>ML798160.1:370222-382076 GCA_009831015.1 Picea engelmannii
AGTTGAATAAAAAATATGGAAACCAAACTTTGCACAACCCACATAAAACTTGCCCCTTCAAAATCCAATTTTCATTCAAATAACTTCCAAGAATACAAAGGCCTCCAAAACTAGGAATGTTGTCCACTAAGAACAAAAATAGAAATATACAACAAACACTGAAACTATGATTTGAATGCATTGTATGGGCCTGTTGTGACCTATACAATGTGTATGTACGTACCCTTATGCACTTGTGACACACATATGTACGACTACACCTACGATCCGCGTATATGTGAACCCTATTGTACCTATGACCTGTGTATGTACATTCATTTCTATACTTGTGGAACAAGTACGATGCTCTCTCTAGCTCTTGTATGGTCGGATCCGCAGTTGCACTTGTTGTTTCTCTGTTGCCCATATTTTTCCTTACTACCATAATTTCACGTTGCTTCTTTCTTCTCCTTTGGACTGATTAGATCTCTAGATGAAGTCCCTCTCCACCCTTCCTAATATCTCCTCTAGCAAAAGACAATATTTCCTCTCTCTCTCTCTCTCTCTATATGAGTCACTGAGTCAAATAGATATCCAAATGAATGTCTCTGATCCGTATTATTTTTGACACGAAATGAGAGTGGAGATATAATAAAGAAATGCACAAAGATATCACAAATATTCAGTAATATAATAGAAATGTATCAGAGATGCAACCATAAACACAAATATACAGTAATACACGATTTTTGTTAATAAAAGAAATGCATAGAGACTGTAAAAATATAGAGTGAAAGACTCGCTAGAATGGTGGCAACTTATCTCTTAGAAGAGATGTGACGGCTACTCACATTCACAAGAAGATGATTACAATGAGGCTTTGAAGGCCTTTTTACAATAAGCAGGAATGTCAAAAACCCTAGACATCCAAAAACCTAACTGTAGGAGATGAAGTGCCAAAAGTCATGTGGGCCTCGTTTGGGTAAGTTGGTGCATCAACTTCCCGTGGTCATAACTTTTGCATACAATCTCTGTTTTAGGCGTATGATAGCTCGTTGGAAAGGTATCAACAAGGGGATTCATTTTGTGGGCTCAATAATTCCTTCAACTATCATTAAGAAGCTCGATCCCAAAAAACCTTCATTTAGGCCCTCAAAATGGCCCCGGAAGTTAAAAACTGCTAAAAATAGTAAATTGTCAAAATTGCCAGAAAACTGTTTTGAGCCAGTTGGAAAAGGTGGGTGGCCACCAATATCCACCTGGATCAATCATCTCTCCTTAGGAAGCAATGGTCTCCATTGCATTGAGTGCCCGGGGGAGAGGGAAAAGTGTTTGTTGAATCTACATCTTGGTGAGTTGCTTTCCTTGTTGGAGAATTTGCACTGATAAGTTTGTGGAAGTCTTCCATGGAACTGTTGAGGCTGAGATTGTTAAAAAATTCAAGCTACGTGAGAGTACAATGTGCATAAGGAATCTTTGTGCTTTGTTGTAACCTTGTCGACTTGCTTCTGTTGGATAGAAGGTGTCTGGGGCTGTAGTTGATCCATGTGGATATAGGTGGCCACCTACCTTTTCAAACTAGCTCAAAATAGTTTTCTGGCAATTTTGACAATTTACTATTTTTAGTAGGTTTTAACTTCCAGGGCCATTTTGAGGGCCTAAATAAAGGTTTTTCGAGATAAAGGTTCTCAATGATAGCCAAAGGCATGATTGATCCCCTGAAATAAATATCCTCGACGATACCTTTCCAACGAGCTATCATACTCCTAAAACGGAGATCGTATGCAAAAGTTACGACCCCAAGAAGTTGATGTACTAACTTACCCAAACGGGGCCCACATGAATTTTGGTGCTTCATCTCCTAGGGTTAGGTTTTTGTATGTCCAGTGTTTTTGGCATTCCTGTTTATTTTAAAAATTTCTTCAAAGCCTCATTGTAATCATCTTCTCGCGAATGCGAGTAGCTGTCACATCTCTTCTCAGAGATAAGATGCCAGCATTCTAGCGAGTCTTTCGCTCTGTATTTTTATAGTCTCTGTACATTTCTTTCATGAATATAAATCATGTATTATTGTATATCTATGTTTATGGTTGCATCTATGATACATTTATGTTATATTATTGAATATCTGTGATATCTCTGTGCATTTCTTTATTATATCTCCGATCTCATTTCGTGCCGAAATAATTTGAATCAGTAGTGGTTGTAGTGTCCTTTTGTTCCCCCTTTCAATAGATTGTGAAGAAGATGAATTGTGTAGTATGAGATACTACCTTGTGACACTTTTTAGGTGGAACAATAGTTGGAACTACCTCTGGTATTCTGTAGATATGACCCTCCAAAGTAACAATGACACTACGGGGTCGAGACTCATAAACAACATGGTGTATCCACATATATGGTTAGCCCAAGAGAACATCACAGACATCTAGTGGGGCAACATCACATAATACTTCATCCTTGAAGGGTTGGATGTCGTATGACAATTAACACTGTTGGCTGACATGGAGATCTCGTCCTTGGTGAATCTACCCGATGTTGTATGGATGCGGGTGTGGTGTTGTCGACAATCTCAATTGTTTGACGACCTCTGCTGAGATGAGGTTCTTCTGGCTTCCGCTATCAACAATAAAATGAAGCGGGGTCCCCTTCACCCACATCTGTGAATGAAAAAGGTGCTCACCCTCTTTAGGATCTGTTGGTTCTTCTGGTTGAATTGTTGCAGTCACGACAATAGCAGTGGGGTCTATGTCAATGATCTGTCCTTTACCAGTATTTTCAGAATCAGATTCTGAATCAGGGTTCGGCTCCTTGTCTTTGATCTTGGCCACCAATGAATGTTTTAAGCGACATTCATCGGTGTTGTGCTAGGGGATTTTGTGGAAATCACACCATTTCTCAGTGTCCTTCTTTGTCTTCCCATGTCCCTTCTTTTCATGTGGCTTGGACTGGTTTTCAGGAGGCTGTTTGTTAGGGATGTCTTTGTCATACTTTGGTTGTTGTGGATTTGCAATCCTGAATTCCCATTTGTTCTAGTGCTTAAATTTATGCTCGATTTTAATAGCATATCGATAAGAAACACTGAGTGATGAGATGTCCTGAAAATCCATTTCAGTTTGGATGTATCTGTGTAGAGCCCCACGACATTTTAGAACCAAATGTCGTTCAGAGTTTTTGATACCCATCTTGCTGCGCAAGGTATGGAAGGTGTTGGTGAAATCCAGAACTTCTTGGCCCCTCTCTTGTCATAGTGTGGTCCGTCTCATGTACTAGTCCTCATAGTTGCCAATAGGGTAATATTGTTCCTTTACCGAATCCACAAAAAAATCCCAAGTGGGCTCGACCCTATATATTATAGACTCCTCTGTGAAACTTTACTCCCAGCAAGTTTCCCACCAATGTTTGACATGGGGGAGAGCCTTAAGGAGCACGAAGATGATATTTTCTCTGTCGAAAAAATTGTGAATAGAGAAATAACCTTCTAACAGATTTAACCATTTATCTAGGGCATCTGCCTCTATCTGACCTTCAAATATAGGAATATCAAAATTGACATGTACCTTAAAAGGCGAGGTGCCTCCAAAGTCGCCACTTGATGAAGATTCTCCTGATGCTATCAGGAGGCGTTGAAGGATGTGGGAAAAATTCTCCATCATTTCGTCCTTATGTCGCGTGAGAGCTTGTTCAAGTAACAAACTGATAGTATCATATGCTTCGTCGTTTTTATTTCCTATCGCCATTGAGGGTTTCTTGGGTGTGCGAGAGCAATTTTCCTCAAGAGAGACAAGATTGAGACCCAACTTGCTATACTTGGACCTCATTGTTGACATGCACTGAAAAAAACGATTAAGACTAGCCTGCTTTGATACCACTGATCCAGATTATTTTTGTCACGAAATGAGGATGGAGATATAATAAAGAAATGCATAGAGATATCGTAGATATTCAGTAATATAATAGAAATATATCAAAGATGCAACCATAAACACAGATATACAGTAATACACAATTTCTATTAATGAAATAAATGTACAGAGACTGTAAAAATACAGAATGAAAGACTCGCTAGAATGGTGGCATGAGATGTGATGGCTACTCGCATTTGAAAGAAGATGATTACAATGAGGAAATGAAGGCATTTTTACAATAAGAAGGAATTCCAAAAACCCTATACATCCAAAAACCTAACCCTAGGAGATGAAGCGCTAAAATTCATGTGGGCCTTGTTTGGGTAAGTTGGTGCATCAACTTCCCGGGGTCGTAACTTTTGCATACGATCTTCGTTTTAAGCGTATGATAGCCCGTTGGAAAGGTATTGTCGAGGAGATTCATTTTCGGGGCTCAATCATACCTTTGGCTATCATTGAGAATATCGATACTGAAAAACCTTCGTTTATGCCCTCAAAATGGCCCCGGAAGTTAAAAACTGCTAAAAATAGTAAATTGCCAAAATTGCCAGAAAATTGTTTTGAGCTAGTTGGAAAAGGTGGGTGGCCATCGATATCCACATAGATCAGTATCCCCCTTCACCTAGAATTTTTTTTATAATCTTGAGTTATGTCCTAACCCTAATCTCTAAAGTGATCAATGGCTGAGATTATATCTCACCTCACTTGAGATCAATGGCTAAGATTAATTAAATTTACTAATGCTAATAAATTTAGATTTTCATTAAATTAAACTGAATTAATTAATAAAAGAAATTTACTTTAATAATTTCTTTAATTAAGGTAAATTTCTAAGGTAGAAGGCTTTGGATGGCTTCAACATGTCTAAACACATAGACCTATGAGAAAGTACATGTATGATGCTACAAACATCAACAATCCCTCTTAGTGAGGAAGGTAGTTATGCCACCTAAAACTGGATGTCCCTMTGATATTGACACAATATCCCACACATCATCCTTCACCATAACATCTTGATAAACYTGATCGTATGGTTTTTTTGCAATGGCGTTACTCAGTAGTGCCATKAATTTTGGMAACTTCTTTGGAGGTTTTCATGCTCACACCAACAACTTCACTTTTTCTTGTGTTCTTACTGATAGAACCAATTTTTCCAAAGAAATAGGGAACCTCCTTTTAACTCTTTCAAGACCCTCTTATCTTGTTTTGYAATATAAGTTGTATTTTTGGTCCCCGATTGAGTACTTTCCAAGTCTTTTACTTAAGTTTTTCAAACTTCTTAGTCTTATTGACATAAGCAATATAGGAAGAGGAAAAATTTTCCTCGGTGATACAACCCATGTCGACAAGTTATACTATTCATGGTCGATACATAAGGTGTGATCAACACTTGGAAATTTTTGGAAAAAATGCTTTGTGTATTGACGCCCAATAAACTTTAGAATGTTGAGACACCGATAACCATCCACTCTCTGCCACCGATATGAAAGAAGGGCCAACACTTAAGCATTTTTCCCACTTTCTAAAGTATATTGACATCAATTGTTTGATGAGTGTTGATACATCGATGACCATCACCTCTTGGTCATCGGTCGTATCAAGATCCACTAATATTTGAAAGATGGTACACTTATACCTAGGATTTTTCTCACATCCTTTCTCATATCGGCGCTCAATAAACATCTAATCCCCGATACAGCTCACAATCATCACTTGGTCACTGTCGATATGACTGGAAAAAATCATTCCATTTTCATCGATACATGGAAATCGCCCACTCGCCTAAAAGGTATTACATGCCCATTCTATCACTTTTGGCGCCAAAGGTACGATAAGGGATATAAAGACCAAGTAGACTAAAACACTTCACGCTATCATTTACTAGAGCACCAGTAGCACAGTTGAAAGGAATCTTCTCGAGCAAAGCTTCTAGTGATCACCTTCCTCCTCTCACCCATGTGTCATGATCACACTTAAGGGTAAGTGACCTACCCTCTTACACGTGTCTTTGTATCTTATAGGGTTTTCTTCTGGTCATCATTGCTGGCATGTGCGGTTTCTTTATCATGTTTTTACCTTGGGTTTGTTTTCTCTCCCATGCCGAAAATTTTATTTCCCCTTCTTACTGTCGAAAATTTTTTCCCCCATTCCCTTGACACCCCATACCTTGTCATGGTTTTCCCTTTGCAGACATGCCCTAACCGACGTGCCCTAACATTAGAAATTCGACCCCCTTACATACGCATAGAACCTTAATATTCCATATTGGCACTTAGTTTGAACATGCATGACGATTTTTTTTTTGTTACGTACATCGAATAATAGTGGATTTTTTTTTTCTAATATTCTAATAAATGGAGAAAGGACAGACTTAACCCTTAAATCTTACCTTACATTTCTACGATAATCATGTGATAAGAGTTGATATGGCCACTCTGCCTTTGTTCGTGTTGATTGAAAATTAGACATTAATACGTCCCTTTCCTCACATGAGTCAATCATAAGAGAGTTGTTGACATATCCCTTTCCCTCACCAGAGATGATAATTTTAGAGATGCCAATATGGTTTAGCCTCCCCCAATTAGCACCTATATTTAGTTTTGCAACAATAAATCGCAGTATCGATGAGTGATATTTTTCCCACTAGTGACATGTGTAAGACATATATGACTCCTAATCCTTCCTCAAGCGGATGGGTTGTCAAAAAATCCCCTATCACCAAACTTTTCATCTCTCTAAATAAACCTTGTAGATGGATTTTTTTATCACCGAGAGATTTCCAATGATTGTCACTATGTTCAAAACCGAGCTCTAGATCAAAAGTTATGGCCTTCCAAAGTTTTACACCTTCTTGGTTAAAGTCCTCCTCACCACCATGTGGCTCCATGTCACTTGTGTCCTCTGACAACGATTTAATGTGTCATAACACGTCACCTCATAATTTCAATTTGGTTGTTGGTGTGGATTTTATCATGGTACCTACCACCTGGGCCACTGGGCCCTCATCTTTTCAGGCCCTAGACATTCCCTCTCAGTCATTTCACATAGAATTTCATAGTCTCTGATATTACAGGGCATTGGCCCACCAGGATATCGTGATATTGGACAATAGGGGTACTATTATATCGACCCTTGGGTAAACCAATGCTCAATCCAACTCCAAGCACTCGGTTTGGTGACAAAGCTGGCACCTAGGACATGTTACCCTGCCACAACTTGCCACTTGGCGTGTCATGTGTCCCTATCAGTGCCTGCCACCTGGATTGACACATGGAAATATTGATGGGATACACGATGTTTCACACTCTTGATGGGATACAGGTTGCTACCTTAAATTCATAGTAACCTTCATGAATGGACCAATCCATGACACGACACGTGGATTGACATGGTGATACACGTCACCATAGAGCACATGGGATCATCCATCCAGGGGTTGACAAATTTCCACTTCTTATTGGAATCATGTACATCATATGATGTCATCCTCCTTTGCTTGCAAGATAACAGGGAAGGTTGAACACTTTCCCAAAACCGTGCCCCACCGGGCACTGAGATATTAGGGATTTCATAAGTGTAGCAGGTTCGGATAAATTTATGGGGCACGATACCCCGATACTCCATGTGATAATCTCCCTTATGATATTAAGCATGAAATTGATGGCCAAGATCACTCGAATATTATATCCAATGGTTGGGATTTATTTAAACCAAATAAATGGTATTTTCCCAACAGGTCTTGCACTCGACATGTCAACCAATCATCTGCCAACATTTATCACTCTCTAGATGCATTGGTTTCCATACTAGAAATGGCACATCACAATGACATTGGATTCTCTCCTAAGCTTGATACAATAGATCTACGGTTGATATAAATCATGATTTAGATCGACGACACATATTCTATCATACCCCCCCCCACATGTCATATGATTAATGAAAGGAAGAGGGGCCACAAAACCTGACCTTAGTTAATACTTGGGTGACGTTTCATGCATAGATAAATTATGGCCCCCATGTGATGCAGGAGCATCGCTCCAAGCTAGCTACATGCCATCCAGCCATCACATGAAGCATGCATTCAATGGAAGGAGAGAAGCGCAACCCTCTCATTTTTAAAATTTTGAAATGTATTAAATGTTTGTAAGGCTGGTAGAGCCAAAAGCCATGCATGTGCATAGGCTTAGATAAAGGTTGCCTTAAATAGTTGTAAGGCTGAGATCTAGATCTGATTCAGACTAGACAGCCATTCAATGTAATTGAATTTAATTTATGAGAGTGGGTAGCTTGGAGGGAAGAGCTCGAGGATCCCCTCTTTTGTAAAAAGACCTTCTTTGTATCTGTAGGACGAGTCAGTAGAGAAGAGAGAATAGAGAGAATATAGAGAGGTAGAGAAGAGAAGAGAAGAACAGGGAGAAGAGAGAGGAGCCAAGACTCTATTGCAGTCAGAGCTCGAACACATTGTAAAGAGGCATCTCATGTTAATATAATCAGAGCAGTTTTTCCTGCATGTTATTTCTGTGTATGTTGATGAATGTCTTTGTGTGTGATGATATGCCGTAGATGTATGTTATATGTGCATTTGTAGGGATAGGTAGATTTCCCTATCTGTTGAGTTCTTTGATTTTTAGGTTTGGGTTCTTTGTGGTTTCATGCAAGAGTGCATGACAGAGTACTTCGGTCTCTGAAAACCAGTGCAGGAGTGCACTTCTAAATTCTGTGGAATTTCAAACAAAGACGTGCCAAGAGGGTGCACTAGCTGAAATCATTGACTCAAGGAGGAAGCCTCAAGGTTGTTGAACACCTTAAAGGAGAAACTGTGTAG
This sequence comes from Picea engelmannii, assembly GCA_009831015.1. Taxonomy (NCBI): domain Eukaryota; kingdom Viridiplantae; phylum Streptophyta; class Pinopsida; order Pinales; family Pinaceae; genus Picea; species Picea engelmannii. The sequence goes on from ML798160.1 coordinate 378,938, forward strand.
AGGAGAGAACAGAGAGGAGAAGCAGAATTGCTGAGAATTCTGTAAAAGATCTGCTAGGAGGGCATTGAGAAAACGTACAGGATGCATTGAGAAGTGCATAGAGTGCACTTCTGAATTCTATGGAATTTTGACAGAGTTGTGCCAGGAGGGCGCACCAGAGGAAGTATTAGATCCGGGGAGAAACCTCAAGGTTGTTGAACACCTTGGAGGTAATATTGTGTAGTGGAAGGCACATAGATAATAGAATCACTGAGGGCTCTGTAGAGCTCTTCTAGGAGGGCATCAAGTGAGTGCACAGAGTTCACAAGAGGAACTCTGTTTTGAGTTCAAGGAAGACAGAACTACTGAAGGTTCTGTAGAGCTCTTCCAAGAGGGCATTGAGCAAGTGCATAGAGTGCACTAGGGAACTCTATTTTGAGTTCTAAGGAAAGGGAAGTTTCAAGGAGAAGGCACTTACATAGTTACTGAACACTCTGTGAAGAAAGGCTCTGCAAGGTGTGCATCGAGCAAAAGAATGCCAGGAGGGTGGGAAGAATTTCTTTGCAAGAAATACTTTGAATTGAGTTACCTGAAAACTTAGCAACATAAGGAGCGTGCGAATAATAACTTATCTAAAGGTTTTAAGATCAGAAGGAATAACGCAAGAAGTGCACTCAGAGTAGACTTATTCTAATTTTAGAAGCTCAGGAGGAAAAATTCCTTTGCACACAGAGTAATAGTCGAGAGGAGAAGGAATTCGAGGAACCCTTTGAGTTTTCACAATTGACAAAGCTCAGGAGGGACAGTGTCCTTAGAATACAGGCGGGAGTCGAGGATGCAGGATTCACAGCAAAAGCAAAGGCCGAGGCCTTCGAAACTTTGGAAATCTTCCAAGGGGGAGGAAGAAGCGCAAGCTCAGGAGGGAGCATAGATATCATTGGATCAGGTAGAGGATGAGATATGAACCATTGAATCTACGTCCAGGCAAAAGAAGGAGAGTGTGCAGGAGAAAGAGATCTGGGCTGTCAGATTTGGGCTCACAGACCGATAGCCATCGGATCCAGGAGAAGGTGCATGAGGTTTAACCCTCGTATATGCAAAGGTGAGGACTCATGAAATCTCGAAATCATCATGACCATCCACAGGAGGACACGTGGAAAGTGGTCAAGGTTTCGGGAAAATTCCCGAAAGGATGTGGGTCGTCGATCCAGTTGGATCATAGCCATTGGTCCAAGAGGGACATGGACCGTTTATCTCTCAGCAGAGATATTTCGACATTTCTGCATTTCGGCTACCAGGAGATACCAAGGGCAAGAGTCGGGACTCTTGACCCATGAAATCCTGAAAGAACATAAGCCGTCGGATCAGGGGAGGCTCACAGCCATTAATCTCCCTTTGAAGTGGAATTTTCGCATTTCGGGGTTCGATATTTCTGCATTCCGGGACCCCAAAGTTAGAAGGGTCAATAATTGTTGTAGCTGGAATAGGGAAATCCCGAAACACGAAAAACCCAAAAGCATTCAGAGGAATAGCACTGGGTCACAGGACAGGGTCACGTGGACAGGATCCAAGAGGGGAGCTTGTCACTCGCCAGCTTTTCAGGGTTCATCATTTCAGAGTTTTGGTGTTCAACATTTCGTAAATTCCGAGGACAAGGAGCCGGGGCACTTTGAGTTAAAAACCCCCGAAGTCATGAAACGCGACGTATCTTTGGAGTGGGGCTGCTGTCACACATTTTGTCATTTTGGGGTTTGGCTTTTCGGCACTTCTGATGACAAGGAGCCGAGGATCTTGGTGTTGAAACCCCCAAAGTCGCGAAACTCGAAATCCCTTTTCGGAAAAGGTCGTGGTCATATCTGGTGGCCGTGTGGAGGTGAAGACTCATGCCTGGTGCATTTCTTGTGCTGGTGGAGTTTTTGTGAAGGACCTGTGGATCGGATCCATGGGTTTCCAGTGAGGGCCCAAAAGAACTAATTTGGTTCTGCAGATTCGAAGAAGAGTGATCCTATGTGGATTCTCGGCCTGAGGGTTAGGGGGTTTGCGTCACCATGCCTATGGTTATCATAACCATATATGACCCCCCACAATTAACACATGATTTATGCATGTCTTGGTAACAACAACACAACATGGACCTCCAATGCTCAATCCAATGGTTTAGCTAGTATTACGAACAAGTGACCCTATCAGACCTCATCACCTGGCTTACCCTGGCATGAAATGTGGCCCTATCACCTCCTTCCACCTGGTATGGAATGTAGCACTCAAACCGCGTCACATTTTTCTCCCTCAAAATGACAAATCACCTAGCCATGTCATGCAATCACCAATTGAAACATGGATCCAACCATTGTGTGACACGTGGACTGACCTGACAACACACTTCATCGTCGTATTCAAGGCTCATCCAATAGGGTGTTGACACTTGTCCTCTTCTCATTGGCTTAGTTATGTTACCTGATGTAATCTTAACAACCTCAACATGTGTCTCCCTCAACACATATACTTATGAGGAAATGGCAGAACCTCCCACCTGGAACCTTTCTAAAGATCGAAACTCTGCCCCCACCATCCATTCAACATATCGGGGCATTGAGGCAGCGGTCTCCCTAAGGCAAACCATGCATTCAAATCATTCATAGTATGAGGTCTGATTTTACTCTTGTTATAGAGATCAACGATGAAGATCTATGCACCCTCAAATCCAACAGTCGAAAATTAAAGGATCCCATCAAAATGTTTATTTCTAGACAGAGGTCCCACCAAGACTCACCCACCAATCAAATACCAACAAGTGTCAGTCCCCGTGACACCATGGTTGCCATGTTGGAACAACACAAATCATCATGGATTCTCCTTTTCTCTCGTTTACAAGGGGAGGGGTGGAACATCCCATGGGAACCTTCACCTACTAGGTATCATATTTCAGACATTTGACAAGGCCTACCTACTGGATCTCTTGATACTTTAGGGATCCGACATCCTGGTTATCTGATACGTTCTCCTAGCTCCCAAATGTCTGGTATGATCGAACATTTATCAGTCGATTCCTTCATCGATCAATGGCTCATGAGTATCGGTGGTTATCATAAGCAATTAAGTAGGTTATGGTTTAAGTTTGGTCTTAATAGTTCTATAGTGTTGTACTACATCGACCTAT
>ML798160.1:383464-397052 GCA_009831015.1 Picea engelmannii
GGTATAGTTTGTGAAAAATCTGAAAATCAAATGAAAAAAAATTGCCAAAAAAAATCTACTTGAGGGATTGAGATTGTTGGTTTTAGGTGAAGGGAATTTCCCCCAAAATAATAACACTAACAGACACCATGCTCTTTCCCAAATACATACAAGGAGACATGTATTACTGTGAGGCACCCTCTTTCAGAACAATTTTAAAGAGCTCTTGAATATTTTGAGGCTGATGAGGCCTAATATTTTATATTTGAACCCTTTTCAATCCTTCTTCAACTGGATTAATAGTATTATTATTGAAACTAAGAGACATCTAAAATTAATGTATCACATGCATGTTAAAGGTACAATGGAGAGAATAGTATCTGAAGTGATGGGTTATGCACTACAACATAGCACTAAATATGTTAAAATATCCACTCTACATGATCTCCAAGAGCTAGCATAATTATTTGTTCACTATTATAAAGGAGATGTACTCAAAGGTTTGCTTGGACTTGTTGATTTCACAATTAAGTTGAATTTAAATGATAAATGGAGAGGAGCAATACGAAAGATGCAAAACTTTGTAAAAATGTAACAGGGCTCCATTAAAGGTATAAATACATTTCAATTTCCTCCATTTATATTACGACATATCGACTTGTAATTGACTAGTAATCGGTTTTTTATTTTTTCTAATTTTGTAGCATTATCAAAACTGCAAGAAGAAAAATTCATTAGTTGTTTTGCAAAAAAAAATTGAGGAATTTAAAAGGACACTACACTATAAAGAGAATTATTTCTTGTCAAGTAACATCTTCCATTCAAACAATAAGAGGAAAAATAATCATTGACATGCTAGAGGAAGGAATCTTGAGTCAATACAATCAATGCCACCTATTAGGATTTAGTTTCTAGTACTCTTAAACGTAAAGGACCTATGAGTAAATTTCTTGTTTCATGCAATATCTGTAATAAGATACCAACAATTTATGAAATTAAGTACTGGTACCAGCTTCCAAGGTGAAATCATTTTACCTTGTGTTTACTTCCAATCCCACTGCCTTAGATGAAGTTTGCATCAAAGTTCAAGTGGGAATATAATGGTAAATCAACAATGGATAAGAGCCATTTTTTGCATAGGGATGGATTGATGGATGGTAATGAAACATAAATTGACCACTCTTGAATAAGATTATTTGTTTTGAAACTCCTTGTCATAATAAAACACACAATATGAACAATATCTAAACCAAACCCCTTGACTTATCAATTTAATTAATATATTCATCCAACAATCCATTCATAATTGGATAGACAAATATCACACCAAACTTAATTGTCATCATCTTTGGAAAATGCTAGAAATTTGACATGTGTGATGATCCTTGAAGACTAGATGTCTGACCAATAGTTTTTCTTCCTTATCAATCATGAAATGCAAAACTATGCCAATATCTTAATTACATATCATTCTCACATAATTTTTTGACATGTTTGACATGACCATGCATATCCTTTTCTAGTTATCCCTCTCATCACACCCTCCATCTTCTAATAATCAATAATTATATAGGTGTGTTGAAAAAGTCTTGTCTTATTCATAGGTGTTTCCTTAATTGGTGGATGACGAAATACCCTTAGGGAATTCATACAAAGAACATGTAAATAAGCTCTTAAGATCCATTGATGTAAATAATTGGAGTCAACTTCTTGCAGGAGATATTTAAGGTTGCGAACAAACACCATACCAAATCAACAACAGTAAGAATGATAGAAAATAAGTTTCCTTCTCGTACCATCTTATGCTCAGAGAATTTTTACGAAGTATTAGTAAACCCTACAAGATGAGCTTGAATCCTTGTAATGACATATATTTCTATTAATTTCATCCAGGGTTTTAATGAAGAATAATACATTGTATTTCTACTAGGTTTGACTTAGAAATAAATTAGTGGATAATTGTTTATATTAATAATTAATGGATAATTATTTCTATTAAATTAATGGATTCTTATTTATGGATAATTATTCCTATTAATTTCATCCACGGTTTTAATGAAGAATCATACATTGCATTTCTACTAGGTTTCACTTAGAAATAAATTAATCCATTGGAAATTGAAGAACCCCAAAATATATATAGTGTCCACCATTCGATTTACAGGAAGTTCAAGATATAATACTTCCACAAATGGATTGTTGCAAGTCAATGTCTGAGCTTCTAAATTTAATTGCAAAGTAAATCGAAGCCAGTTTGCACACAATGTTTGTCGGGTAGCTTGAGGTTGCATGCCTCTTATACATATTTTAATCACCATTTAAAGAACCCTTGAAGGTCGAACATATTCTACTAGCTTGGTTGTAGCGTTTTCCTCATTCTCGAGGCTATATAAGAACTACAGGAATCCCTAGGGTCTTTATCTCTACTTTGAAAATAATGTAATCTCTCCCTTCACCTTTGCATTGATTGATTTGATGAAGACAATAATCTAATTGGTTAATTAAACCAACATTTCATTGATTCTCACCTTTGTAAAATATACATTTCGGTATTTTTTTACTTATCTTGTATCAAACGTTTCTCACATTGTTGCTTCATTTCATTCTCTCAATTATTCCTTTATTACTGAAATACTAATGGTAGTTGGATGGTGGTATGAAGCTAAACTTATATATGTTTCATGATGGTTCCCACTAACATGAAGAATAAAATTGATGTTGCAATAATTTATTACACATGTTTTTGAATTGATAATGATAGTCAACTGGAACAATTCCTCTCTTAGTAAAATTGAAGAATAGTTCACAATTCATTGTTGTAACATTATAATAAGTGATGGTGGTCTATATACATAAGAATATTGTCGTAACATTATAATAAGTGATGGTGTTCTATATACTTAAGAATATTGATCATGAAAATGTAGACATTAAGGAGAGCATGAGTTTCATGAACCTAAGAGTCTCTCCCATACATTTTTTTCCCATTATTTCTTATCATGCGACACTACATTGTCTCTACTATAGTGGCTGAATTAACATGTTCCTACTAAAACTAGGCTATGCCTCTTAGCTTAAAGTTCAACCATATATTTCCTTTAAGATACCATAATTAGATGCACGAAGTCATAATTAGATTATCCAAAATCCATACTAAGCGTGTGTCTAACCACAACATTAAACAATTACGAAGCAATACTTATATATAGACAATTTAGTATTTATGAAACATAAGCATACAAGAAAACATAACATTCAATACATGTAGAACATCCATAGTACTCAACACATGTGGATGGGAGACACCCAAGCTAGGTTCCTAACACCCTTTTTATATATATAAGAGTGTTATTGATATAATGGGGAGCTCGACCACTGCTACAACTCAATTATAGAGTTCAAAGAAACTAAAAACAATTCCCTCTACCAGGTTTTCCCAACAACTATGTACACCAACCCCTAAAGCTCCCAAAGGATTTCCTTCTATACATCTTGTTCCCTCTATTTGTCACTTATCCAGTGCAATTCAACTTGTGGTTCCAAACCATTGAACAAGACTATCACATACCTCCTAAATAAATCTTTCAACTATTTCTTGATTCCTTAGCTCAATGAGTCATCTGCTTACTTATACGATACTTGTTGTTCACTTATAAAAAAATTTCATATAAAGTGTATATAATTTCACCTTAATCCAACATATAAGAAACTAATCCATATTGAATTGGGTTGACGACCAAGTACTCTTGATCCCATCTCATCTATAAGTTCATCTTCATCTTGTTGAGGTTTCTTGATATTTCCATCTATCCATGCCCATGTGTTCCCAAGTCAGTCAACACATTTGGTTTCATATCCATTCAGTTGAAGGAGGCTTCCACCCATCATGGGGAAAAGTCACTCTTTGGGTCTACAAATGCCACTCATGTTACAAATAAATATCAAGTTCCATATAAGGAAACAAGGATGGGTCACCAGTTTTTCCATCCACTAGAGAAGGTGTGTATGGAATTATATATTTTTTCGGAAACCCTTTGTCCCCAACCATGTAAATGTTCCTACTACCATCCACAGGAGAAGGTAATTCCCAAGTAAACTTTTTTCCATCCCAGAAATTTCCAAGGAACACATGAATAACTATCCCAAGATTGTATTTCTCAAAGTCATGGAAATTGTCCTCATAGTACAAAAATTCCTTTCACATTTCCCAACTATTCTCCTACTTTATCCTATGATTCAAATGAACAAAGTAACATGTCTCTATATTTTTATAAAGTAGTAGGTCCTATGCACAAGTATCTTATCCAACTCTAAATTAGGTCTTTCTGTAATCAATGTAGGATCTCGAGATGATGTCTCCCTACCAAATTCATCTCCATCAATCCTACATGTCTTCAATTGAATTATATGGAAAATCATATGTTGATCCCTCATGTGGTTCAATAGCTCGAATATGTGGGTGACACTTCCAATATTCTAAAGGACATTGAATGGAACCTTAAACCTCCACACTAATGCACCAACCATGTTGGTAGGTTTCTTGAACTATTCTCTACCCATCTTGAGAAAAACCAATTCACCCACTTTGAAATTTACATCCCACAGTCTTTCTTGATCTACCCAAAGCTTCACCCTCTCTACTACATTCATCAAATGAACTTGATATATATCCAATATGTTTTTCCATCCCTTCATGAACCCTAAGGTTGATGGGTTTCAACCATAAGATTGTTGCAGAACCATATGTGGATTCAAATATTGATACCCATTTTCCAACTCTATTCAAATCTAGATCATTGTTGAGATATTATAGATGTCGTAGCTAAATTAGGTGCCATACAAAAACTAAGGGTAGTTTTTTTGGTCTTCATGGAAAAAGTTCCTAAAGTAATCCTGCAAGAGACAATTAATGCACTCAATCTTCCCATAAATATACAGATGGTAGCTTGATTTCAGCAATATTTGGTTTCCAATAAGATCGAAAAATTAAGTCCAAAATCATTCAATGGGCCTTGTGTTCCTGTCCAATGTACTCAATGGAAGCCCCCAATACTTCACAACATTCTTGAAAAACATCTTTGAAAATTCCTCCACAAAAAAAATCACCTCTTTTTGGCATGAATATGGAATACTTGGAAAATAAATCAACCACAACCACGATCCTAGTATATCCCTATTCAACTAGAAGTTATTAAGTGGTGAAGTCCATCGACACACTTACCCAAGGTCTCTTTGGAATTGGAAAAGGTAGGAAAAAACCAACTTGCATCTTCGTGTCTGCCTTGTCTTGTTGGAACACAAGAGAAGTATGGATGTATTCCTCCATTTATCTTCTCATATTTTCCCAATAGTAACCCCATTCTAGAAATTTCAATGATCTCCATTGTCCTGGGTGGCTAGACCAAGGTGTGTCATGACACTCCATTAGGATATACATTTAATGGTTAGCTAACTAAGGAAGGTACATGAGCTCACCAAAATACAAGAGTCCATCATTCATCCAAAAATTTCAAATTACCCCCCTCCCCTTTCACCTGCTTCATGATGTTAAGTCTTATGTTCTTTATGCAATCCCTCCTTAATATTCTCTTGTAGGTTTATTAGGACCTATGTTTGACTTTTCATGCGCACTGACAATTCATCCTCCTCCAAGGATCAAATATTTTCCTTCCAGCATAAGGAACCCACAAATGTGTTCAACTTTCTTAGTCGATACTCAATGGTCATGTCAAATTCTGCTAATAAATATTTCCACCATTCCTTCTTGGGTGACAAATTCGATTGAGCGGTGAAATAGCTCATAACAACATTGTATGTATTCCCAATGAAAAACTTTACCAACACGTAGTGTGATCCGGATTTATGAGGAGAAAGAAAAAAATAACAGATTGAATACAATAACAGAGACATATGAGAACAACAATAGGTATCGAGTGAACAATAACTTCTATTGAATAAATAAAATAGGATGAAACTGTAAAACTGCATAATTGAAAACAACTTGCTCGAATGGTCATAGTTATCTCTGAGAATATATGTGGCTTCTACACACATTAGTATAAGTATAATGATTACAATGAGGATCTAGAGGCCTTTTTAATATTACCCATGAATTCCAAAACCCTATACACCCAAAAACCTAACCCTAGGAGATGAAACACCAAAAGTTATGTGGGCCCCGATGGGTAAGTTGGCACTTAAACTTCCCAGGGTCATAACTTTTGTATACGACCTTTGTTTTAGGTCCGTGATAGCCCGTTGGAAAGGTATTTTTGAGATATATACATTAGTTCATAAAAATCTAACTTCATCTACATTTGGACAATGGTAAGACAAAGAAACACTATTTAGGGCCCCAAAACAGCCCGGGAAGTACAAAAATATGTACCGACATGAAATTTTCCAAATAAGCTAGGTGGAATAGGTGGACGACCACCAATATACACCTGGAATCTATGTATGGCTTCAGGATATCCCCCACAGTGAAAAACTAACAATTAAAAAGAAATTTCATCATCACAGAGAAACATGTTGAACTAACAACTTTCAAGAGGAGCCAGTTTCAAAAGGTGAGTGGCCACCAATATCCACCTGGACCAATCCTCCCCCCTTAGGAAGAAATGGTATCCATTTCATTGAGTTCCCCCATCAGGTGAGTAAATTTCTGTTGAATTTGGCCCTAGGTGAGCCGGTTTCCTTGGTGTAGGAGATGGCATTCCTTGACAAATCGATAAAGCTGGATCATCTGGTGGTGAGTTCCCTTGACGTGTGTGCCCACTATATGATTAGTGGATGCTTGTACCATACATTCAGGATTGAACTTTGTTGGTGTCAACTATTATGTGATCTACGAGGTTTCCAATAATGGTGGAAAATATGCATGGAGGAGGTCCACATTGAACACTAGGTGTAAGCCAAGGAAGGGGGGAGTGTTGAGCTCAAAAGAATTTTCATCCACAGCCTTGGTGATAGTGTAAGTCCCATAGAAAAGTGGACATAGCTCCTGATGGGACCTTGTAAGGTGCTCTTTCTTCAAATGTAACCAAACCTTGTCTCCCACCTGAAACTTGTGCGGTACCGGGTGTTGATCATGGTGTTGATTGTACTTAGAATTGGATTTCTAAAAAAATCATGGACCTTTTGGAAGAGGTGTTGAATCCACTCAATTAATTTGGTGGAGTTGTTGGCCTCAGACTGAACATGGAAAGATTCTTCATGTGTGGTTACAAGAGGTAGTGCAACAACAATGGGACCCAAGGGTTGGAATCACAACCCCACCTAAAATGGGCTATGATCAATGGAGATATGGAGAGACATGTTGTAGTTTTGTTGAACATAGGAAAGACTTTGATCCCATGTAGAAAAATTCTTAGAGTTATACATGTGCAGGATGTGCACAATCATTTGATTGATGACCTCTTTTTGGCCATTAGTTTGAGGGTGGAAGGCAATGGACTTAGTGAGCTTCATGTCCACTAGTGATATGAGACTCAACCAAAATGTGTTGAGGAACTTGTTGTACTAATATGAGATGATGGTCTGTGGTATCCCAAAATGGAACCACACCCATTCGAAGAAGATATTGGCAGTATCTGCGACTATGATGCTTTTATTGCAGGTTGTGAGAATGGTCATCTTGAAAAATCGATTAACCACCAAAAATACACAATCATTGTCTTGATTGGTGGATGGAAGTCCAGACATGTAATCCATCGAGATGGCTTCCCAAGGCCTCTCAGGAGTAGGAAGAGAGGTGTATAATCCTTGCTTCTTGATGGTTGTCTTGGAAATGACATAGGTAGTGCAAGATATGATATACCTGTAGATGTCTTGTCAAAGTTTTGGTCATTAAAAATGTTTATGTAGAATGGCCATAGTTTTATCCATCCCAAAATGTCCTGTCATATGATTGTAGTGAGCCTCCCAAATCATCTTTGCACGCTTTCTTGTGGGAACATAGAGGTGGCCTAGATGGCATAACAGTCCATCCTGAATGTGAAAATCGGTGATATTTGCGCTTGTACTGAAGAGATGATAGGTGGTGGCGAACTGAGGATCACGCTGATAATGTTGGGGCTGCTCAGATGCATCATGCCCATAGGAATGGAGCACGGTGGTGAGTGAAACAACGAGAGGTTGACTAAGGAAATCAATGACACAATTTGTGCTCCCTGTATTATACTTGATGTTGAGATGGAATGTTTGCAGGTATGTGGACCACTTTTGATGGAGGTCGTTTTGTAACTTCCCCTATGTCTATATGAATTGCAGAGGCTTCTGATTACTGTGGATGATTTTCTCCTTTCCTAGAATGTAATGTTTCCAGTGACAACATGGTCGCATAATGGAATACATTTCCTTTTCATGGGTGGGGTATTTCTAAACGGTATCTAAGAGTGACTCACTATGGTATGCTTTTGGATGATCGTGTTGAGTGAGAACTTCCAAGAGAAGCTAGTTGGAGTAGGTGGGTGGCGACCAATATCCACCTCGATCATAGTGCCTCCATTATTCTAGGCAATGCACAAATAGGTTATCCTCCTTCTCATCAATATGATACCTCCATTCATTCTCTTGTAGCTTTCTACCCTCATAGGCCACTGAATGAACTTCATGTGACAAAAATCCACCAATGTCAAACTTTAAGGTATTTGTATGCACCTAAAACAACAACTAAAAGTCTGGAAGCTTCAACATAGGCACTTATAAATGCCTATGTTTCAACTCACAAAATATTTCCTAACACTTATCAATCCAAATCATGGCTTATTACTTTTAAAAAAGTCACTCAATGGTTCTAAAATATTAGATTATCCCTCCAAAAACCTATGGTAATAGTTATCCAAACCAAAGAAACTTCTTACCTAATGGACTATGCTAGCTTCTTCCAATCCTAAATCACCCTTATCTTCACAGAATCCATATGAATTCATCCTTATCCACTCCACTGACCCGAGAATGAAATTTCGATCTTTCCAAAGAAACAATTGGACTTCCTCAAGTTTATCTAGTTCTACCTTAGTGCCTCAAAGAATTCCTCCAGGTGTTTCGTATGGTCCTCCATTTTTTCACTAAACACCACAACATCATCTATGTAAAAAATCACCAAAATTTCCAAGAACGGTCTAAGAACATCATTCATCAATGTGAAAAGGGTTGTTGGATCATTACACAAGACAAAAGGCATAACAAGAAATGTAAAATGGTCATAATTTGTCACCATGGATGTCTTTTCCTCATCCCCCTCTCCAATCGTCACTTGGTATTATCCCTACCTCAATTCCAACTTTCATAATACCTTGGCCTTATCCAAATTGTGAAATAAATATGTAGCCAAAGGTAGGGGGTACCAATTCTTGATGGTTTGTTTATTCAATGCATGATAGTCCAATCACATCTATAACTCTAGGGTTTTTTTATTCTTTTGGAAAATAATAGGTGCACCATTTTGTGACCTAAAAGGTCGAATGAACCCAAGATCAACCAACTTCCTCAATTGTTATCTTAATTCTTCCAAATCAGGTCCCGAAAGTTGATATCGAGCTGTAGTCGAATGCTACATCCCTAGTTCTATATCAATACGATGGTCAATGATGTACCTAGGTAGGAGAACTTTTGGCAATGAATTAGGCATATGATCAATGAAATCATCCAACACATAAGAAAGTGATGGCATCATAGGTGTCCCCACTCCACCCTTGTCCACTTTCCCAATGATTGATCCAAAAATTTGTGGTTCTGGGCACCTAGCCACCCTTTTCATCATTAATGCAGGGACAATATACAACCTTCCATCCATATTCCTTTATATTGTTCACATAAAACAAGGATTCTATTCCCAAAATATAAACCAACTTATATGGAAATGGAATGAGGGATGACTACATCCTCCTTAGGATCTCTTGGCTAAGAATGACCTCAAATTCATCTATCCACAAAACTATTAAGTTAGCCTATCCATTATGTTTGTTGAGTTTAATGTGAATTGTGGATGCAACCTCAACTGTTGCAGTAGCCTTAGAGATGAATACCTTAATTTAAGCTTTGCATGAGCCAACTCTAAGTCTTAGTTCACTTGTCAATTTTTTCCACGGGAAATTGTGCAAGGCACTAGAGTCAACCAATGCGTAAATTTACCTTTTGTTGATGACCAATTCTAGAATACAAAGTTGATCGACACAATGTGCTAGGTTTCCATACAAGGAACCTATCTATTGCAACCTTTTGTTTTCAATCATCTATCATGCACAACTTGTTAAGGGAAATTAACAACAAGAAAAACAATGAAATTTACCTATGTCTAAAGTGGGTTGTTGATGGGTACCACACAACATCATCTTCACAAGGTCTGTGTTGCAACATCTTGTTCCAACTACTCTTATCCCCAATACTCTTTGCAAGGTGTCCTCTAAAATTATAACATGCATCTCCACTCCACTAAAGTGAACCCTAAGGAATGGAAGGAAACTCGTCCATGCTTCTCCTTAAGTGACCTTGGTCTGTAGCACTAGATTCAAATCATCCTCTACCTTTGTTTAACAACCAATTCCCTCTAACATTGTTCCAAATTATTGTCTACAAGGTCACTCTAACACTTGTTCAAAGTGTTTTCCACATGAACACCCAAACATTCTAGGATTCTTCATAGTTAAAGGATGATAACAAAGCTACCTCAAACCAGTAAAGTTTCCCTTGCAACCTACTTCTTCTTTGTAACACATGGTGAAGAGTACCCAATACAAATTTTCAACCAAGTCCTTCAATAAGTTGAGCTCTCATACCACCTGTCATAGAACTAAGAGTCTTTCCTAAATGTTTTTGTTTCATCATCTCGAGTCACATGAAACCATGTTGTGTTAGCCACAATGGCTTAAACAACATTCACCTACTACACTTGGAATATGCCTCCTCTTCACTTGAAGTTTATACATATCTCTTCATTAAGATACCATAGTGAGATGCACGAAGTCCTACTTACATAAATTATGCAACAACCACACTAAGTTTGAATCTAACCATGGCCTTAAAACATTATGCAGCACTACTTATACTTAGTCAATTCAATACTTGGGGAACATAAGCATACAAGGAACCATATCATTGAATACGTATAGAACATCCATAGTACACAACACGCGTGGATGGGTGACATCCAAGTTAGGTTCCTATCACCCCTTATATATATATAAGAATGTTGTATTATACAATGAGGGAGATCGACCAATAAATGCATCTCAATTACAGATTACAAAGAAACTAAAGCAATCTAACTCTTACAAGTTTTCCCAACAAGCTTGTACATCAACCCCTAAAGTTTTCATAGGCATACCCCCTATAGGTCATGTTCTGTCACTTGGTCACTTAGCCAATTCAAGTTGACCTATAGTTCCAAACCCTTGAATACTATTAATGAAGGCCACCTTTATGACTATTGCAACTCTTTCTTGATGCCTTAGCTCAATGGGGAATCCACTTATAAATTATTTTTCATGCACTTAGAAAGTGGCATCATATGAAGTGGACCCAAGTTCACCTCAAGCAAATGTCTCCCAAATTTGTCCATCTTATATTGGCTCCATGTCTAAGTCATCCCAAGCCCATCCTATCCATAAGTCTATCCCAAGTATGTTGAGGTCGCCGCATCGTTACATTCATCCATACCCAAGGGGGTCGATGAGTCTAGCTACATCCATCCACAAAAGGAAACTTTGCACATCATAGGGGAAAGTTCCTCTTTGGGTCCGCATGTCGAGATTGTGTGCCCAAGGAATCCTAAGTTCCATATAAAACAACATGGATGGGTCACCACTTCGTCCATCTGATTAGGTTAGCATGTCTAGGATTCCTTTTGTCTAAAGAAACCCTCCACACTCGACCATGAAAGTACGCCTAGTACCATCCACATGTGACGATCTTACAATGAGCATACCCTCCACACTTGGCCATGGCAGGGAACCTACTACCATCCAAAGGTGGAGATCTTACAATGGAAATCCTTTTATGTCTTAGGATACAGTGGATCTTATATATATATATATATATATATATATATATTGCAAACTTTTGTTGTGAGGAACATTAGTATTTGGGCCAAACACATTATATTCATATGGTATTTTCTTTCAATCAAGAGTCTATTGACAATGTTGTTACAATGGTACACTAATATATGTGTAGAACACAACTATCATGCATCCATGTTCATACTTTAGAATAATGAGATTTGAAGCGCTCATTCTATTCTTGGCATCTAATTGAACAAAAGATATAGTAAAACTTACTCCATTAGTTGTCCCTCTAAAGGAATCAATTGGTGGTTTTGCTCAATATAATTTTAACTAAATTGAAGTGTTTTTGTGGCTTGGCATATTGCAGAGCATAGTCTCTTTATTTTTCCCACTAATAGCATTTTCATTGGCCTTACAAAGCCAACAAATAAAGATAACCTCACATGCCTTTAGAAAAGTAGTAAGCATTGCGGTCTTGCAGAGATGTTGAACTTAGAATTGCATTGAGCACATAAGCCTTGGAGATCAATTTTGAACATTGAGTTGTCCACATGAAACTGAGAATAAAGAACAAACAGTTAATTCCACAAAAGTTTCCATGTTTGTGAAAAGGGTGGGATATAAATCCCTCCTTTATTGATCAAATTATGCTGTTATGAAAATAAGCATGTTTGTCGTGATACTTTAGGAATAGATTTCAATAATAAAGAGGACAAAGTGATACCTATAAATATTAATATCAACCCTATGATCTATTCCATAAGTCATCAAATTCAAGGACAATCATTAGTCTAGTTTGAAGACATGCTATCTATCTACTTTAGTTTGAAGGAAAGTTGTTTGTATATATTTTAGTTTACTATCACTAAAAACAGATGCATTAGTTTTCCACCACCTCGGAGTTAAGCATTCATTAAAATATGCTGTTTGTTATGATTAACGTTGATTTGCATTAGTGTGCATTCATACCATTCTATGTATGGTTCACATGCATGCCTCCTCTATCATAATATTTTTAATAAATTCAAAATAGTTTTTCAACATTCATGTGTTGTAATCGATGTTGTATTCACTTGGAGCATAAATACATATATCTGTAATGATATTATAAAATATCCCGAAAGCATTTTGCTGATCAACAAAGTCTAAAGAGATTACGAGAGGTGATATCTTTATGAATCTCTCACTGCAAGGCGTGTTCCTAGCAATGGAACATTACGGGAGAAGAAAAAAAGAAAATAAAACTTCTACAATAACTAAAATAATGCCAAACCAAATGATAGGAACATTATGGGAGAAGAAAAAGAAGAAAATTGGAACATTATGGGACAAGAAAAAGAAGAAAATAAAACTTATACATAAATACATCTTCCTGCCAAAATGAAGATTTGTTCTCTGACAAACTGCTCGTAAAATATGCAGAATGATTTTCTGCTAACAAACAGCTTGTAAAATATGCAGAAACTTTTTTCTCCTGGTATACTTCCACCAACAATTCGTCAAAAAAGCAATTTCCGTCAATTTTATCACCCTCACCATCTAGAGACTTAGCAATGCTTCGCACTCCAATAACATATGTCAAGAAATGCTTTGTATGACCA
>ML798160.1:397828-429805 GCA_009831015.1 Picea engelmannii
TTAAAAAAAAAAAAAAAAAAAAAAAGAGATTCTCCAATTTCCTATTTTCTTCAAAATAATTCATCAAAATTCCATAGTATAAAAGTATTCTACTATATAAATTGTCAAAAAAATCTAGAAACTATATAAAATACTTAGAAATTTGAATATTTTTGCAAAAATATCACCAGTTGGCATTTTAAAAATTAGCAAGATTCGCCTAGGTTTCTAAGCTTTAAAATGAGTATGGATCCTTACAATTTTCCCTAAAAAGGCTTGTTTTGCGACGACCTCAAGAAAATAAACCTAAAGAGGCTAAAGGAAAGGAGTCCATGGATATGGAAAGCCTATAGATAATGTTCAAATGATTGGAAAACACAATAATAGATATGAAGGGGAGTTCAACAGAGGCAACCTCCAATCAAAAATAATACAAGCCTTTTTTCAGAAGACCTATCCCTCATAAATCCCTTGATTCACTTGCAAATTTAAACATTTATTTAGAAGGAGTAGCCATGGATAACTATTGCAACTATCAATAGGCTAATCACTCCAAGAAAACCTATGGAAAATGGATAAACAAAATGATTTGGTCTAGCCAAGAAGCTTTTGGATGATTGTCCACATGTAGAGGAATCTAATGAACAATTGGATAAAGACATGGAAGAAGGATATCTAAAATGTTCTAATCAGATAGTTATTGTCATATGGGATATGCTTCCTAGTGTGAACTTAACTGAAAATGATGAAGTGGTGGAGGAAGGATTTGCAGTTCAAACTAGGAGTAAAGGACTTGTTATCACTGTGACAATTATTTGGAATCCAAGTCTCGGGACTTAGTAGGAGGCTAAATCAGTGTAGAGGTGCGAAAAATTGGAGGACGACGCCATATCTAGTGGATGAGGGTAAGTCTAGTGGAGGTGTGAATTTGATAGGACCCAACGGATCATGGATCGTGGACACCGCCGATCAACGGTCGTGGAGCATATTGGGCCAAGAACTAGCATGGGGGATAATATCTTGAAAGTGGGTCGATAAGAATACCATGGTTTCATCTTGAGGGCACGTGGCACACCCAGATGCATATCAAGGGGAAAAGTGGGTGAGCTTGAAACTGCTAAATCCCACCCTGATGTCACGTATAAAAATATCATTGGATATATCAAATCCAAGGGTTTCATGTGGAAAGGGAAAGCTGACGGCCAGTCAAATCACCTCAGGACACTTTTTTGGGTACTTTTCGTCCGTGCAATGTCGGGTGAGCGCCGCCAAAAAACTAATTCAAAGGCTCATCGTTTGAAATCAATGACCAAAGGTGATAAGCCATTATCCATGCAAGGACCTTCGTCAGTAGCCCATGATTAGCACTCAATGATGACTGTCATTCAAAACATGGTTGATATTTCTCTCTTGTTGGCGATTAACATTTTATTCCAGAACAGGGTAACCACAAATATAAGCGTTTGTCTAATTATTGTATAGCTAAGGGAGGTAATCTTGTGCTTTCGAGAAAACTAGAGGAAATGGAGAAGATAGATCCAGCGGCCTTCAATGAACCAGGATATTCAAATAATCTAACAAAATTATCAATGAAGAAGAAAGAAAATCTTGTTGCATGAATATTGGCAACAAAATTTCACACAGAGCCTGCAGATGAAACAGGGTCCGGTGAAGGAATCTAACTAAATCCTTTCATGAAAGATTTAATCATCCATGGGAACGCAGATAAGTGCCACATGCAAGTTGTCAAGAAGAAAAGGAGAAAATGACAGAAGGAGATTAAAGATGAAATGGTCGAAGGTACTGGAGAAAGCCAACTACTGGAGAAAGATAGCTTGTCTGGCATGGCACTTTAAAGGAAGAAATCACAAAATTGAAACAAATTACCAACTAAATTAAGTATCTTTCAGAAAATTTTGTGATGATGAAGACAAGTGGCTTTCAGGGTAGAATCTTGAATATGTCAGTTTTTTTATTGTAACGTCCCCTAGAAAATAGGAGATCAATTGTTGTACGTTACTCCTTCCATGGACACTATCTATTTTTGGAATATTGAGGAAGATGATATGTTTTAAATTCCCTATGTAATGTATCTATATATACTATAAAAAGGATAAATGAATGGTTGGACTTACCAGAGAGGGGCTTTCCCTCGTAGCAGAAGAACTTTGTAGTTTCTTATGAAATTTTAATATAAGCAGATAAGGTTTTTCTACGATAGTCAAGATTCATCATGGTCTTGATGTTCAATGTGTTTTCCTGTGTTTCATATTTCATGAATGTGTTTTTACTGCTAGTAATAATATTTGAGTAGAGAAGGAATTAATTTTCGTTGATTCTCCTTCTCACATCGATTATACTTGTTATGTATTTTTGGTTATTGTTTCAGACTTCACTCATTATCAGTGCTCTGTTTGAAGTAGCCAACCCTCATGTTTCTTTCTTCTAATGCTTCACCAAGATATTCTCCCTCTATTAGACGCCTCTTACTGATAGTAGTCTTTCCTCTCCTCTCCTCTGCCACCTCATATTACTTATTTGGTTGAACATCATACCTATTTTTCCTTTGTTCCCTTTGGAAATACATATCTTATAAATCTTTATACTTTTTCAAGAAAGGACCCCATTGCCCAATGGCCCTGCCCTTCTGTTTTGTCCTACCACCTTTAAATTTTACACCATGGCAGAATCTGACCTCTGTACACGTATCTCTATGTTAGAAAAACAGGACCGTGGAGCAATAAAATAAAATAAATGCAGAAACAAAACAATGAATATACACAATACAATAGAGACACAAATTTACGTGGTTCACCCAGTGTAGGCTATGTCCACCAGAGAAATTTATAGGTCCTTCCTTTATTATTATCCAGCAAATGAAGGGATACAAACTACAACAAACCTGTTGTAAATTCCTCTTCTTTCTCTCACAGTCTCCTATCTTAGAATACAATATTTTCCATCATGCATAGCCACAATACATTTCCCTCATAACATAGGGTTGCCTTCTAGGGAAAAAAACCCTAACATAATTTCTACCATTAGATGTATGACCTTATAATGAACAGTCCAAATTTACAATGAAATTACAATATACTTTTACAAGGCAATTTTTCCTTCGATAACCCCTACTTGCACTCCACCGCGTGGAAGAGTGTACATACTTATGGGGTGTAAATACTTCATGGGGTATAAACATCGCTGAAAAAAAAAATACCTCTGAATTAGGAAGTTAATCAGGCTCCACAACCAACATGCTAAACCTTTTGAATATCCCAAATAGAAATATGCCTGAGAGAGCCCTCTTTGGTTGGAAGGGTTAGAATCCAAACTAAATTTGGTTGAAAAAATTACCTCTGTTGTTTGTCTATCAGTTAGACAAAACTTACAGAGTGCTAACATTGTGGCACCATTGCTTGGGACAAAATTGAAAAATTTTCCCTGGGAAAGAACGACATGGTTGAGTTCTAAGGTCTGAGAGCAACAGACACTTAGGCACATATTGGTTGTATTCTTGCTCTGGTGACTCCATTCATCAAAAATCAGTTTGAAGGTGATTCCACTGGTAGAAGAATCCAGGAATTTAAATTTTTACTAGAGACTCCACTCTCAATGTAGAATCAAGCTTCCAAAAAATCATTGGTGACTCCACTCAAACCTCAAATGCGATTTAGAGAATCCACTGGAAGATGAGATCCCTTGACAGAGGTACGAAAGGACATCATGGGAGAGAACAAGTACTTACAGTTGATTTTTTTCCAAGACATTATATTTTTTGTTGTGAATCACCTCTGGTCCTTTCCTGAACATGATTTAAACAAAATTTTCTTTAACTACTGCATTCAAATGATGATCATGATAATACTTGTAATGTCCCCAAGGTCGAGCCCTATTGTAAATCATATTTGTGAAATGAATAGTAGTTATGTTTTTATAGGCTGGTGAGCCAAGTTAATATAAGATGGTGGGCTTATGTGATTGTTAGGCCAGAGAGCCTACATGTTGAAGGCCAAGAGCCTAATTTTGTACATGTATCTATGCACATTATTAATACAAATATAAACATCACCGTGTGCGGACTGACCACGATGAATGAGTGATGGGGGACTAAGTTTCCACAGAGTGGGCAAGGGATTAGGGGCTAGAAGATGGGAAGAGGGGCTAAGTGTTGAGCCTAGAGGCTAAGCCTAGGGGCTTAAGTCCTTGGGAATAATATTTTAATATTATTCCAAAAAGACCATGTGAAATATATGTTTTATCCTAAGTTCTTTTTGGAAGGAAAAGTAACTTCCAAATGGCAGGAACTCATGCTAAAGGAACACATGCAGTTTCATGGGTGACAAGTGTCAACCCAAGCACATGCAGATAAAACTGTTGAGTTGAGTCGTGATGGGGGTTTCACCTGCATTCTACCCGACCGTCTGAACGTGAACGGTCTGACCTCTACAAGAATACCCTGGTGCATCCCTAAAAGCCGAAAAATCTTGTTTTGATTTCGGAGATAGTCGGTACATCCTCTGTCTGAATAGTTTTGAGCCTGTGCATGGGATCTTTGTACACTTGGTGCAATCTAGAAACCAAAACCGTGAGTCTATCCCATGATTGTGAAGCCTATTTGGGAAGCCGTGTCTATTTTCCCAGTTGGTTGTTGTGGCCACGCAGTGCTGGACTATGTGTGGCTTACTGGCCAGTGTGAATTCATGCTTAGAATGTGTGTAACCTCTCTCCGGGTGAGGGAGGTGATTATTGTTGGAAGAGGCAGGTTGTCAGGCCTATGACTACTCTATCCAAGTGAGATAGTTTGTTGGGAAGTGGTTTCTTCCAGAGAGTGTCCAACACCAGCTTCAGGCTTTGAGACTTCCTGATACGGCCTGTTGCCAAGACCCAGAGAGGGAGGTGTCGCACCGATGGATTGCGCTTGTGAAGGTGTATACTTTCGGGCAAAGAAGGCATGTGGGTAATGAGAGTCTGGGAGTAGTGGGCGTAAGATGGCATCTTCGGAAGAATCCTTCCAGTTGTTCTGTGTTGTTTTCCCTGTAACCTCATCCTAGCCTAGGATTCCTTGCCTTGGGGTGGAGCTTAGTCTCAGCTCGAGGGTGACCCACTGCTGAGCTTTATGAGCAGCATGGTCTAAGGCTGGGAGGTTCGTGGAAGGCCTGCATGTGGTTGGTGGAATTACCACCGTTTCAAAGATAAGTACCAAATGATGTTTCAATTATGTTTCTACATGTCTGTGTATTTATATTTATCATGTATTATGTTGTGCATACGAATTGATGTTAAAGACATCGATTATTTATAATAGCAGTAATTCATATATTTAATCTGAGTTTAAATGTGTTTAACTTGTTTTAAATGCATGTTATTAATTAAGCATAAAATGATGTTGTTCTGCAAAGTAGCATCTGCCCAACTAATGGGTTGGATGATGACCGAAGGAGCATTACAGAATGGTATCAAAGCCAAGGTTTCGACATTGAGCCTAAATGTGCTAGTTGAGTGGTCTTTGGACCAAGGGTTTGAGGAGAAATTGTGTCAAGGAGTTACTTGACCATGTTACCAAGCTCAAGAGGTGTAGTGGTGTTATAAAACTGCAGCCGGTGTGGTATATGGCCACAGGGAGAGAGAGAAATCCACACTAGAAGTGTTGGAGCCTTAGGATATGTTTGGGAGGAAAGGAGAACCCTCATGACCTTCAAATATGGAGAACATGCACAAGGTTTAAAAACCTTTGGAGTTGCACAGGAGTGTGGAAATCACGGTACGCAAAATCCTGAAACGCCGAAAGGATCTGCGTTGTAGATCTTAGAGAAGTCTAACTGTTGAATTTTCGATTGGAATGGACATGGGCACATGGATGTGTACCACCTGCCAGTAGGTTGAGAAGAAAAGTGAGAGTGGTGGGACCCAACGACGTCACCGAGGGTGACGTGGACCCTCCCGAATGTGCCATGCGCCACCGTGGTTAAGGGCGACAACTGTACTGTGGGCCCGGAGGGTAAGGAGATGGAAATTTTGGAAGTCGGGGATTGAAACAAGAATATACTTGGATTCACTGCTTCGTGAACTCCCGGGTACCAAAGACCCGAAAGCTGAAGTGCTAAAACCCTGAAGTCCCAAAGTCCCAAAATTTTCGAAGACAAAAGAACCATTGAGGATTTAACTGTTGGATCCGCGTGGACCAAAACCCCAAAACCCGAAAGAGAGTATGAGAGTCTCATGCACGGAGACCCCGAAACTAGAAGTCCCAAAATTTGCAGAGCTAAACAGAGCTCAGAAAACTTAGTGGATTCGAAACGTTTTTCTTATTCACGTTGGTTAATGATTGTTGTGGTTTTTATTAAGGGATAAGGCCTGACAAACTCTGGTTGACTACACATTGTGTGTGCATAGTTCAACGAGTGTCAGGATAGCTGAAAACCCACGCCGAGTATGGAATTGGAAGAGGTGCAGATTGCCTCTGAAACAAAGGATGAAAGGGTAGGAAGGGATGTCAAACTGGGAATCAAAGGATCAAACTCTAATGGGCATGAAAAAGAGATGGATAAGGAAGGACATATGATGAAACTCATTGAAAGATTGCAGAAATATGCCCAGGCTCACCGAGATGATAGCCAAAAGCTCATGAGAGTCAACGATCAACAGGGTGAATTCAATTTAAAAATGTTGAAAAGCCTAGAAAGAATAGAAAGGAAATTGGACAAGGGGAGTGAATCAAGAAATACAAAGATTGGCAGGACCCCTGAGAGGAAAAGAAGATCAAGAAATTTCAGGACCCCTGAGAGGAGAATAAGATCGAGGAGTGGTAGCAGACATCATTGTCGCTCCCCAAAGAATTCCAATAAGGAAGCACACAGTAGTTCAAGCCCATCTCCTACCAGAAAGCACAGGAGATCTGGGATGGATGAATTGAAAGGGGATATGAATAAGATTAAGCCTCCTACATTTGATGGAGACCATAATAAGGAGGAATATGTCGAAACATGGTTTCTTGGCATAAAGAAAATATTTCCAACTGTAGAAATATTCCTCTCATGAAGAAGGAATAATTGCGATGTATCAATTGAAAGGAAAAGCATCCATGTGGTGGGATCAGTTTGTGCAGGTGCAACACATTAGTGAGAAAGATATCACTTTGAAGGAGTTCAAGAGGTATTTCGAGAAGAAATACTTGACTAAAAGATACTATGACAGAAAGATGAAGGAGTTATTCGAACTCAAGATAAGCAGCATGACCATTGATGAATACAAACGAAGTTTCTTGGAACTACTGAAGTATGTTCCATTCATCAAAGATGAGGCTATCAAGATTCAAAGGTATCTGAGTGGACTACCACCTGCCATTGGTGAAAAGATTCAGTATGATGATCCTAAGACTATGGAAGAAACAATAAGAAGGGCTAAATGCTTATATGAACAACAGAGAGAAAAGCCTACCTTTCAGAAGGCTTGGGATGACCAGAGGAAGTTTAAGAATGAACAGAGGTAGAAGGGAAACAAACCTCCCTTTTTTAGAAATAATCCTCAAGGACATCCATCGTTTAGAGAGCCGAGAATGGCTGAAGTGAGGGAACAAAGGCAGAGATAGATGCCCATTTAGTGTTGGGGTTGTAAAGGGAGCCACAAGTACAGGGGTTGTCCCCATAAAAATGGCAAAGCAAGAGCTATCCATACTGTTCAACAAGATGAAACAGTGGAGGACATGGGTAGTAGAATGCCAAGGATCTATGTAGCCCTGGACAATAAACAAGATGAATTTCAATTGCACATGATTGAAGTGGAAGGTATGATTAACAACCAACCATTTATTATTTTAATCGATTCAGGGGCTAGCCATAGTTATATAGATCCTAGGGTGGTGGAAAGTTTGCATTTATCAAGAATCAAACATGAAAAGTCTTGGTTAGTGCAGCTGGCTATAGGAACCAAGAGGAAGTTCACTGAGTTGATTAAGTCTTGTTCTATAGACATGAATGGATTGGGCACGAAGGCTGAATTGAATATTCTACCTTTAGGTTCTTACGACTGCTTAATTGGGATGGATTGGTTGGACCATCACCATGACCTTCTTGACTGTCGTAACAAGAGGTTTACATGCCTGGATGAGGAGGGAAATTAGAAAACAGTCCAAGGAATTCCTAGAGTTGTGGCTATTAGAGAAATCTCATCCATGCAACTGAAGAAGTGCTACAGAAAAGGCTATCAATTATTTACAGCCTGTGTGGAGGAAACATCCAGAGATGAAGTCTCAAGGATTGGAGACCATGAGGTACTCACAAAGTTCAAAGACGTATTTCAAGAGGTACCCAGACTACCTTTGAAGAGAGACATCAATTTTTCTATAAATTTGATGCCTGGAGCAGCTCCAATTTCGAAAGCTCCTTATAGAATGAGTATGCCAGAGCTGAAAGAGTTGCAATTGCAGCTTGAAGAGCTTCTAAAGAAGGGGTACATTCCCCCAGTGTGTCACCTTGGGGTGTCTCGGTCCTATTCGTGAAGAAGAAGGATGGGACATTGAGGATGCGCATTGATTTCAGACAGTTGAACAAAATAACTGTCAAGAAGAAGTATCCTTTGTCAAGGATTGATGATCTTTTCAATCAGTTGAAGGGTGCGAAAATATTTTCGAAGATAGATCTTATATCAGGATATCACCAGGTAAGAATAAAGGATGAGGACATCAGAAACACCGCCTTTAGAAGAAGGTACAGTCATTACGAGTTCACAGTGGTGCCGTTTGGACTGTCAAACACACCTGTTGTTTTTATGTGCTTGATGAATGGTGTATTCAGGGAATATTTAGAAAAGTTTGTCATAATCTTCCTAGATGACATCTTGGTGTATTCCAAGTCAGGGGAAAAGCATGAACAACGCCTGAGACTAGTGTTGCAAGTGTTGAGAGGACACCAAATGTATGCCAAATTGAGCAAATTCTCATTTTACCAAGGCATATCCATTACTTGGGGCACATTATTTCAGAAGAAGGGATCATTGTGGATCCTGAGAAGGTTGAGGCCATCTGAGAATGGTCAACGCCAAGGAATGTGGTGGAATTTAGATCCTTTATGGGTCTAGCGGGCTATTACAGAAGATTTATAGCAGGGTTTTCAAAGTTAGCTCATCCTATCACTTCCTTGCAAAGGAAGGAGAAAACGTTTCAGTGGACTGAAGAGTGTGAGAACAGTTTCCAGTGATTGAAGCAGCTGTTAACCAATGCTCCAATATTTAGGATTGCATATCCAAATATGGATTTTGTGGTGTGCACAGATGCGTGTAAGGAAGGTTTGGGAGGAGTTCTCAGCCAAGATGGATTTGTAATTTGTTATGAGTCCAGGAAGCTGAAAGAGCATGAAAAGAATTATGCCACTCACGATTTGGAGCTGGCAACAATTATCCATGCCTTGAGGAAATGGAGACATTACTTCATTGGAAGGAGATTCAAATTGAGAACAGACCACAATGGTCTGAAATATTTGTTTGATCAGTCGACTTTAAACGCTAGACAAAGTAGGTGGCTAGAGTTTCTGTGTGAATATGACTTTGATATCAAGCATATCAAAGGGAAGGAAAACAAGGTGGCTGATGCACTCAAGAGAAAGGTGCATGAATTACATGCTACGTCCATTAGCATGTACAGGACTGATATTAAAGATAGAATTTTGGAAGCTGCAAATGCAGATTTGCAGTACAGAGACTTGGTAGCAAAGCTACAGCCGAGTGAGAGACCACAAAAAGAGGGAAATTACATCTTGGGAGCTGATGGAATACTTATGTATAAAAACAGAGTGTATATACCCAATGTCTAGGAATTGAAACATTTGATTCTAAAAGAAATGCATAGCGTGATGTATGTTGGACACCCTGGATATCAGAAGACTGTGGCAGCAGTCAAAAGCCATTACTTTTGGCCGGGTATGAAGAGGGAGATTGTTGAATACATTGCCAGATGTATGGAATGCCAGAAATTTAAGGGTGATCTTAGGCACCCAACAGGGTTGCTGCAGCCTTTACCCATTCCTGAATGGAAGTGGGAAGTGGTGACCATGGATTTTATTACAGGATTGCCCAGAATGAGCAAGCAACATGATTCGATCATGGTTGTGGTGGACAAGATTACAAAAGATGCCCATTTTATTCCACTAAAAACAACTCACAAGGCAACATATGTTGCTGACATCTTCTTAAAAGAAGTGGCATGCTTGTACGAAATTCCTAAAACGATTGTGTTTGATAGGGACCCGAAATTCACCTCGAATTTCTGGAAAGGACTATTCAAAGGATTTGGAGCGAATTTGAATTTTTGTACAGCATATCATCCCGAGTCTGATGGATAAACAGAGAAGGTGAACAGAGTAATAGAGGACATGTTGAGAATGTATGTGATGGACAAACCATCAAGATGGGAAGACTACCTACATTAGGTAGAATTCTCCTACAATAATGGGTATCATGCATCGTTGAAGATGAGCCCATTTGAAGCACTTTATGGAAGAAAGTGCAACACTCCAGTGAGCTGGGATAATCCAGCTGACAGAGCAGTAGTTGGGCCAGAGTTGCTCAAGGAGATTGAGGACCAAATGATAAAAATTAAACAGAATTTGAAAGCTGCCCAGGATAGGCAGAAAAGTTATGCTGATAAGAACATAACCCACCGAGAATTCAAAGTGGGTGATCATGTTTTCCTGAAAGTGAAAACTAACAGGAGTTCTCTGAAGCTGGGAAGTTGCACCATGTTGGCAACAAGATTTTGTGGGCCATTTGAAATCTTGGAAAGGATTGGGCCAGTTGCATATAATATTGCATTACCTATATCTATGACTGTACATAATGTGTTTCATGTTTCATTTCTTAAGAAATATATACCTGATGCTAATCATGTTATCGATTAGAATGTCATTCAAGTGGAACTAGAAGGTGTCTTGCAAGTGAATCCTGTGCACATATTGGACAGGAAAAACAAACAACTACAAAATCTAGCTATAGGGATTGTAAAGGTCCAGTGGACCTGGTACGGTCTTGAGGATGCGACATGGGAGCATGAAGATGTTATGCGAGCAGAGTACCTGCATATTTTTGAAGATTTTGGAAATCTTGTTGATGCTATGTGAAAGTTGCACTGAGGACAGTGGAAAAATAAGGGAGGGGGATTGTAATGTCCCCGAGGCTAAGCCCTGTTGTAAATAATATTTGTGAAATGAATTGCAATTATGTTTTTATAGGCTAGTGAGCCAAGTTAATATAAGATTGTGGGCTTATGTGATTGTTAGGCCAAAGAGCCTAAGTGTTGAAAGATAAGAGCCTGATTTTGTACATGTATGTATGCACATTATTAATAAAAATATAAACACCACTGCGTGCAGACTGACCACGATGAATGAGTGATGGGGGACTAAGCTTCCACAGAGTGGGCAAGGGATTAGGGGCTGGAAGGTGGGAAGAGGGGCTAAGTGTTGAGCCTAGAGGCTAAGCCTAAGGGATTAAGTCCTTGGGAATAATATTTTAATATTATTCCAAAAATACCATGTGAAATATATGTTTTATCCTAAGTTCTTTTTGGAAGGAAAAGAAACTTCCAAATGGCAGGAATGGATGCTGAAGGAACGCATGCAGTTTCATGGGTGACAAGTGTCAACCCAAGCACATGTAGATAAAACTGCTGAGTTGAGTTGTGATGGGGGTTTTGCCTCCATTCTAACTGACCGTCTAAATGTGAATGCTCTGACCTCTACAAGAATACCCTGGTGCATCCTTGATAGCCGAAAAATCCTGTGTTGATTTCGGAGATAGCCAGTACATCCTCTGTCTAAATAGTTTTGAGCCTATGCATGGGATCTCTGTACACTTGGTGCAATCCCGAAACCAAAACCGTGATTCTATCCCGTGATTGTGGAGCCTGTTTGGGAAGCTATGTCTGTTTTCCCAGTTGGTTGTTGTGGCCATGTAGTGTTGGACTGCGCGTGGCTTACTGGCTAGTGTGAATTCATGCTTAACCTATGTGTAACCTCTCTCCGGGTGAGGGAGGTGATTGTTGTTGGAAGAGGCAGGTTGCCAGGCCTGTGAGAAACTCTCTCTAGGTGAGAGAGTTTGGTGGGAAGTGGTTTCTTCCAGAGAGTGTCCAGCACCAGCTTCGGGCTTTGAGACTTCTTGATCTGGCCTGTTACCGAGACCTAGAGAGGGAGGTTTAGCACCAATGGACTGTGCTTGTGAAGGTGTATACTCTCGGGAAAAACAGGCATGTGGGGAATGAGAGTCTGGGAGTAGTGGTCGTAAGATGGCATCCTGGGAAGAATCCTTCCAGTTGTTCTGTGTTGTTTTCCCTCTAACCTCATCCTAGCCTAGGATTCCTTACCTTGGGGTGGAGCTTAGTCCTAGCTCGAGGGTGACCCACTGTTGAGCTTGATGTGCAGTGTGGTATAAGGCTAGGAGGTTCGTGGAAGGATTGCATTTGGTTGGTGGAATTACCACCGTTTCAAAGATAAGTACTAGATGATGTTTTAATTATGTTTCTACATGTCTGTGTATTTATATTTATCATGTATTATATTGTGCATATGAATTAATGTTAAAGCCATCGATTATTTATAATAGCAGTAATTCATATATTTACTCTGAGTTTAAATGTGTTTAACCTGTTTTAAATGCATGTTATTAATTAATAATAAAATGATGTTGTTCCGCAAATTAGTGTCTACCCAGTCAGTGGGTTGGATTATGGTTGGGGGACTGTTACAATACTGAAATTGTATATCCTACTCTTAAAGTTATACATATATTTCCTCATTTTATCATTGATTTTGATCAAAATCTCCCATCTGAGCTATGTGATAACCACAACCAAGTTGATGAGCGTCATGAAACCAAGGCTGATATTTCACCTCATGTACTTGATCCAACACCTTCCAAGACCCAACATAGATACATACCTTTAAAATTACCCCACATTCTTCATAATTTTCCTCCAAAGCACTTTGAATATCTACATGTGTTTGATGGGGAATATGGTGTTATCATAACTAAAAAACACATCCAAGAGTTTGAGAATTTTATAGATTTGTTTGAGATTGACCATGATGATTTTTGTATGATGGCTTTCTCTCAATCCTTGAAAGGAGATACCAAAGAATGGTTTAAAAATTTCAAGCTAGAGAAAATTAACTCGTGGGAAGAATTGAAGAGTGTTTTTTCGAAGTTTTGAGGTAAGAAGAAATCTCTAGACCTACATCTTACAGAATTCTATGCCTTGAAAGGGAAAAGAAATGAGACCCTTTCCACATTCAGTAGAAGGTTTTCTTGTATGTATTATGATCTTCCCAAAGAAATTCAACCCACTGAAGTTGCTACCATGGTCTAGTATGCCACTACTCTTCACCCAGATTTGTCTTTCCTCCTGTTGGAAAGAATACCTGAGACCTTACAACAAATGTTTAATGATGATCAGGATATTCAACACAATATCCTAGCATGTGAATAGATTCAAAGTGAAGGTTTGAGTTTTCCAAGACATGAAAGTGAATATGAACAAAAGACAATTGATTTGAATTTTGAACATAACAGTGATGGTGTTATAGGTCCTCTTGAAATTTTGAGTGTTAATGATTTTTTAGAGAATTATATTCCACTTATTAAAAGAGAGGAAACTTATGTTGTTTCTGATCCATCCCATGATAAGCATGAAGCTGATTGTTTCATATATTCATTTGTGGACAGTGAAGAAGATGAGTTTGAAAATCAGTCTGTTGAAGAGCAAGTTGATGCTCCAAGGTATTGTTTGCTAGATGGCATTGCAGATGTTGTTGATTTGCCTATATATGATTAATATGATGATGATTATGAGATTGAATTCTCAGAACATCCAATTGCATGTTCTCTCCCTAAAAATGTTCCTTTTCAGCAGTGTAGTGAGATCCATCAACCTACATATCACAGTTGCAAAGAAGGAAGTTTTGAATCAGTTGAAGGAAATTATTTACCTCTATTCTTTTATTCATTTAAATTGTTGAAATAAAATTATAATATCATCATTGAGGAAAAGGAATGTGATTCACTGGAACAAATTGACAAGAAATTGCAGCCATTGGTCAAATATGAGTATCAAAATGAGTGTGTTCAACAATCCAATGAAATGGAAAAATGTGCATGTGACAGAAATGAAGGAAATGAAGAAATGTATAAATCAAAAGTAAGAACCTTGACATTTTGTTTTGCTTCCTTCAAAGTGCTCAAACAAAATGTCAATAATGTTTCAGATCATAAACCCTCCAGGTATGATGTTAAATTTGAAGAGAGTAGTAGACTTGAAAATGAAAAATCTCTCCAGTTATGTTTTTCTTCCTTTGAATGGTTAAAACGAAATCATGAGAAAATGGAGAAATTTGATCAAGGGATTGTTGTTAGAATTCATTTTCCTTCTTCTGAACTTGATGAAGATATTCAAAAAGATTTCCAGCAAGACAAAGTGCTTCAAAGTTGTCTCTTTTCCCATGTGAATGATGTGGTTGTTCAAATTCTAAGTGGCCTAGACATGGATGATGATTTTGAAACTACATCTATGGAGACATCAAGCAGTGAATGAACAAATGACATAGAGTTTCAGGAAAGTAACAAAACAATGCATGCCACTTTTCGATCAGAAATACAGAAAGATAATGAAGAGGAAATTGTTTTATTTGATTCACTTGAAAATCATGGTTTTGAGAAAGCATCCATGAGAACTCTGGAATGTGAAATAGTTCATGTTGTTATCTTTCCCCATTTTCAATAATATTATGAACATGAACTTATTCCCCTTCATTCATTTGTAAGCCAAAATGACAGTCCTCAAGCAAATTTCCAGAAGGTTAATAAATCCAAACCAGAATTGTTTGAAGAACAAGTGGATATTCTTGATACACATAATCTGGCTATCATATCTGAAGATTTTCAATGCCATATGAATGTTTTTTTTTATGTACATGGAACAATAAGCAAACCTATTGCTACAATTTCATTTGAAAATATTCTCAAAACAGAAGAAATAAAGCAAGAACAACAAACACTTATGAAAGAGGCTTGTCTTTATGTTTTTGTTCGTCAGGAAGAAATGATTTTTCATGGTTTTCATGACCCTATGGCATGTTATATGGAAAAATCTAACAATCAAAATTTAAGGCTTAAGATGGATTGTAAGCTCAGAGATGAAGATAATGGTCAATCAACGTCAGTATTAGATATGGATTGTTTTACACCAGAGGTTTCTTTTCAGCCAATGTTGTCTTTTGATTCATAAGGTTTTTACTTCCAGCAGTCTTAGCAAATTTATCATCCTCTTGATGGAAATCGACAGAGTAAATTGGATGAAATCCAGAATGCAGTGGAATAAGTGAAGCATGGTTTTGGTCTTATGCATGTGTTGGAAGATCCATTTGGAATTTTTCTAGAAAAAATAAACAATCCCAATGTTTTTGAAATTCTAAGATTCAAATTCATATGTAACTTCTCGAAAGGGTTATCAGTGAACAGGCTTAGGAGAAATCATGTGCAAAGAAAACAAACAGTGGGTAAAATGTTGGCATGGTTGCATTGGCATTTTGATTTCACTTGACTGGCAATACATTTGAGTAGTTAGGATAGGTAGGCACAAATAAGCTCATGGATCGGGCATGTTCTAGTTTAGGTATCCAAATAAAGTATTCATTCATATGATTCTCAGTGTGCCCAAACTCCAGGTAAGAGATATATGTAGACTTCAATTTTCAATGGAAATTGGTGACAGGTCAAGGTGTGGCACACACCTGTTGTGAGAGAAAGCTCCAACGGATAAGGCACAAGGTATATTGTTCTTTGAAACCTCGTAGGGAGGATAACATCCTCAGTTGGATCCCATGTTATCACTATGAAAATTGTTTGGAATCCAAGTCTCGAGACTTAGCAGGAGGCTAAATCAGTGTAGAGGTGCGACAAATTTTCATAGTGATAACATGGGATCCACAAGTCTCGAGACTTAGCAGGAGGCTAAATTAGTGTAGAGGTGCGACAAATTGGAGGATGATGCCATATCTAGCGGATGTGGCTAAGTCTAGCGGAGGTGTGAAGTTGATAGGAACCAACAGATCATGGATCATGGATGTCGTCGATTAATGGTCGTGGAGCATATAAGGCCAAGAACTAGTGCGGGGGATAATGTCTTGAAAGCGAGCCGATAAGAATACCCTAGTTTCGTCTTGAGGGCATGTGGCGCCCTTGGATGCATATCGGGGGGGAAAGAGGGTGAGATCGAAATGACTAAATCACACCCCGATGTCACCTGTAAAAATATCATTGGATATGCCAAATCCAAGGATCGCATGTGGAAAGGGAAAGTGGACGACCAGTCAAATCACCTCAAGACACTTGTTTGGGTACTTTTCATCTGTGTGATGTCGAGTGAGAACTACCAAAAAAATGATTCGAAGGCTCATCATTTGAAATCAATGGCCAAACGTGATAATTCATTATCCATGCAAGGACCTTCGTCGGTAGCCCATGATTAATATTCAATGAAGACTATCATTCAAAACATGGTTGATATTTCTTTGTTGTTGGTGATTAACGTTTTATTCTAGAACATGGTAACCACAAATCAAATCATTCATCTAATTCTTGTACAACTAAGGGAGGTAAGCTCATGCTTCCGGGAAAACCAGAGGAAATGGAGAAGACAGATCAAACAGCCTTCAACAAACCAAGCTATTCAAATAATTTGACAAAATTATCAATGAGGAAGAAAGAAAAGCTTGGTGCACAAATATTGGCAACGAAATTTCACATAGAGCTTGCAGATGAAACAGGGTCTGGTGAAGGAATCAGAGTAAATCCTATCGTGAAGGATTTAATCATCAATGGGCACGTAGATAAGTGCCACATGTCAAGAAGAAAAGGAGAAAATGACAAAAGGAGATTAAAGATGAAATGGTCGAAGGTACTGGAGAAAGCCAGCCTGTCTGGCTTGACACCTTAAAGGATGAAATCGCAAACTGAAATAAATTACCAGCTAAATTAAGTATCTTCTAGAAAATTTTGTGATGATGAAGACTAGTGGCGTTCAGGGTAGAATCTCGAATATGTTAGTTTTTTTATTGTAACGTCCAGTAGAAAATAGGAGATTAGTTGTTGTATGTTACTCCTTCCATGGACACTATTTATTTTTGGAATCTTGGGGAAGATGATCCGTTTTTAATTCCCTATGTAATGTATCTATATATTCCACCAAAAAGATAAATGAATGGTTTGAATTACTGGAGAGGAGCCTGCCCTCGTAGCAGGAGAACTTTGTAGTTTCTTATGAAATTTTAATATAAGAAGATAAGGTTTTCTAAGATAGCCAAGATTCATCATGGTCTTGATGTTCAATGTGTTTTCCTGTGTTTCATATTTCATGAATGTGTTTTCGCTGCTAGTAAAATCTTTGAGTAATAGAAGGAATTCATTTTCGCTGGTGCTCCTTCTCACATTGATTATACTTGTTAGGTATGTTTGGTTACTGTTTTAGACTTCACTTGTTATCAGTGCTTTGTTTGCAGTATCCATCCCTCATGTTTTTTTCTTCTAATGCTTCACCAATAGATTTTCCCTCTATTATATGCCTCTTGCTAATAGTATTCTTTCCTCTCCTCTCCTCTTCCACCTCATATTAATTATTTGGATGAACATCATACCTATTTTTCCTTTGTTCCCTCTGGAAATACATAGCTTATAAATCTTTATACTTTTTAAGGAACATACCCCATTTCCCAATGGCCCTGCCCTTCTTATTTGTCCTACAACCTTTAAATTTTACACCATGGAAGAATCTGACCTCTGTACATGTATCGCTAAACATTTTGAATATCCCAAATAGAAATATTCCCAAGAGACCCCTCTCTGGTTGGAAGGGTTAGAATCCAACCTAAAGTTGGTTGAAACAGTTACCTCTTTCCTTTTTCTATCATCTAGACAAAATTTACAGAGTGCTAACATAACCCATAACTCAACAACAACTAATTGTGTCCCAAACATAGAATACAATATGACCATGGGTTGTGAATCCCAATTGTTATCACTGAAAAATTGTTCACAACATTGCACACAATGGTTGAAGAAATACATCAATGCCAGCAACAATTAGTACACCTACTACATCAATATCCATAAAAAAGGAACAAAACTATACACTTTGTTCAAAAATTAAAGTGTGCAAATTCACCAGAGGAAGAATGCACACTGTGCATAGAATGCACAAGCCAACATATCCCTAATCACGCACTATGCGTAAGATGCATGACTGTCTACGAGAAAATCCTCACACTTCTCATGAAAATTGCATTTATGAATCTTGTCGGCCTCTCAACCACTTGCAATCTAACCTCCAACATGATTTGACACTCAGATCTGAGAAAAATCTAGCTTGGAGGCTGGTCAAGGTCTAGGAAGTGCCTTAAAAGGCCTCGTTTTACACTATGAACCAGTTGTATATTGCTATGAATGAAGACTATAATGACGTTCCATGAGTGTGCTAGAAAAAAAAGAACTTCAAGGTATTGTTATGATGCAAAAATTCTTCTTGAAGAATCCTCTTTTCTCTTTGAATCATTCAAGCATTGTAGAAAGGGCCATTCCACTTGACACCTCTTGAGAGGATTGGCATTGTATTTCTTCACCATTGTCACTTTCCATTGCATGAAGAGAAGAGATCTCTATTAGGGAACTCAATATCCCTCCCAAGGAGGAAGAGGGGATTCATAAGTCCCTGCCTTTCTCTATGGTGTTAGCCTATAAATATATTGATCCATTGGTAGCTATATGGTTGTCATTTTTTGTTTTTCATGGTTCTAGTTCTTGCAATACTCTCTAACATTTATTTCTCATTGTTTTAATTTTATTTCCTTGTTTCATGTGTATTTGATTATCTAATCAACTCACAAACCTTTGTCTTGTTTAGTTGACTTAACCAGGAAAGTAAGTGTTTTCTCTTTGCTCACACATGTGACAAAACCAACACAATATATTGGCGACCATACTGGGGATAGGTATCAAATTCATCCCTATTTAAGTCTTGAGATAAATTATTTCTAATGTTTGGATATGCAAGTACCAAAACCAGCCTAATCCATCCTTCCAAAGTTATAATTCAGAGACAAGGTAGGAGAATTTTACTTTGAAATTTCTTTCCCGACGCATGACAGGAAATGGGTGAATTTTAAGGCACACGAACACACATTCTACGCACTTTGTGTTCTATGCACATGACACAATTCATAACTCCACACATTGTGCACATTCTGTTCAGTTAGCATGACTTTCAGAACTACATCCCGCGCATAAGTTCAGTTTTTGCAAATTGTAAGGATTTTTATGAGTGATTTGAGGCCCCCCTTGCCTTCAGATTTTAATTTACTACACTTTGTAAAGAAATCACACTTCACTCAGATTCCTTTCTCACAAGGAAGGTTAGATAACATAATAACATAGGGGTAAAAAGAATCACTATTCTTCTCTTTTATTTGCTTCCACATGGATGGCTCATTTGGCATTTAAAATTTTGAGTTGAAGTTATTTCTTTTTCAAAGACAATCAACTAATTTGGGACTAGAAATCAATTTTAACCCTCAAGTATGCTCTTC
This sequence comes from Picea engelmannii, assembly GCA_009831015.1. Taxonomy (NCBI): domain Eukaryota; kingdom Viridiplantae; phylum Streptophyta; class Pinopsida; order Pinales; family Pinaceae; genus Picea; species Picea engelmannii. The sequence goes on from ML798160.1 coordinate 417,424, forward strand.
CCCCACACCCAAGTGTAATCTCGGGAACCAGAAAAGTTGGTTGAAAGGAAATTTCATCTCCCTTAAAAAATCATTAGGAGAGGAAAAAATACCCCTAGGGTACCTCTTTGTTTTGGAAATCATTTTAAAAACTTTGCAAGGGCCCATACATGCCCAGAGGTTTGAAATCTTAGGATAGTTTCTAAGAGATTTCTTAGTCTAGAAAACACTCTAGGAAAGTTTGAAAGATCAAGTAACAGGCCCACACATACCCACATGTCTACAATGTTAGGATAGCTTCAAAATATTTCTTATTATAGACAACATTCTAGGGAGTTTAAAGGATCAAGTAAGGACCCATATGTCCACATTTCTAGTTCTTTATGGATTTAAATATTTCACAAGGTTGTACCAAAGAAACATAGTAAGATAGGTAAGAATATTTGTAAGTACCACATGAAGTCCACATGTTGCAATCTTACAATTAAATTATTAAAAAAAAATTGCACACTTTTCACTTTCTTGCACACAAAGCCACTCCTCACACACATAATTTCTATTAGAATAGTGGAGGTCGAAGTAAGATTTCTTTTTAAGTACCCACAAAGTACTTCAAAGGAATTCTGAAAGATATGAATACTTCTTTGGAAATTATCGACACCAATTTAATTCAAACGAGGTTGGTCCATGGGTCACAGTACTACATATGACCAAATTTGCCACGGTTTTTCGTTGCTATTTCCACACATATCCGTCACACTTTCCACGAAAGAAAAGACTATTTTTTGTGGAACATTTTTCATCACTATATCCATGAACCAGGTTTTTGTGGAAATAGCGACGACATAACGCTACCACATGTCATTATCCTCAAGATAGGTTTACCTTAAAAAGCGTGGCAATAGTGATGAAACATCATCGCAATAGAGATGAAAAACCGTGCCAAAGTAAAAAACTAACCAACAACTTATGACGCAGATGCCATATGTGCAAGGAAAAAGCATGGAACGTTGCGAGGAACTTTCATCGCTATTGCCATGAAAATCCTTGACTCACCAACAATTTACGATGAAGATGCGATATGTGCATCGAAAAATCATGGAACATTGCGATGAACCTTCGTCACTATTGCCACCAAAATCCTTGGTATATTAAAACTCATTTTTGTATAGAAGATGAACTTTCGTTGCTATTTCCACAAAAAATCTTGGTAGAGTAAAATGTTTCGACGAATTTTTGTCACTATTTCCATGTCTCCTATAGGTTTTAAAAAAATAAATCTACATGAGAATCTACATGAAGAGTTGGAAATAGTTCTAGAGAAGCAAATTTGTATAGTTGATAAGCTAGTCCCTTACACTACTAGACTCGAGAGATAACTATTGGCTAACCATTTTAGCCACCCTATGATATATTTGCATATACTTCACCTACTTGATAATGATGATTCTTGGCAAATTTTCCAGGATGATAGGGACACTTGTTTCTTTTTGTTTATTGAGAGCAAGTTGATACTCTAATGTCATTCTCATAGACAAAAAAAGTTTCCCAAGGGCTTACTACCTTTGGATAATTCCTTTTTCCTAAGTGATGTTGGGAGTAAGAACACATCCTCTCAAGAGGATTCAAATAGAAAGTTATCATACACTATCCTTATGAATATTGGTGCAGATGATCACCCTAAAACTTTGTCTATAAGTGCTAATTGTTTTGATTTAGAAAAGAAAAATAATATTACTTTATTCCTTGAATTCAGGGATGTATTTGTTTATTCATATGATGACTTTTGTGGTTTTTGACCTGAGAATTATCCATCATTATTTTACTATAAAATGCAACAATATTCCTATTTGGCAAAGACAACAACTAGTTACTCTAGCCTTTGAGGCCACTATTAGGAGGGAAGTTGAAAAGATGCTCAATGCCAATATCATAACTGGTTCTATATCCAGTCCCACCACTGACATCCATAGATCCATTTGATTTATTTGACCTTGTAGCTAGAGAGGAATATGCTTCTTCAAAAGCATAGGTAAGGGCATAAGAAATAGAGGTGGTTTAATCCATTGTCTTAGAAGCAATTAACTAGGTAAATACAACACCATTAGCAAGAGAGGATACATAGGTAGTTGAGGCATAGGATTCTTCTTCAGTAGATAAGAAAAGGAAAAGGGAAAATGAAGCAATAGGAAAAGTAAACCAAAAGAAGAAACGGTGGAAGTAGAAGAAGGAGAGATAATTATTGACTTCTGTGTCAAGTACTTTTAGTGGGTTTCTAACTTGGTCCTAATTCACAAAATGAATGGGTACATTTGACTATGTGTAGACTTTCAAACACTTAACAAGGAAAGAGGAAAGGATAAACTTATGCTCCCCAACATGGAACTAATCCTGCAACAAGTTGTAGGATCCCAAATGATGTCTCTACTTGATGGATTCTTAGGCTGTGATCAAATTCACCTGAAGTGAGAAGATCATTATAAAACCACATTCACTACTCAGTGGGGCACCTTCACTTTTGAATGCATGACCTTTGTTCTAATCAATGTACGTGCCACTTTTTAGAGAGATATGCACATAACATTTGATGACTTAATTGGTATGATTATTTAGCTTTACCTTGATGACCATACTATTCATTCCAATCTATCAGGAGATACTTCTAATCACCCGAGGAAACTATTTCCATGTTGCAGAAAGTACGACATGTCCTTGAATCTAGCTAAGTCTATATTTGGTGTCTCATTTAAGCATGCAATCACGAAACATGTGAAACATGAGAATGCTTGTGAAACATACAAGAGACATAGATACATAGTGTGGGTAGCACCAGTAGTGCCTAACACCTAGCTTGTCTTATTACGAGAAATAGAGTTACAATATGAGCACTACTGGCTCGATTCATAATCCTTGGGCAGAGTCATGAAACTCGCCTCGCATCACCAAGACAAAACACTCATACACATATTTTCCCCACTAGAGTTCATTGTAGCATAGTTCATGACATCCTTCCATAGGCAAAGTACAAGTAGGACATCTACTTCAACAAGGAAAGCGACTCACCAAGGTTTAAATTTAGCATAAGTATCTCGATATCCCGAGGGAACTTTACGCAATGGGGACCATTTCTTCCTAAGGAGGGAGTAATGATCTAGGTGGATCTTGGTGGCCATCCACCTCTTCCATATCTATGCTATATTTTTTTTTTGTCTCGTTTCGTTCTCAGCATAATCTGAATCATTGTTGGAAAACATGAACCTATGTTTTTCTCTACGAAATCACTATAGTAATAAGAAGGCTAGGTTGGCAATCTAATAGTTTAAGGAAAGTTCCTTATTGTGGTGGAGAACTCTAGAACCACAATTTGGGTGGAGTACTTTTTCTATGACATGGGAGTAAATTGAGGAACAATTTCGTAAGAAGTATGTTTTCGAAGAGTATTTGGAGTGAAAGTTGAATTCCAAGTTCCCATAATCTTAAAAGACATAGCATTGATATTTATAAAAAATATTTAAAAAAAGCATGGTTGCCACAAACTATCATTAAAGGTGATAAGAAGATGATAGCGCAAACCAATTTTCTACAAATTGAAGTTAAGATTTTAAGTGTTTTGCAAGGAAGAGTGAGCTACCCAATGCAAGAACTAAGAACTCAAAATTAATTATAGAAAGGAAACAAAAACATCCACTTAAAAAAAATATCAAAATATTATCCAGAAGAAAAAGTCCTGTATGGGTCAAATAGAATAAGGGTCTATTAGCATGAAATGCAAGAAGTAGTACAGATGGTCCCACCTAATATTTTATATATGCATGTTCCTCCAAGAAGTTGGTTATTTTATGCCAAGGAAATATATTGGAATTCATAACGACCATGCTTTTCTTCCTCCTAAGTTCAAATAGAATAATCAATATGAATCCAAAAACAACAAGGAGGCTTAGGGTGTTCTGAATCCCAACCACAACTAGTTGTGATTGATGGAACCCCTACCTTCCATACGAAAGAAAACAACCATCTCATGAAAAAAAATAAAAAAAAATGAAATATATGTCTTATGATGAAAACTTATTTTGAGGCATCTTAATATGGAGCTTGTCTTGAAAACTAAGTTTCGAGGAAAGTCTTATTCTATGGAATAAAATGTTTCCTCATGCAGAAAACCTCTTTGAGGCACCACTAGGCATAACAAAACTGAAAACCAAAAATGGAAGTCTATTTTGAGAAAAAATATTAAAAAAAGGAAAAATTATCCTAATGATTCCCCTCTATGTCATTCAAATACATTATACCTTATTTATGCCTATTTAACTTTCTTTGATGGAATTATAGAAGTATCAAGGATCCAACTACAAGTTTCAATACATAGGATAAGCATCAACCATATATCCCTCAATAGCATATACTTACAAAAATTGTTGAGCTCGGTAAGTCTTGGATACCTCATACCATCTACACAACATCTTGATGGATGATATTCAACATAGAAGTTGAGTGACATAGGGAAAAAAACAATGCATCACACAACTACAAAAATGAAGTTTTGTAAAGAATGTCACTTCCACTAAGATATTTGATATAGAATCCATGCAATAGAATGTCTGAGTACATTTAAAATATGGATGTCATCTATAATGTTTTTAGAGATTTGCATCAATAATATAGTCATGACTATTATTCAAGCTAAATCTATGATATTTAACAATGCATAATCTAGAGTAACTTATGTTGGCTCTCATTAAATTAAATCATCATTTATTAGGCAATCTGATTTCATCAAGTTTTCATGGAAGAACTAGGGCTTCCAGAGATATTTTCCATAGTCAGATATAAAGATTCAACATCCAACCATTATACTCACAAGATTATTCAAAAACATTATGGCTACCAATATTTCATGCACTCTACAAGAGGTTACTACCCCAAGTAACTCATAAACAGAGAACATATCACTCCAGTATACTCATTATCAATAAGATGAAGAAAAAGGAACCATCATTAAATTAGAGCTATGGAATCGATCGAAATAAAGAATTCTCCAAAATTTCAAGGTATCATTTTTATACGTTGGCTAAAATTTCAAGATAATGTACATTGTAAGACCAATTCCACTATCAAAAGAAAATGTACATTGATTAACAGTTTTAGGCTAAGAAGGAGACTTCAAAGGTATTAAATTGATATCATATAAACCCTCACTCGTTTCAATAACTACAAGGAATTCAATAAAAAAAAAAATATTACTACTCAAAATTCAATCCTTCTATCACAATCGGAATGCCCAAATATCAACATTGTCATACTGCTACAAATTTCTCAGCTTACATCCTCTCTGTTCTAGCGGTGTACATTCTACAAAAAACTTCAACACCTACAAGTATGCTACCAATGCAAACTCCTAAGCAAAAAATAGGCCTAGCTACAGAGTTTGCTAAAAACAAAATTATGCTACATAGTTTGTCTCCTCATACAAATAGAATGCAAACTCATGTCGAGACTTTGTTGCCTTCAAGCTACCTCTCAAATCAAGAATTGCTCAATACGTTTTCATCAGATATAATTTCATTTATCATTTCTACAAGTTATCATCTATGTTATGTTTGATTTAAGTTATTGCATTGTTTAAATAAAATGTTAAGCATTATCTAGTTTTTCAATAGTCTTACCATCCCATACTTATACCATTTTTATAAAACTAGGCCATAGTTATGTAGTGTTTCAAACATGATCATTTGAAATATAATTTGGGAGAGAGGGGATTGCAATGCTAATCCATAACAATCAATTTCAATCCATAACAAGGTGCCAGTAGTCAAGTAAAAGAGTTGTGGCCTATGCAAAAAAGGTAAGTATGTTGACATGAAGTAAAGCAATCATCACAAGATGTGGTAATTTCAAAGATAAAGTATGCACCAAAAGGAATCATTTTGAATGCAACTTTACTCATTTTAAACCCAATTCAAGTTATAAGTTTCTCACCCATCCTCCACAATGCGCTAAGTGTCCCAAAGATTGAAAGAAGGAAATCCAAAGGCATGTGTCCATAACGGGATTATTAATTTTATTATCATTGATGCCCTAGCAATATAGAAACACAAGGTTATTTGGGATCATTTTTTTAAGATAACTGAAGAAGATTTTCTAGCTTCATAGTCCACCATAGGTGTGGAAGTGGCTCCTACAACAAAACAAAAGGGGGGGAAGAAGAATATTACTAACCAGATCACTAGGTAAGATGGCCCCAACAGTCAAGGGGGCTACTTTAAAAATAAGAGAAGAACAATTCAAAACATAAACCATAATGAAAAAATCACCCATTCTCTATGGATAGAGGACATAGCCCAAGACATTGTTGAAACAGTGTTGAAGATAAGAGGTTCATCTACTCATAAAACATTGATCCTATCAAGAAAGTATAACATCAAAGATAATAAAGATAAAAAGTAGGAAGCCAAGAACAAGGACAAGGTCTTTCAGGGCTAAATAAGTAGGAATATTTTACCCACTAGGAACCTACTAGACATAAGGTTTGTGTTTACCCATGTTCCCATCCACCGATCTTGATAAGGACAAGATATTGATATGATCCAAAAGATTTTGAAAGTCCAAGTCATAGGGACTATGAGGGGATATATATATATATATATAAATATAAGAGTAATGTAACTTAGTGGAATGTATAGGGCTATACAGGCTCGAACCTTAGACCTTCTCGGTAGAATAGATTAAAGTTATTATTATCAAAATAATTTGAACTATTCCAAGAACCCAACATGCATTTTATCACATTGGGATATTTCCATGTCCATGTGGATTCCACTACCATTGCATTGGGAACATGTTGGCGTAGCTAGGGGAACACATGCTACACTAGCCCAGGTAATTTTCTAGATTTTTTTTTTAATTACACAACCATGAAAGGCAAAGGCTTGGTGATGGCGTATATACTACAAAATTTCAAGTATTATCTTCTGGACCAGTCCTTCAAGTTGTCCATTGATAATTTAGTGGTCAAGTATTTGGTTAACAATACAATGTTGNAAGGTTAATTCTATCGATGTTTTCTACTATTTTAGGAGTTTGATTTTGAAGTGGTGGTTAAACTAGGTAAATAAAATGTGGGACCTAATCACCTCTCGAAAATCCACAATTGGAACAATGTTGGGATAGCTCATAAAGTGTTGAATGTAGATATATTTTGTATGGAACTTGTAGTTATTGAATTCTTCACTAATATTCAAAACTTCAAATATAAATCTACATGCACTAGAAGAATATGGTGATAGTAAAGATTGATAACTCATAATTAAGGACACAAATTATTAGTTAATCATACGGTACTTGCACACATTAGCAATGGATGGGATTCTTGACTACTATGTGTTGGATCATGAATGATAGTTGGTGCTCTATGAATCCCATGATGGACATAGAAACATACATTATAGTGAGAAGACACAACTATCACAACATACATTACAATGAGACATGTTGGATGCAAGTATCATTCAATTCAAGTCTAGAGTGCCCTCTCCACTCCATTATTCATATTATTATCTTCATTCACTCCTATGAGTACATATTCTCCCTTTATCTTCTATCATTTGTTTACTTAGGGTTCATATGTGTGTGTGTGTAGGGGGGAGGGGGGGGGGGTTAAGATTTTGTACTAAAAATATTTTATAGTTGTATTGGACAATGTAAGAATACAAAAAAGGTTTTTCCCACAGTCTATGATTCATACTTTGTTAAAACAATTGATGATTGTCTACCAAAAACACAATTGTATCCTTTCATGAGGATTGTGAACTTTTACTAGTATAAAGCCTACTTTAAAAAACACGTCAAAACCCTTATGTTATCATTTTCATTTTGCTAGATCCATTAGCCCATACAATTGATAAGAGTTTTCCATGAGATGCATTTCCATTACCAAGACCTGCATGAATCATAAACAACAAATTCTTTATATGAGTAAATAATATATAAGCAAATAAACATGCATTTAGGTATGTAAAATACTCTAGAAAAAAATTAAGTGGTCGCATACCTTAATGAGCTTCTCTTTGTTTAAAGAATATGTTATTCTCTACTGAACAGGGCCAACCATGTGAAGGTTGAAGCTCATATGGTGCATCCCCACCCTCACATCGCTCTCAATTCCCCATACCCAACAAATAATTTTCTTTATATATGAAAATATAAACATTGAAGCATATGAACATATAAACATCGATAAACATCCAAATAAAAGTCATGAATTTATACATCTAATTTTTCTTTGATTTTTTTTTTTTTACATTCATAAAATTGACAATTGGGGTATCATAACCATCCAAGGAAATTGTATTTCGTGTGCCCTGTCCTTCTATTGTTTGTGTTTCCATGCACTCATGTACCATACTTTTCATACATTGCTGAGAAGGGCGTTGAAGCATCTGTTTAGGTTCGTGAATTGCAACAATGAAAATGATCATATTGATATGTTGAAATATAATTGAAATAACTAATTTATTATTTTGATTAGCATTGCACTATTGCTCTTTACCTGTATGTGTAGTTTTGACAGTTGGTTCGTTAATTTCTTGTCCAAGTATTGGTTCCTCTCGTAGTTCACCCTCTTGAGATACACGCTCTTCAATTTTGAGAAGATAATATATAAGTATAAGTCAGGAAATAAATATCTACAATCACAGTAAATATTTCTAATTATGAAGCATACATACCTGAATGGGTACTCTTCTCTCCACTATCATTGGACTTGTGCACCCTTGTATGACATGGTGTTTGTTGAATACCACTAGATTCACTGCTATAGTAGCACTGCTGCTTGAAAACAAACATAAATACTTAGTTAAGGGTGATATAATAAAATATGAATACACTTTACAAGCATGCTATTGTGGTTTCCTTATTCATTTGATTTACCTGCATGGTTGGGGAGATAGGAGTCTGGTAGAAATTGTTTCTATATTCAATCACACTTTTAAAACTGTGCTTGTAACCAAGATTTAGGCCCTCCTCGGTGGCATTAGTGTCGAACATATTTAACTACAATGCATAACACCATTGAAAATACCAATACCAATAACACATATTTGTTCGCTACTGTTAAATAAATATTAACCACAGTTAATCATTTAAATCTTACTATTCAGGATTTTAGTTTTCCATAGCCACCCTGGCCTAGTTTATGATGGTCGTGTTTTTCCACTCTGGCCTTGGTTGCTTTGGAGGTGTCTGGTATCCTACATATGGAATTTTTGAAAAAAAATAGATATCAGAATAGTTACTTAAAACAAGAAAGAAAAACATAAATGATCATATTTCACTGATAATATGACATGTATTGCACCTTGCTTGACCATATCGTGGATGTCTTCCTTGTTTTTTAAACAAGTTCTCATTTGCATCCTCTATCAGGGCCTTCCACTCTTTCTTTGGAACCATGGGAGGGTGCTCGTACTTGAGGTCTAATTGAAATTTATCCCTATACTGGGCCCTGGTATATTTTAAATTATTGTCGGCTAAATTTGTAACCACTTTCTTGTTGAAAGTGTTACTGAACAAGTTTACCATGTGGTCTATTAAATCATCTTTCTTTTTTCTATCTTGGCCATTCCATTGTGTGCGAATGGTGGGGCAAAACAACTCCATTGCTCTGTCATTTAAGTTTCTATAGAAAACATTGTTTCCTGCAGAAACGTGTTATCCATTAATTTATAATAATCTCAACAAATGTCCATTTCAATTTCATGAAAAAAATGAATCAATTAATTAACAATTACCTACAATCTTTTGAATCTTGATCAGAACACATGCGTCGTCCACTAGAAAGGTTACATCTAGTGATCCATTGCTTTTAATTCATTTTTCTCCATGCATAATAGTTTCCTCTTCATCTAAAGTGCATTCCTCTCCAGATTCATGTGGAGTCCTAGACTCCGACGCATCATGCCAGTCAAAATCATTTTGTTCATCAATGGATTCGAGGGGAACCTAATGAGGCTCAAAAATCCTCACTTGCACTTTTCTATGTCGACACTTTTTTTGCATTGGACCATCACTGCTACGTATAGCAATTACAGGATCGACAGGTTCTCAACGCACGGGGTTTAAAAACTCCTACAAATGGAAAACTTCATTTTATTAGATCATATACAAAATATAAAACAAAAAAATGGATATGAAATTGTCATAGCTAATAAAAATATGTGAATATGCCACTTACCCAAAAATTAGTTATTGTATTTTGTAGCTCTACAAATCTTTTCCTATCCTCCTATGTCAGGGGTCTTTTGCTAAGAAAACCTAGATATTCTATGTTATCCTTCTTCAAGGCCTTCGTTACAGTTTTCATTGGGTCAATCGAATAAAATATTTTTTTCTCATCAATATCCTTGGTGGGAGCCTTCCCACATTGGCCATGACACAATACATTGATGAATAAGATTAATGAGATGAACTTTAACATTTGAGAAATTTAGTTGTTGTAGTCATAAGTTGTTACTATATTTAACATTTACCTGGTGAGGCATAGCAGGTGCCTTTCCACGGTCACCCTGGACAGATGTAGCGCATGATTTTCGAACATGGTCACCCTGGACATATGTTGACACAATAAATCAATCAACAAAAGTTATGAAATTCACCTATAACATTAAAAAAATGAAATATTGCAGTAATATCAGAAAAACAATAACAAAGTTTCAGAATTTAGTTGTTGTAGTCATAAGTTGTTACTGTATTTAACATTTACCTGGTGAGGCACAGCGGGTGCCTTTCCATGGGCACCCTAGACAGATGTAGTGGGTGATTTTTGGACACAGTCACCCTGGACATAAGTTAAATAAATCAATCAATGAAATATTGGAGTAATATCAGAAAAAAAATAATGAAATTTCAGAAATTTAGTTGTTGTAGTCATAAGTTGTTATTGTATTTAACATTTACCTGGTGAGGCACAACAGGTGCCTTTCCATGGTCACCCTGGACATATATAGCGGGTGATTTTATTCCACGGTCACCCTAGACAGATGTTGACACAATAAATCAATCAATAAAAGTTATGAAATTCACCTGCAACATTAAAAAAATGAAATATTGCAGTAATATCATAAAAAAAATAATGAAATTTAGTTGTTGTAGTCATAAGATGTTACTGTATTTAACATTTACTTGTTGAGGCACAGTGGGTGACTTTCCATGGTCACCCTGGACAGAGGTAGCCTGCGATATCTCATGATCACTCTGGATAGATGTTAACACAATAAATTAATCAACAAGAGTTATGAAAAGTAAATAATGAAAAATGAAATATATGTAGTAAAAAATTGAAATATTGCAGCGATAAATTGTAACAATGATTGATCAAAGGTTAAGTTCAATGGTATGTATGATATTTACCCCCATAGCCGCACCCCCTCCATCTATTTGATTTAAGTTGTAATCGATCAACAACTCTTCACCTGGAACTATTGTTTTTGTTGCACATACAAATATACGATTTCCTTTGCGTCCCTCAAATATGAAATTAAGTTTCTTAGTTGTTGCCACTGGCCATGTACTATTTATAAATAATGCAATGTTTCCAGTAGCTTTTGGCCTTCCATAAATATACATATTTTCCCCTTTATTTTGATTGTTATCTACTAGTTGTATATAATTTACGGAAACTCAGTATATCTGCATACTTTGTGTATATTGGACCAACATCAACCAGTGATTGTATTTGTATAATGGTCTAACATACTCCATCAATTCAGTTACAGTGCCATAGCTGACCTTTATGTCATCCATGGAAAATAACCCCAATCCATGTAAGGACGAAGGAGCAATGAAATACATCCTTCCACTGATGAAGAAATTTGTGTCCACTTCAGGTAGCTCATTAGGTTCCCATCATTGCACTAGATTTTTATAACTAAAGGGAAACTCAATGTCACCTATTCTCTCATCATCATAATTACATGACCCTCCATTGGCAATAAAAAATTGCATGCATTTACGAAATCTTTTCCTTACATTTTCAGATCTAGTTGATCTAAAACCGATAGATCTAGTACAACACATCTCACTTTCAACCTCTCTTAGTATATCTTGATCATCAATCGAGGAAGATAGATATGACGGATACCTATTTGGTGATACCTATAATCGTTAAAATAGGAAGATAAGTTATCATGCCAATATACATTTGTGGTACCAACACAGATGCATATAGTTGCATTTAGTTGCAATATAGCTACATATAGTTGCATAAGTTTCATTGTTGCATAAAGTTGCATATAGTTGCATACTTGCATATAGTTTCATAAAGTTGCATAAGTTCCATAAAGTTTCATAACTTGCATAAGTTGCATGTTGCATAGTTGCATAGAGTTGCATATTTGCATATAGTTGCATA
>ML798160.1:464428-509113 GCA_009831015.1 Picea engelmannii
CACATCACTCTCAATTTTCCCATATTACCTAATTTAAATTCTAAAAAACATGTATCATATACTATATTATACAAAATAAAAACATATAAAGATCATATAAAATATATAAACACATACCTCTTCTTTCCAACAATAAAATATCAATCATCTTCTTCTTCATCCAGCTCAACATCTGTATCAGGATCTAGTTCAGAATCGATATTGGTGAATGGATCATTCCTATCAACATCATCATCAACATCATTTTCGCTAATATAGTTATCGATATCGTCAATGAGATCGTTGTCTCCTACATTTGGATGATCAACTTCTTCAACATATTTGTCTGACACATCGACTACATAAGACACCTTCTCCTTATTTACATAATCATGATCTTCTTCCTTGTTATTATCTTCATCCTCAGCTACATGATTATGCTTTACTGGTATTCCTCTTGGATCATATCTAACAATGTATGACCAACATGCTTTACCATGTACCTCTGAGTAAAACACTTGCTCACATTGACTTGGAATAACATAAGGATTTGTACTCTGTTCAAATTCCCTTGTATTAACCATGGTAAATCCATTATCATGCTCAATAACAGTTCTTTCAGGATCACATTCATGCATCTATAGCCTGTACCATTTAAACCTCAAACAAAACTATTTTAAAGGAATTATATCCTCCAAATGGCCATAGTACCTATTCTCAGTTTCTTCCATATTTTTGTCACTTCTAGAGGAAATGTCGATGACCTTAAACACTGCAGTTATCCCACAATCTGAGGTTTTCATCTTATCATCCAACATTTTGATACGAAATTTACGACCATTACACCACATAGCCTTGTGAGGTTTCAACTGCAACACAGAAAAAAAGTAAAAAATACATTGCCAATTACTAAACCTCATATAGGACTTAGTAAATATATATTTCAAAAATTAAACAAACCAAATACATTGAAAAATTGGGAAAAAAACTAGGAAAATTTGGGTAAAAAATTTAACTTGCCTGTTTATCTTTTAAACCAAAGGCTAAATCAACTTCCCTCGATGTAAGATCAGGAAATTGATATCAATGACGATGTGATGTTTTAATCATATTACTCACCCCTTCCCATGATAACCTACTGAAGTATTCTTCAGTATATTCTATCCAATGCTCCATCCAATCAAGGTTCTTTGCAATGTATAAATGTAAAGCATCCCACTCTCGAGAAACTATATGATAGCATAACAATTTAATATCATTAATTACTTATTGTTAATAAAGGAATAATTTAATAAATGTGTAGTATATTAAATCTACCTCAACAGCTAATAATTACCTTTCACATTCCTCATTTTACCTTTCCCCAATAGGACCTCCCCCTTCAAATTTGTTGATGGAGTCGAGATGCCAAATGTGAGGCACATTCATATTTTCTGTTAATTTAGGTAGAAATTGACTAATATACACCATGCATTGATATACCATATATCCCTCAACCATATAACCCTCTGGACGTGCTCCTTGTCTAACAAAAGCCTTCAATGACTTCAACTGCCTCTCCACCATCCACATCGACCTTATGTGTACTGGTCCACGTAATTCAATATCCTCAACTTGGTGTATGAGGTAGTGTTCTTGTGCATTGAAAAATGTTGGAGGTAGATATTGTTGCATTTGACACATTAGTCGGGGAATTTCCCTCTTCCAATACCTTATATCTTCTTTATGGCTTTCTTTTGATCATAGCCACCTACAAATGTTGATGCAATAAAATAATATCAAGGGATACATAAATTTGCAGATAAAACATAATATCTCAATAAATTCCACTACAAATCACATAAGAAGTACATTTCCCTTATAAAACAATACTTACCTCATGTATTTTCCAAGTACATAAATAATTTGTTTTATGTTGTTGTCAAAGTCATCTGAGAGAGATAAAGGTAGAACATACTATAACAAAAAACAAATAATTATTATTTGTTTCCAAAAAATGCATACCAATAAGGAAATATTTTAGAACCTACTAATTACCTTAATGAATGTATGTCGGTCATGTGTTTTAACCCCACCAAAATCACCTTTTTCCGTTAATATATTTTTTATGTTCGACGAAAACCCCATCGAAAACCTAATTTTTTGAATGACCTCTTTTACAATATTGCTCTGTTTCTCCTTCAATAACCAAGGAAGACTAGTATTTTTTTCACAACCATCACCATTAGAATTAATAATAACACTTTGCAATGCGTGATTAGCTTCCTAGATGTCACAACAAATCTTTCCAATTCTCTCTTTGTGAGTCCTTCCATCTAATATTCACCATAATAATTATTTTATGTTCTTCCTGATATGCATTGTATCAAACATATGAACTATTTGTAGGTTCTCGTAGTTTGGAAATCTACTGAATTGAATCAGGTAACTTTTTGTTCCTCGTCGAATCCCATTCATGCCTTTACGACATTCACGAAACATCAACAAATTGAAATTAACACTAGTTAATGGGACAAAATGAAATTAATACTAATGAAATTAACCAAAGATTTATATAATATGTCATAAATAAATAATTTGCGTACCTTAATGATTTCTAATATATTCCAACTTCCATGGGCGAGGTGTCATTCTTCATGTTTTTTTTCCATTTTCTTCTTTACCATTGAATTTTACTTTGTCTGTAGTTCGACAAATATGGTTCTTAGGCAGAAAGTGCCTATACTCATCAAAAACTTCCTTTACTAAACTCCTTGAACGACGAGATTTTATCCTCACACAACAAACTAGGCATGCAAATTTACCCTTTGTTTGAAGACCTACAAGATATATGAATTAATGTAGCGTCAAATTAGAGTTACAATTTAAAATAATGCATGATATTTTCAATATATATATATAATATTAAATCAAAAAATAAAGTAACAATATACCACAAAAATGTGTTAACCCAGGAGCATCATGAATTGTCCATTATAGTATTCCATGGAATCGAAATCGTATTTTCCCTATTGGTCTAGAGAAGTCATACATAGTGACGCTAACCCATAACCTCAACAACTCATTGATAAGAGGCCCAATATATACATTCATATCTTTAACCTGGTACCTACCTAATTGGTTCAACATACTGCATGATTAATTATACTTATATAGATGTAGTTATATATAAAAGAAATAATTACCATGCACGAAACAAAGAAATGAAATATTTTTTCATACTTTAAAGAAAATAAAAGATAATTAAATACGTGCAACAATCATTGCCAACATTGTGTGCTCTCTCTTGATCGACATCCAAGGAGGAAGGTTATTGTTTATGACAAAAACAGGCCACACTGAGTACGTAGAACAAAGATCTCCAAATGGATTGACACCATCAGCTGCCAACAAAATTCTAACATTACGAGGTTCTTCTTTAAAAATTGGCCACTTTTCTTCGATGTACTTCAATGCAGAACCATCTACAGGCATTTGAAGAACATTGTCTCGACTTATGTTCTTTGCATGGAAATCCATAAACTGTGATATCCTTTGGCACCTAAACAACCACTGGAAATGTGGAATTATTGGAATATAATGAAGAACTTTGTGAGGCACCTTATTTGATGCTTTATCAGTTTGATTTATACTTATTTGACATTGTGGGAATTCATTTTCTAATTCATATTTTCCATAATATATGATATGATCATTAGGACATGCATCAATAGCCTGATAGTCCATTCCAATTTATTTCATAATCACGAATATTTCTTGATATGTGCGTGGCAAAATATTTGACATTGGTAATAGAACTTCACCTAACAATCTACAAAATTCTAAACAATAAGTCAATGTAAACAATATTAATCATCAATATTTCATCCAATATACTAATTTACAAATTAGAAAACAATAGCAATATAGGAAAATATTGAACCTTTTAGGTATTTGTGAACATGCAGGCATAAATAGTTAACAAATTAACTACCTTAGTATCTGTGTGAGCCATGTGTTTGATAAACCATTCAAAACCTTCAGGCTCACCAACAAAAAATAGCAGATAAAAGATTTGTTGTTGAGATTTCATAAAGAGGTTGACGTGACTTCTCGAGTAGAGGATCAACATCATGAATATCATCCTGGTTGTCCTTATCCATTGGAGAAAATGTGTCTTGGATCAATATATGTACCTAATCTTTCTGATTTGAATCACTAACATTATATCCATCCATATCATCATTAATAACTTGATTAATAGCTTCAATATTCAGATCTTGAAGTTCATCACCCTGTAAAGGAGTATTTCTGCTAGTACTTGGCAAATAACTCTCTAGAGGTCAACATTTTGGGGGCGTCGTCTATATATTTAAAAACAATGTAGAAAATTTAGTGTGTATGGAAAATATAAAAATCCCGATAATAAATATTACTAAAATTCATGACATGTTGATTATTACAGAGAATACATTAAATATTGAATCCTCTTACCAAGGGATGATATTCATAACCACCTTCGATGTGCCCCTTCTCCCTACAATGTATTTAATATGTTTTTATTAAAAGTATTTTTCTTTGCAAGCCTCTGCAATCATAGCAAGGGCAATAACATTTTCCATCACCCCTCACCTCTAATGTCGCTCTTAACCGAGCAAGCTTCCTGTCATTTTTGTTCATAGTGACAAATCCTTGTCCTGACAAGTAATTGTCTTACCTACACCATACCAAACAATAAGTTGTCATTTTTTTATAATTTAGCTACTCCTTTCGATTATGATATGTTTATTTACAGTGACCTACAATCCTCACAATACTTTCTTCTAAGACATTTTGACCTGTTTTTATTATTATTATTATCGATTAACTATTAAGATCGATATGATTCAATTTGTACTATAGATCAGTAGTGTGTATTGAATCACCATGGAAAATAATTACACACCATTTAACAAAATTAGACAAAATTTCTCAAACTTGAATCACTCGACACCATAGTAGGCTAGCCTCTAAGTTGTTTTGTAGACAAAATGTCAATCTTTGAAATTCACCACTAAAAAAAGAATGTTGACCACTTTTCATCCACAATTGGGTTGGATTGGTTTAAATTATAACGTGTTGATTTGCATCTACATACAATGTTCACAATTTTATGCTACTTACAGTGGTCATAGTTTTATTTTCTAAGACACTTTGGCATGTTCTCATTTTTCATTGTTTGACTAGTAGATTTCATCATGAATTTTTTATATTTCAGATACTCATTATTAATAGTGTATAAACAAGTTACATCAAATACAAACTAAGTTAATCACTACATCTATAATTGCGTGCGATTATAAAAAATTGAGAGAAACAACATCACATATAAGAAAAGGGTATGTGGATTTTATTGAGAAAGTTGAAACAAATATACTTTATTTATATTGGAAGAGTATGCTATATAATAATAAGTTCCTTTGTTAAAGGTGCTTAATCATAAGACAAGAAACTTATCATTTATCAATATAACAATCAACTTCAAGATTTTATTCATGTAGATTACTTCCTTCATTTAATTGAATTAGTAAGTGCTAGCCAACCATTAGGTGTGCAAGTATCCCAACCATTATTGTCACTGTTATATTGTTTTCAATTTATGCAAGTGTGATCCCATTTGGGTACTAGGGATGTAACAAGTGGTATCAAATATTCAATCAAGCTTTGTTGGTGTTTTTTTGTTAGTTCTTAAAAGTAAAAGAGAGAATAAAACGATAATCAATTACTATCATTTCACCGATCACATTTGAGTTTCAAGAGCACTTCCATATATTTATCAATGAAAAGAGAGAGACATTCTAACTACAATTGAAGGGAAAAGGGTATGTGGATTCCATAAACCTAGAATATTATGGAGTCCACATACCCTTTTCCATATAATGTACTAACTAGATCCGAAAACCAAAGATATGAAATATGGTACTACACATATAATATATTATCAAGGAAAAAACAAGCTACGTGAAATTTGGACATTTGAAATTTTTTTTACAAGTTAAATGAGTACATCAATAAAAAAATCATACTAACCTTGCAAGTTCAAAATCCAAGCTATGTAGATCGAGAATTGGATTTGTTCAACCGGTGGGTGACGGAAAAAATAAACAACTCAAACAAAAGTCATGAACAGTGTCACAACTATAGCAAGTGTGTCGCAAAGTCTCTTAAAGTTAGGTATATATAGATCAACTAGTCAACTAGCCGTTAACACCGACCAATGAGATAGGCAAAATTTTTGTGGCAATAGTGATGAACTTTCATGGCAATAGAGACAAACTTTTGTGGAAATAGTGACGAAACTCCCGACCAAGTTAAAAAACCTATTCGTGGCTATATCAATGAATTTTTGTGGAAATATTGATGAAAATCCTGCCCTATTTAAAAAAAACATGAAAATAATGGAAACGTGGAAAAATTTCATGGAATAATCCACCCATATGTAGTAGTGGCCCCAATCTCTCAGCCCACTCCATGTAAAAATTTTCTAAGAACGCACTAAAATTTCCTCCAGAGGAGGTGCCTAAAGAAATATTTAGTCTAGGTAGGATCTCGGGGGTAGGCATCCAAACAACCCCCCGTTATCAAGTTCTCACATTTTTAAACAGTAGAAGTTGAGAATAGGGATCCTTCAAATCCTCCAAGTCAATTGTTACTATACCATAAGGCAGGGACATACCCGTGAAGGGGTGAAGTTCAAGGTCTCGTTGTTATGCGCATCCCTCCTTGAGTCACCCAACTCTTGTGACGATATCTAGCCCGTGACCCATTTTTTACACTGAAAATCTAAATGTTGCACTTTGACCAAGGTACTTGGTGGACAAAATTAGGATATCTACCTAGGTGGAGGTACTTAGTGCCCAAACTTAGGATATCTACCCAGGATATCTAATGAGTCACACCTTGATCAGATTTTGTGTGGCTATTGGGAAATATCGCCAGCTCTTTCAAGATATTCACCATCTACCCCTCATTATAAATGATTCCTTCAACCTTCACTAGTTCCTATTGCGGTGGCTTCAGACCCTAGCTAAATTGAGAGGAAGGACAATAGGTATTTTAGGACACGATCATTTATTTATTTTTTTCCCCCATGCAGACAAAATCCACCTATGAACATGATTGTTTATTTTATAGTTGATTTATGTATGATGTTCATTTGATTACATGCAATTCTGAGTTATACTATTTTGTGAAGGTCAAAAATATAAAACTCTCTTGGTCATGTATTTCTCTCTTATTACCATTTGCACACATTCACTTTGCTAGTCAGAACCATAGGGGACTCACAGAATCCCCATCATTCTAGATTCTTGCAGAATCTCCCTCCTATTTTAGGAGGATTCCATAGTCTCACCAATTCATCAGCCCGACCATCTCACACCCCCATGAGTGCTACTTTATTGGGATCGAATTCACTTGGTTCCACCTCGCTAGGGTCCAATACCCAAGGAAATACTTGTATTGGTTCTCCTTCATAAGGAAGCGGGGGACAAACCTCTTCTCAAGGGGGAAGCACAAACCCACCAAATCCCTCTCAAGGGATAGGTCCAATACCTACGCACAAAATGGATGGAACTAATCCTCCACCAAATCCCCCTATGCCATACTTGGAATCCCTCGACATTCCTGATTTAACCAAACTCGCAAATGATCCCATTTTAGATGATGCCACTTGGCCCAATATGCCTACCAAATTGTCTTCAGATATTCCAAACTTTGAAGGAAAACTAGGGGAAGATCCCTCCATCCATGTTATGACCTTCCACTTATGGTTCTCTTCAAACTCCATCATGGATGATTCCATTCGCTTGAGGTTATTTCAAAGAAATATCACAGTTTCATCAACCAAATGGCATGTGATCGAAAAACCAGGGTCCCATGTGACCTTTGAATCATTGGCCAATGCCATTTTGTCATTTTTCCAATTACTAGTTCGTCATGACACTGGTTTAGAACTTCTCTTTGAGTTCAAATAAACCACTACTATCCATATCACCGACCACATCCATGAATGGAGTTGACGATGTAGTTTATGTAAAGTAGAAACCAACAGGAACAACATCTTGATCGGTTTCTTAAATTGCTCATCCCTGTGATTGCAAAGGATGTAGCATCCACTTTTCCTCAATCAGAAGAGGAAGCCATCAGAAAATACCAACAATTTGACCTCATATATGCTCGATCAGGTTACTTGTACACAGTATTTCTTGATGCACCCATACCCATACCATTTGGCTAGGAAAAACCTAGGATGTCTCACGTTGTGGATGGGTTGATTGTTTCTATGAAACATCTCAATCCTTATGGCCACCTGTCACCTACTTATGGTGCAAATCGGTATCCTCAACCATATGGAGGGACATCTTATTACCCTCCTCCTACTCACCAACATTCCTATCCTCTTTTTCCCCCTCATCCATGGTGGGGACCCCCATCGGTACCCTAGATGCATCTGGTCTCTCAATCTAGTACGGGTCCACCCCCAAAACCCGTATATAACCCCAACAATAGTGGAATTACATCAACTTCCTATACAACATATGGATCATCTCCACAAAACAACCCATATTTTCATTTCCTTGTGCTCCCTAGTCGGTTTCTCCTACACCAAGACAACCACATGATGACATTAACTTTGTTCAACCCTCTCCCATTCAACTGATTCATTCTTTTGAACAGCCGAAGAAAGAAAATTCGGCCCATCAACCGAATAATGCTAATAAGAAAGGAAAAAATTGAAACAATAACAACCCGGGACTAAGAGGAAATAAACCCCAACAAAACCTTCCTGTTGGGGGAAACCAAAACCCCCAAGGGGGGAAAAAATAGAAATCAACCATGAAAAGGGAAGAAAAATAACCTCAGAACTAACTTCCCTTGTGCTCTATGTGGTGAGTATGGACATTATACTCACCACTTCCCCTAAATTTCCGATTAAAAATGAATGAAAGAATCCATGAACACACAATGGCCTCCGGCACCGCTTGCCCCTTAGCAGGCCCCACAACATTATTTGCAACCACCACCTCTAACCATTTTGAAAAACCCTATTCCACACCAAGGTTTGATGAATACCCAACACGAGATAAACTCAACCCCACCACAAATGGGGCAATATCAAAACCCAGGTCCCAATCAACCTGAAAATCTGGCCAATCGCAATATCCTCCATACCAATGAGGAACAGATTCTTCTGCAAACACATAGTCATCCATACAACCTACCTCCTTACTCTACCCCAACCACCTCAGAAGCAGCTCCTGATACATCTAGGAAACCATTGATGATTTCATGCACAAACATTGAACCAAACCCTCATATACCCCACATGCCTTTACGACGGAATGCACATAACCCTCATGCTAGGGAATCCCATAAATACAGTCTGGTCGATGAATTATCACAATCTCTTGCAGCCATATTTGTGTTGGAGGTCCTCCAAACCTATCCATCACAATGAAAATCCTTGCTTTCCTCCTTGGGGGAAGTTGACCCAGCATATACTCAGCTAATCACATTTGATTTAGATAGAGGAGAACCATGCCTCCCCTTTATGGTATCTTTTCAGATACCAGTTAAGATATGGAACATCAAAGTTCATCGGTGCATCATCGATGAAGGTGCATCCACATGCATCATGTCCAAAGTAGTATGGAAAAAAATTGACTCCCCTGAGCTAGTACCATCTGCCATCACCCTGAGAGCTTATGATGGTCAACTATCATCCCCTGAAGGGATCTTCCAAAATTTCCCTGTAGAACTTGGGGGAATACCATCCTCATCGACATTGAAGTTATCGACACCCCACTTGATTACAATATCTTTTTCAGATGTAGATACATGTATTATATGAATGAGGTAGCCTCTTTTGTGTTTCATATGTTGATGTTCCCCCATAACACGAAAATCGTCACCATCGACCAACTTGCACATTACGAGCCTAATCATTTTTCCAACATTGATAACATCCTCCCCTTGTCCACACTAGCTCGGATTCTTTTTTAGTCATCGACATTGGTCCTAAAATATTCAAGGACCCATCCTTGTTAGGGACTTATCATGGAGCACCACCTCTCCTAAACCCTCCTATTTCAGCACAAGTGTGTGTAGTTTCCTCTAACGAAACAGATATCAGAGACAATGCTCCTCTCATTGAGTCCCCTCCCACATCAAAGTTCCACCAATTGAAGAATCACTACCTCAGGAATTCCCTGAAAACACCACTACACCACTTGTCTCAGATTCCCCCCCCTCCAAGCGAAATCCCAGTCCGAGAAACAATCCCTGAGGCCATTACACAATTACCCTTTTTCTACCCTCGACCCAGAGTCCAAGAATTCCAGGTAGCTTCTACCCTCACCCTTCCCAACATGGTTCTCTCCATCCCTGTATGGTATCTTCATCCACCCATTATGGTTCCTCCACCATCTCTCCCTCCTCAGACAGAGGGATTACCGATGCAGATCCCAGTACAGGCTCCTACCACACCACCCTCACCCCCAACTAGAGGCAACACCACCACCAATGGAGGCAGACAAGGGAATAATGAGCCCATAGCTCCTCTCCCTCCCCAAGCTCAACCTCCTTGCACACTATGCGAAAGACAAGGACACCCCACTAACATATGTCCTACTCTTCCCGAGTTACGAAATCTTATCCTTTTTGCCAAAGAAACCCCATTGCTTTCCACTCCACTAAGTACATCCACCTCTACTATGGAGTCCTCAACCACACACAAGAAAGGGTTATGAACCAATTTTGTGTGTGCCATATGCTCAGAATATGTCCATTACACTCATCATTGCCCAACTCTACCTCAATTCTTCCCTTGTGCTCATTGAAATGCACAATCCTTCAACTAATTATTCAAAATATATGGAATATAACATTGTTGAATATCTAAATAAGGCCAAAGAAAATATATCTATACGTGGAATACAAAATATTTCACAAAATGCAAGTTATTGTGGAAGGGCTTGAAAGATGAAGAGATGTAATATCAATTGTGGGAAAACTATGAGTAAAACAATAGTAAGAACTTGTAGAAGGAATAAATTAATGTTGTGCTTATGGTAAAAATTATAATTCTTTGAGTCCTCATTTCTTAATAAAATTCAATATATTCAATCAGAATGTGCATAATTGTCTAGTGTTGGATTGTTGGTTGTTATTGATGTCAACCCCTAGAGAGTTCAAGATACCTGAGAGTTGTGATCGATATTGATGGTGAGTTAGTTGTCATTTATTTCAACAAGAATGGTTTATGTCAACAGATGTGATGAGTGCATTTGATGAAGTCTACATGAAGCCCTAGAGGTGTGGTCATGAGACACAGAGTTGTTTTAGGAATAAGGCCATGAAGGATAGTTCAAATGCATGTAACACAATCATATATGGATAGTCCTCGTCGTTTCATTTCCAATGGTAGGTGGTGCACCACGTGATTCCTCACAGTTAGGGAGATATTCCCTCATGAAGTTGGAAGCCCCAAAGAATGGTTAAGATGCTTCTAAATTGGTAACAAGTCATTAATGAAAGTGTAAAGTGGTTTCAACAAGAAAGTTCAAGAAGCCCTAAGATTAAGGAGACAAGTTACTTGGAAAAAGTATAAATATTTACCTCAAGGAGTCTCTCATAGACACACACACATTCATTGAATATATATCTTATGAGAATATTTTTGTTTGTTGGAAAATATGAGGTCGAGTCTAAGGCAGTGGAGAAAGTGCAAAGGAAGAGAAAACATTTCGGAGCTGCAAGGAGCTATGGGTTTTCTGTAACCCTAATTAAGAAGGCCCTCATAGTTCATCTTGAGTGTGTCACATAAGGCACCCTCGCGGGTTGTCTAGGGCTTGTCATGCGATGCCCCGCTACACAACAATCTTAGTCCCACAAGGACAAGACAAAAGAGGGAAGATATGTTAGTGCTAGGTTGTTGAGGATCGAGGTAAAACTATAGGTCTATGTATTAGGATAAGAGGCACCAGGTTAGTTATAGATGTAAAGGTATGTTATTCTATGTGTTATGAGGTTGCATCTTGGTGATATTGAGAAATTTTCTTAAGGGATATCTTTGTGAGTTTTGGTATATTCCTTGAGGCCCATCTTGGATGTATGGTACATTTTGGTTGACGTATATTTTTTGAGGTACATTTCTCGTGTATATATTTGATATACTTGAGGCACATGGTTTGAGTTATATCTTGGTTATATGTTGGTGATGGGATGGTCATTCCTTTGGGTGGCCTTTGGTATCTTGTTGAGGAATTGGTATATGTATGAGGAACATATTTATCACATGGTGTGAGGTTTATTCTTGGTACATGTATGAGGTACATGTCTTGGTGATATAGGTACATGTTGGTACACCTTAGTGACTTTATGGTACATTAATTAGTAGCAAATATTGGCTATATTGGTATCTTGGTATTGTGGCTATCTTGGTTATGATTGAGGCACTTCATTGATGATATATTTTGATATGGTACATGGTTGATGCATGAGACAAGACATGGTTGATGTACTTGGTATAATACATAGTTGATGTACTTGGTGTGGTATATGGTTGATGCATGGTATGGTACAGGTTGATGTACATTGTTTATGAACTTCATATGGTACATGGTTGATACATGGTATGGTACAAATTTTGATGGTTGATGTACATGATTGATACATAGTACATCGTTTGGCATATGCTTGAGATATATATCATTGATGTGTTGGTACATGTTTGAGACACATATCTTGTGATGGTTTGTTGGTGATCATGGTATATGATTGGTAGAGGCATATGTTATTGATGCTGGTACATGCTTGGTAGAAGAATATATTAGTGATGCTTCAACATCTTGTTGAGAGGTGTTCTTGGTGATCGTGAATCTGGATTTGTTGATGTTGAATATGAGTGACAATGACAGGTTGATGTTGAAGGTTGATAGTAATAGTTTGATGTGACATGTTGACAGTGACATGTTAGTGGCAATGATAGGTTGGTGAAAGTGACAGGTTGGATACAATAACATTTTGATAGTTTACAGTTTGATGTGACAGTGGCACTGAAAGTGACAGTGGCAGTGATTTTTGTAGCGACAGGTTGGTCTACACTTATATTTCAGGGTGACAGGATGGGGCAAGGAAAGGGGGTTGTAGCCTCGTTCCATTTGGTGTATGAGAACTCGGGGAGTTGGAGCTTCCTTTAGGTTGGAGCCTGAGAATCAGGGGGTTGTAGCCTCCTTTTTGTTGGATCCATAGAATTCAAGGAATTGGAGCTTCCTTCAAGTTGGATCTTGAGAATTAGAGGATCATATCTTCCTTCTGGTTTGAGCCAGAGAATTCAGGGTGTTGTAGCTTCCATGAGGTTGGAGCCTGTAAATAGGGGGGTGTATCCTCCTTCCAGTCACAGTTGGATAATTGGGAAGTTGGTGCTTCCCATGAATGTATTCCTTACAATATATAAGAAATCATTTTGTGGGTTTCTCCCATTTGGGTTTCCACATAAATTATTGTGTACTATGTATTTGATGTGATGTTGTTGTGTGATGTTGCTTATGTTTATATTCTTAGGTGATATTGAATGCAATCATAGATGATACAATGATGATATACTTCTAATAAAGTTGAAGTTTATATATTGTGTTTAAAATTGGTAAAAGTGCTCATATTGATTCACCCCCCTCCCCCTCATTATTCCAACATCTAGTAGATACAAGTGCTTCCTCTAATGTCATGTCATAATCTACGTGTAAAAATATGAATTCTACCCCAACTAGGATTTCAAGAAACATAATTCAATTTGATAGATAAGAAGTTAAAGTAATAGGTAAGTTAAAGGATGTTCTCATCAAAGTATACCGTAACCTCAAATTTCACCAAGTTATAGATATTGTTGTGGTTGATATTCCCAAAGTGTATGGGATCTCTTAGTAGATATTGGTTGCAAAAATTATAAGGTTACTTTGCATCATATTAGTCTCACCTCAAGCTTCCATGGAATGGACAACCAAATAATATCACAATTGATAAATAAAGATACATGAATCATATTTTTATTGATCTTGAGGCAACTAATGAACCTTCATCTACAAAATTTCCAATTCTTGGAAATTATTATGTAAACTCTAATTTTGGTAATTTTATTGGAGAAGTTTCGTAAGTACCTAAAGCACAATGATCTAAATTGAATTTATAAGAAGATACTTTTAATAACACAATAAGTAGAACCAATTTTGTGAATTATGTAAATTCTAGTTCTTTAGATAATCCAAACACATTAAATAAAAAAAAAAATAGATATTAGGTATACCCTTGATATATTGAATCTATTTTCCGATGGTTCCAAATCCATTTGAATGGTTCCAAATCCAAAAATGGAGATGGTTTTTTGTTGATGAAACGAAGGGTTAAACATAGTTTCCTTTCTTGTACATTAGAGTTTGATTATACCAATAAAAATGCAGAGTATTTGACACTTTTCCAAGGTCATAAAAATGCCATTGATTTATAAATTGAAAAAATCAAAGTGTTTGGAGATTCTAATATCATAGTTAAATAGATTAAAATTACAATACACTATAATTCATGACATCTTAATAATTACTAGAAATAAGTGGATAGGTTAATTAACAAATTTAACACATTAAATATCTATGATGTCCCTATCATGGAAACCTTGTAGCGAATTCATTAGCTATTGTTGCTCGTATACTCAGTCCATTAAAATATTTTGAAGCAAGTAGGATTTTATTGAGTTTCATTATAAACCCTCTCTTCTAGATAATATTTCTAGTTTGAAATCATTTGAGGGACATGGATAGATATAAAAAATTCTCAGAAATGGGGAGAATTACGATGATTTAGCTATCGATGACAAATAGTTTTAGGAAACTCTAGAAGAGGAAAAAGAAATGCCAATTCAAGAAAAACCGCACACATTTCCAAAGGTATTATTATTTTAAAAAAATGGTTTGACCTACAAAATAGATTTAAAGGATGACCGTATGAAAACCTATTGTTCTAGGTAATGAATTCATCAATCTAGGAACTACAGAAAATCCAAAAAAATAAATCTTGGTAGAGTGTTTTCTAAATAGGAAAGAATAACATATATTAAAGTATTTAAAACATATTATAATGTTTATGCATGGTCATAAAATGAATTTTAAATCTACAACAAATGAATCATTCAAAATAGCATCCTTATGAAGAAAGATTCCAAGCGATTCCAACAAACACTCCATAGGGTGCATCCTTCCCCAGAACATCAATTTTAGAAAGAGTTGAAAAAACTCATAGATGCCAAAATTATTTTTGAAGTTAGATATTCTGCTTGGGATACCAAGCTAGTACAAGTTACGTAGAAAACTGGTGAAATTCATCTTTGTGTTGACTCCTAAAACATAGGGTYATAAGAAACACAACTATACTATCACACTGATGGAGTAGATCCTATTGTTGATATCACGATCTAAGATGTTATTTTTTTCTATTTATCGTTTCTCAAGATACAATCAAGTGTTGGTAGATGAAGAAGATAMGCTTAAAACCWTGTTCTGTATGAAATGAGGTACACTTTATTATAAGAGAATTCCATTTGGTTTGATTAATGATGGAGATATTTTTTGAGAGAGAGAGATTTTTTTTTTTTATGAGGTTTCATCAATTGTTTCATTWTTTTTTTTAAATTAGATGACATGATTATATTTTCCATTTTACTCATATTTTTTTTTTAAAGGTGCAAGAAGTATGCAATTTATTTAAATATGAAAAAGAGCATTTTCACGATCATTACTATAAATTTATTGAGACATATCATATCTAAAGATGGCATAACAATAGGTTCCAAGAGAGGGAAACTTGTATCTCGACAACCCTTTCTACCTAAGAAGAAACCAATGCATTTTTTTTTTTTGGAATATTAACTTTGTGTAGAAATTATTATGTACCAAATGTTTAAAATATTAGAATAAACTAGAAGTACACACCATGTACATAAATGTGAGCATGGATCACAACTCCAATATAGATAAGAGAGAGAAATTACACAATAATTTCTTAGAGAATAAGAGAATCTCCTACAAATAACCAAATACATTCATACATCACAATTCACATCTCTCAATAATGAATACATGATCTCTATATATACCTATTCACACACTACACATGAGTTCCATTTACTATTAGGATGACCCTATTAGATATATATTTACACATTACATGTACATTTATCGCCATAAATGCCCCTTCTTGGAGTCATTTGATATACTTTTAAGCCCATATATGCCTCACTTGGATCGTAACATAGTATACTCCAAAAATCTTTGTCCTCAAAGCTTTGCAATTAAAGGCTTCACATGTGCTGAAACAAAGTAATATGATTCATTATTTCTTCATTCCATTGATGATGATCCATCCATCAAAAAACAATTATTTTCGGTCTTAATCCTTGGTTGCTAGTTGTATAATTTTAATTTATTTGATTCCATGTATTATTGTTGTAACTTCTCCAGTTTGTAGTGGTTATTGGTCTCTCATAATAGCATGTTGAAGAGTGATTTTTTTATTCCTTGTTCCATGAATATTGACAAGTATGCAATATTATTCCTTGATAATGTTGATATCGACTTTCTTGTCTTCTTTGAAATCTTTCCTAGTAATCATAGTATTTATATGGTTTAACATTTGATAATTTTCCTTCACTCTACACATGGATTTCATATATATATATAGAGAGAGAGAGAGAGAAAATGGAATAATCTATCCTCGTTTCTTGGTCTTTTATTTTCCTAACCTTGGAGATAATACCAGCATATTTAACATGTACATTCTCTTGTTTCTCCTATTTCTTGAATCTTTTCTTGTTTCTCCTATTGAAGCTACAATGTGACCCCATCTATTGAATTATGACATCCTTCTTAAACTATGGATTTCATTTCTAATTTCACGTCGTAGTATTTAGGGATTCCTAAACCTTATTGTAAATTTCCTCTTCAAATCTTTTGGTAGTTTCTTCATCTAATATCATTTTTTTTTATTGACAAAATTCTTCAAAAGGGAAACATTCACTAGGCAATGATAATCAATTATTGTTCAAAGGAGAATTGGGAGAATTATAACAATTAAACTCTCACACTCAGCCTTTTCCTCTATAATCTTACATAAATAATATCATCTCTCCAATAGTTACAATTAATATGCACCTAACCAGTTCTATTTTTAACAATTCTATTTTTAACAGATATGATCAACTGGGAATAAAAAAAATTCTCCATACCCTATCAGTAAGAAATTGCTTGGCACCTTTTCAACATGCATCACCCAATTACCACCACACAGCTCCAACCAATGTCACACTGCGATCAGACACAATGCCACACGGAGCACATGTTAATACGAAGGTAAAAGTAGCTAAGAAATCATAAACAACTAGGGCGAAACCAGGAAAGAAACGATAAACCGACTTATACCAGAAATGATAACTCTCAAATATGAATGCAAGAAACAATAACTCTCATATGATAACTACAGGTTGGGCTACGAATGCTGCTCAATGAAAAAAAAACAAGAATCAAGGGCCCCAAACAACAAAAGCCAATAGGTGAGCTCGGCAATGCGCGATTAATGTGATACAGTTCCATCAGTGAATGAAACCACTGACAGCCTTCAATGTGAGTGCAGGTGCAGATGTAAGACCATTGCCATGGAAAACACTCCAAGAAACCAGGTCCGACGTGTGAATATTTCTTGGGAAAACCAAGTTTAAATTCTGAAAATACGATTATTAACCGAATATACGAACAAATTAATTCTTCGCAGTGATATAAAACACATGTTTTGATTTTGTCAATTATATATATTAGCACAGCTGCTAATTCGCGGCTGAGAACGTCGAAAGGTATCAGCTGAGAACGTCGAAAGATATTCACGTTTGAAAATGAAACTTTCCATGCTCATGCAATAGGTGGGTCTGCCGACAGCTGAGAATGAAGTTGAAGTAGTTTTTGTTAATAATTTAAAGGTGGCAATTATATGGTGTTACAGTAATTTCTTAATATGATTAGGTAAATGTTAAAAAGTAAACAATTTAATGGATGCATTCGAAAATACAAGGAAGTTATGAAGAGTAAATCACATTCATTGATTTGGGAGGACGACTAAGAATATATCAGCATCTTCAATTGTTAGCCATCAGATTTTTCTTTTCTGTTTTGATTTTTTGCTTCGTTGTTTTTTAGACATAATTTGCTAAAGTATGGATTGTTTTCTTTTTTTTTAAATAAAAGTGTAGAACCTTGTATTAATGACTTTTATGTGTTATAAAATGACAAGTGTAAGCCACATGTTCCGTTACAAGTGGGAAACCAGAATAGGTGGCTCCTTGTTGTTCATGCTCCTTGTTGTTCAGAGCTTACACATCCTTTTGTGTTCTAGTCTTGTTCGAACTAAAATGTTTACACAAAAAATTACAGTATCTCTGTGAAAACAAAAAGATGCGAGCCATGTTCTGCAACCTTCCATTAAGGCTAGCTATAGACAAAGCTGCCATGACTAAAACTATACAGACATAACAAGAAAAAATTGTTAGCTCATCTATCTTTTTGTCGTGGTATGCTAGACCAACGACCCTGCAACTGAAATAGACAAAATGAAACCTGGAGACATCAATCCATAATTGGGCTTGGTTGTCCATGTATCGTGTAGACCGGGGTGAACCACTGACCGCAAGTAGGGCATCTAGCGTGCACAGGAGCATCTATTAGCGCATCGAACAAGATATCCATTTGTTGGTTGAGGACGCTCTGTGAGTGCACCTTGTCATCCTATTTCTGCTTGATCTCGAAGAGGAGTTGAAGGTTCTCCTCGACGAGACGGTTGGTGAAATGTTGAGGTTGTTCCTCCTCCTCCTCCTCCTTTCCAGCTTCGTTGGCAACCCCTGTTGTGATATTTTTGGTTGTTCCTGCAATGTTTTCCAGTTGCCATCATGGAGGAATCTCCTCCTCCACCTTGCATATTTCGTCGCCATAATAGGGGTCGCCTGGCTTGACAATGGGGGGGTGGGCAACATGTTGGTGACTAGAGTGCGGCACGCGCCCAAGCATGGTGCCTCCTCTTTTACCTCTCTCGGATTGCGAAGTGGTGGAGGAGAGGACAGGAGGTAGTAAGCAGTGGAGGAGGTCGCCTCCAATTTTACCGAAATGGCTCCATAGAACTGGAGAGGAGACGACTACGTTCTCTGGGAAGTGAGTTGAGGGATACAAAATGAGCGATGATCACTCTTTGGGAGGGGGTAAGATTGTTACCCTGAGAGAGGGTGTTGTTGTTGCGAACACATTTCTTGGACTTTCCTCGCTCCCAAGGCATATYGRGGCAAAAATGGAGGTGGAGGAAGGACAAAATGGAAGCTGAGGGGAGATGCAGGGAGTGATAGAGGGAGATGGAGACGCTGACAGGGAAAGTGGAGGGGAGGCAGTCGGGGAGGATGTCGTTGGTGCACGAAAAAACGTTGCAGAGAGAAATGGTTCTGGAATTTTTGAGGGAGCCGAGGAGAAGAACAAGAAGAGTGCACTAGGGAGGGAAAGGAATGAAATGAGACCCTCGATCAAAGGCCTGGTTGCACCTCTTAACTCCATTGAAGTCTGAAATGACCATTGCGTTCTCCATTGAAGCCTGAAATGACCGTCGCATCCTCCRAATACACCTACTTGGCTGGTTCACTCACCCAATTTTCRAACTAGACGCATTACCATAACTCCYCTCATGGTATGAGCCATGAAAAAATTAATGTGGAGAATTTAGCAGCCAAAGTTAAACTAGATTACATATTGTTAATATATAAATAAATTTTATTAATTTATATTAATTAAATTATTATATTAATTTTATAARTAAATAAATAATTTAAAAATAATAAATATCTTTAATATTTTAATTTTTTAGATTACATACATAACATTCATAATTTATTTCTTAAAAATATTCATTTTCATTTAAAATTTAAATTCATTGAAACATTTTTATGTTAAACCATGTGTTTCTTTTCTATTCAAGCATATCGATTTCCCTCTGAAAAATTAATTTCCAGAACATTTCATTGTCAAAAGGATAAGATTATAATTATCATGCAATTCACAAATCACAATCTGAGATTATAATTATTTATACATAACATTTCATTGTCATAGCCAATCATATCATGCAATTCCACAACGAATCCAATTCCCCAACGAATCCTGTAATTGAGCTTGTCATATAAATCGTCAATCCATGTTATTTCAATAATTATATTGTTATATTTTAATTGTGCCTAAATTATTTATATTTTTATCGGCGGGGAAGCAATCCCATTCCGAAATATAAGATTTTTAAGCCTAAACATTTTTGATAAAAAGACTTCCTCTCACGGAATATTTTCAAAATGTACATATATCAACTTAAAATTTACATGTACACTAGCTCGAAATCAAAATAGCCTTTCTAAATTGGCACATAATAAAAAAGAAATTGACTGTAAACAAAAATCCATTACTTCTTTAATTTGGAACAAAATTTATCCATAAACCAGATTTGTCACTCCTTTATAAACTCTTACTAGGATCAGAAATATAGTAGGATCTAAAATATAATAGTAATTTGTGAAATATTATTATATGAAAAGTCGTTGAATACATTTTGAATCAATATAATATAATAAAGATGTTGTCATATTTATCTATATAATAAGTATATAGACTAGCACCGTCGCAAAGTGGAACGCTTAAAGGTTTAGGTTGATAAAAAATTTCAACACAGTAAAAATCTAAAAGAATAGCTGAAATGCACATAGAGCTGAGGAAATCCAAAAGTTAATTTTAAATGTGGTAATTTTAAAAGTTAATTAGTTAAACGAGGTAATCATATGGTGCTGCAATTGTTGAACAAATTTTAAATTAAAAGGTGATTAATTGTGCCCATCTCCAGCCTTTAGGTCTAAAAATAAAAAAAATTATATTTACAAAATTATTATATAAGGAAAATATATATATAATTTATATATAAATAGAAATATTATAAATGTAATATTTATAAAAAAATATGATTTTTTCTTTTCAGCTAAATTTGTTTTCATAAAAAAAAATATTTAATATAAAGTTATTCCTCTTCTTGACCATAAATCTAGTTTTATCTAAAAACAAATTTAGATATCAAAAACTGTTATCTTTAAAAATCTTGATAATACGGAGAGGTACGACGCCTCTATACTACTTTGGATGATATAGAAAGACAAATAATTTGCAACTCGGTAACCTTTTATATAGTGGAATTTGCAACTAGTCTCTCTCGTATTCAGGTGATAGGGGTTGACTCGGATAGCTACTATTATATATTTTTGAGTGCTTACGCTGAGTCATGTCCAGCACATAAAGTAAGTCTATGTTTCAATCCCGTACATAAAGGAAGTTTAGGTTTCAATCCGGTACATAAATAGATAGATAAGATAGAACTATAAAATTTATACAATAATTATGATAAAGTAATACCATGAAAATTTATACCATCAAGTTTCCAAACCTTCTATATAATCAATCATAAAGGGGCTTCAAATTAGCCAATACAATTTGCATGACAAATCTTAAACACCGAAGAGAGTTGTCATAAATAACTACCTTAGAATTTTAATTTTTAATATTTTACCTGATTGAAATATGTGACATTAAAATGATCGAAAATGTTTCTCACCAACACTCAATAAGTGACTTCAAATCCCAAATTTCTAGCGACAGATGCATGAATAGATTCTAGTCCCTTAACCAATCAATGAATCAGTTTGTGTTTGGGAGTGGAGACACTGGAGTCTATCCACCACCTCTTCTTTATTGGAGGCTTATAACTTTAATATTTAATATTTTACCATATTAATACCACCTCTTCTTTATTGGATGCTTATAACTTTAATATTTAATATTTTACCAAAATTCCAAAACAGAAAATGTTTCCATCGATCTCACCAAATTCTCTTCTTCATTAGAGATTTAGAACTTTAATATTTAATTTTTTACACATTAATTGCAACCTCTTACATTAAAATTCCAAGACATAAATGTCTCCCTTGATCTCACCAACACTAGGTGAAGTCAAATCCCAATATTCCTAAAATGTCTCCCTCGACCTCACCGACACCAAGTGACGTCAAATCACTATATTCCTACGGACATACAATGAATCAATAAATTCTCACCAACACTCAGTGACGTCAAATCACAATATTCCTACCGACATACAATGCATCCATAAATTCCTGATCTCATCATTAACCAATCAATCAATCAATTTGCGTTTGGAAGTGGAGATAGTGGAGTCTCTTTGCTGTCACTATCAACGAGACATTCCTCATGTTTTGATAGACTTCCAAGTAAAACTCTTGACCTCAAATCCCAATATTCCTAAAATGTCTCCCTCGATCTCACCAACACTAGGGGACGTCAAATCACAATATTCCTACCGACATACAATGCATCAATAAATTCCTCACCTCATCTTAACCAATCAATCAAACAATTTGTGTTTGGAAGTGGAGTCTCTGTGCTGTCACTATCGACTAGACATTCCTCATGTTTTGAGAGACTTCCAAGTAAAACTCTGTTCATTCACGAAAAACAAACAAAATAAGAAAATGGTTAAATTTTAATAACTAGTCTAATGCTCATTATAAAGTATAATGAACGAGTAAGATGTTCAAAATACTGACAAGTGCCTGCTTGGATATGGAGACAACATTCGCTATAACGGGCATGTCATTTTTTGGATTGGATTGGTGTACGTAAGATTACTATTGCTTCTGTATCACAATCTTGTTTTACTATTTCTTCTGTGAATTCATTGGAGATTTTGTTGATGCATGCTGAAGCGATCAGCCATGTCTGAGTTTCTGTTAAGGATTCCACATTTGAAATATTATGTAGCTGCAAGCAAGGCGATCTCATTAATGGAAACAAGTGCCGGATACGATAATCTGCAATACGTAAACGTGAATACCGGTGCAGTTGTTGCCTCAAATAGCAAAATGAAATCTGAAGAAAACAAGCTTCAACCAAGAACACTTACCAGAAACAGAGCTATGATTCAGTGGTTTCTTCGTTAGATTCTCCGAGCAATAGTTTATATCCCATTTATAGCTTTTTTTTTCCTTCTAAAATTTCCATATTCAGCCAAAGAGTATGCAACTCATCGAATTTGTTTCAACTCGAGGCATCTTGAAACTTCCCCATATCGACGATTATCGTTTGAGATTTAGGCCGGATCATCCCCATATGACCGATAAATCTAAATCTAAATTTAGATATCAAGAACTTTTATATTTTAAAATATTAGGGACAGGTACGATGCATCTATACTATGGATAACATAGAAAGAGAAATAATTTGCAACGCGGTAACTTTTTATTCAGTGGATTTTGTAACTAGTCTGTTTCCTATTCAGGTGATATGGGTTGAATTTGATGATATGGGTTGGGTTGAATTTGATGGTGTTTATTGACAGTTTTATTTTCTAGATATTTTAGCGAAATTCAACTATATAAATTTGGAGAAAATCATTATTTTAAATTGCATTTCTGAATACATAAATAAGTTTCGATAACTATTATTATATCTTTTAAAATTGCTCACCCTTAACCACCATGCCCAACACATAAAATAAGTGTAGGTTTCAATCCCGTACATAAAATAAGTCTAGGATTCAGTCCCGTGACCTCACATAACGTAACTTTACAATGCACTCCATGACGGAATAATCTACACCAAGATGCCGCAATTCGTAACTTTCCTCTTAGCATCGCTATACAATTTTGTATGACGTTGAAAACCATCAATTCCCGTGTCCCGGGCTCGGAGTATAACCCAACTTTCGCTTATCCCTATTTTTCCGCTGCACATGATCATCTCCATGGATGCGACGGTATTCGAGGATATAGACGATTATAGTTCGAGATTTAGGCCGGCTCATTCCCATATGACCGACAGCGGGGTTATTACAGGATGTGGAGAGCCGCTGCTCAGTTATTATGGATTTTACATTAGGGTCCGGACGGTTTTTATGCTCCATTCGACAGTAAATTGAATACGGGCTCGGAATTGTTAGATGTGGAGGACTCCATTTTATCGGTCTTTTAAACACTCGGGATAAGCCTGAACGATAACTTGGGGTTCTCGGGATCGAAGGCCGACGGACTGTCAGCGTCCACAAACAGGGTATTCTCCATCAGCAACCTACCGTTGCTATGGCCTGCAATGATCAGGATCGAGATCGTAATCAGGACCACCAGTATAGAGCCCTTCATTCTAAAGCTCAGTGTTAACAGATGAACGATATTATATGAGAGCGAAGTACACTGTTAGCACAAACGATATGATATCTGAGGGATTGGCAGGAGGAGATAATGTGGGCCAGTATGGGAAAGCATGAACTCTGATAGTTGGAAGACTTCGACTGAGAAATAATCGAAGGAATGACAATACTTATAAGCCGGAAATGATGACAGTAAAGCCCCCCACCGCATTCTCCGACGTGCGTGAGTATTGTCATTTGAAGTGGTAACGAACGCGTGCGCGATCTGGGAAAGGACCGGACGGGCACACTTGCCATGGGCGGCTGGTAAATATCCAGTTTGCTACGCAACATTTAATGCTGCGACAGGTGGATTATAAAATGTCGGATTCGAATTTCTTGTAGATTCGATGGCTTATAATCCCTTGATTTATTTTTAGTGATTTTCATTTAATTATGTTCACTGCTACAAATATTTTTGTAAAGCAAAGAAGAAAGAAACTAAAGCCAAATAGGAAAGGAAACCAAAACTAAAAACTAGTAAGCAAACTAGCTAATTATGATATTGATCAAGTTCAAGTAGAGGCAAGCAATTGGAAAAGAGCATACACACAACACAACAGTGAAGATCAACTTTTCTCCATATTCATACGAAAAACTAAAATGCAAAAACATAACTAGATATTTCTCTATAACACTCCATCTTCTCATCTACCTAATAAATACATATCCACCTACCTAATATATGCATATCCACCTATCAACTAGTGCATTTATGATGCCTATCAATTATCAACTTGGTTAAGTAAGTGGAAGGAATTACTCTATTTAACACTCCCCCTTAATTTGGACCATTACAAAAATAAGCACAAAGAATGCCTAAGTGTTGTCTCTGAAATTCAAAAGTATTTCTTCCCAATGGCTTGGTAAAGATATCTACAAATTGTTCTTTCAAACCACACAACTGTAGCATAATGCTACCATCGTTGACAAGCTCACAAATGAAATGTTGTTGTCACATAATATAAGAGTTGGCTACTCTTCTTCATGTGTAAGATGACTTAGAATCCTTGTCAACCAAATTGTATGAAATTGTACTGAAATTGTTGCAAGATACTCTTATTTTGTTGAAGATATTGTTTCGATGGGGTGTTTCTTAGAAGCTCATGAAATTAAACATGTACCAAAATGAAATGCGTACCTGGAAGTACTTTTCCTATCATCAACCCTACCTGCAAAATTACTATGTGTATATCCAACAAGCGAGTCATCTTTTGAATTGGAATACCGAATTCCATAATCTGTTGTACCTGCAATATACCTCAAAATTCCTTTTTCAACTTTCCAATGATAGATTTTGGGATTTTCCCTCAAAATCTCACTACAGACATGATATCTAACTAGGTAGTGGTAAGATACATGATGATGTCTAAAATTTTCCTATATAATGTATAATCAATGGTTGTTCATTCATCTTGTTTACTTAGTTTTGTACCTGTTGCAATTGGTGTATCTGTTGGCTTGCATTTGTTCATTTGGAACATTTTTGAAATATTTGTGGCATATTTTTTATGACAAATAAAAATTCGTTTTGCATATATTGGTCAACTTCAATTCCTAGCAAATATTTCATAAGACCAAGATCAATCATTTAAAATTCACTTTGCATGGCTGCTTTGAAATCATTTAACAACGAATTTCTTGTATAAATCATGTCATCAACATAGAGACAAACTATCAAAATATTACATTTATGGTCTCTTTTGGTGTAAAGCGTGGGCTCATTGCAGATTATATTGAACCCATTGTTGAGTAAATAAGAATCAATGCGACTGCACCAAGATCTTAAATCTTGTTTCAATCAGTACAGCGTTTTCTTCAATTTGTACACTTTTTACTCTTTACCTCTGATCTTGAATCCTAGTGGTTGATCCACAAAAAAATCTTTCTATAAAATGCTATTTAGAAAGGATGATTTAACGTCCATTTGATAGACTAGCCATTTATTTTAGGCTACAATTTCCAAAACTAACATGCTACTGGAGAAAATATTTCCCCATAATCAATACTAGGTTGTTGAGAAAACCCTTTTCCTACAAGTATTTCCTTGTTCTTCTCTACTTTGTCTTTCTCATTGAATTTTGTCTGATAAACCCATTTAACTCCAATGTTGGTCTTACCTGTAGGGAGATCTACAAAATCCCATGTGTTTTTCCTTTCAATTGCTTCAATTTCTTCATTCATTGCATGAAACCATTTTTCTTCCTTAAATGCTTATTCAAAATATTCTAGTTGATAAGATAACAAAACAAAATATGTTTGTTGATCCCTACCATCATTTTTCTGATACATTTCTCTCAAGCTCCTTGTTTTCTAGTTCCTTAAATTTTCTATAGTGGGATCTGAATCATTACTAGAAGAAGAATCAAAACTATCCTTTATCTGTTCCCATTGGCCTTGTACTTGCAATATTGGAAATCTTGATGGATAAGCTTGTTGTCCTATATCTTCCACGTGTTTATATTCCTGTATATAAGAAATATGATCTACAATTATTTCATTTACTTTGTTATCCTAAGATTTATCTTCTTGGAATTTAACATATTTGCTTACTATCAACTTCTTAGAAACGTGATTTTACAACGTATATGGTTTAGAGTGCTCACTATATGCAATAAATATACATTTTTCACTTCTACCATCAATTTTTATCTTTAACTCTTCAAGAACATGAACATAAGCCACATAACCAAAAACATTAAAATGAGAAACACTAGATTTCATACCACTCCAGGCTTCTTGTGGGACTTGATTCTTCACAATGTTGGTTGGTGACAAATTTAAAATATAAACTAAGCATGCCACTGCTTAACCCTTGTATTCATTTGACAATTTTTTTCCTTCAACATACTTCTAACCATATTTATTATTGTTTGATTCTTTCTTTTCGGTACTCCATTATGTTTTGGAGTGTATCTTCTAGTAAACTATCTCTTGATTCCATGTTGTCTGCAATATGCTGCAAATTCTTTGGAATCCTAATCACCTTCTCAATTTGATTTGAGTACTTTGATGTAATTCTGACAATGTTTTTCTGTCATAGATTTAAATTCTCTAAATTTTTCAAATGTCTCTGATTTTTTCTTGAGAAAATACAACCAAGATTTCTTTCTAAAATCATCAATGAATGTTAGAAAATAAAATCTTCCTCCTATTGACTGAGTTTGCGTTGGACCACAAATTTTGTATGCACCAACTTGAGACATTATTTTTCTTTGTAGGAAGCAACGAGAAAACTATCCTTTTTGGGTTTAGCCAAAATACAACTCACAAGAATTTTCTTCTTTATTTATAATGGGAAAACCTTTGACCATATAATTCTTATATAAAAGACTGAAACTACTACATATTAAATGACTATATCTAAGATGCCACAACAAAGTCTCAACTGAGCTTGATACATTTTTGGCATATGATTGTGACAAATTAAGATTTCTCAAAATCAAAGGAAACATTCTATTTTTGGTCATCTGTGATGAAAATTCCTTGCAACGTTCGTGTGACATCCCAGTCTAGGATCAAACTTATTCTACAAAGGAGATGGATTGGCCCTCTCAGGACCTCACACAAACCTCCTGGTCTCCTTTGTCTCACCAAAGGACCTTTGAATTCTATAGGCATGAATTTTCAAATCTGTGAGGCTCCCTTTCTCCTGCAGACAGAGTTGTCCACGTGACACTGGGTATGACCAGACACTTAAAAAACAAGATCTATAGGAGTTTCCTTGTCGACGTTTCTTTTACTGCAAACTTCTTGTTACTTTGAATCATATCTGACGAAATTCGATCACGAAGTAGCCTAACCTGCGCCTGTGGGTCTTATCCTGTCCTTCCACTTGACATGACTTTCTAACGGTCAGTTTTTCCTCGTTTGTCATCGAATGGATATCGGTGTTTTCTTTGGTCTTTATGATCAATGGTCCTCGCTTAATATGGAATATCCCAGATCGACGATCCTTGTTGTTTGGGACGCTAAAAACTCCCACATGCTATGCTCCTCCGATTAATGGCTAAGATGGGTTCTAGAACTCCCCGAATGATGACCAATATTTGATCTATTGACAACCACTCAACACTCTAATCGACGACTATGATTAGATCTGGCGCTCCCTAAATCAATGGTTCTCGAAGTTTGGGGTCGTATAACCCAATGATGCTTCAATACCACAAATTACCCACATCGATGGATGGCTAAGATGAAATCTCTCGATCTAACAGATCTTGGGTATTTACAGCCTTAAAACCTCTACGACGACTCACACCCTAAATGAACTATCTCGATCTATGTTTGTGATAAATTCGGCAAGATGCAATCGGATCTTGACCGTCTCTTCCTTGTTTCGAGTATTTGTCTCATCCTTGAGCTCCCAACTTGGAACTTCTAAGACGATTTCTCTTATGAGATTCATTCACTTTAGTTAAGTGAACTCTTAGTCACTCT
The DNA here is from genome assembly GCA_009831015.1 of Picea engelmannii. Classification (NCBI taxonomy): domain Eukaryota; kingdom Viridiplantae; phylum Streptophyta; class Pinopsida; order Pinales; family Pinaceae; genus Picea; species Picea engelmannii. Next base: position 493,229 of record ML798160.1, read on the forward strand.
TACGCTTCCCTCCTCATATTTTGACCCTCGAAACTTTATGGGCCTGTGCACTCCTTGTGCTAACTCCCGTGAGCTTGGGACCTTTAAAAGTCACTTTGCGCACTCCTTTCATTTTCTCTTTTCAATATTGCAGTGTCTCTCCTAATCTTCTAAACATGTAGAAAGGGTTGGCCTCTGCACACCTTGCATTAACACTATGCACTCCTTGCACGAAGATTACCAAAAGAGAAACAATTGAAACATATACATGATCATAAACTAATTCATTAAAAAAAATCATCCATACACATACATGCAAAAATACAATAACATAAGTTCTATTCTATTAAAAAAATAACAAAAAACAAATTTACAGTCTCTTAGGAAATTTGAGAGTATTCTCCTTCATTCCAACAACAACTTCCAACAAAAACTTCAACAACCTTCAATAGCCTCTTTTAGCATAGATTACATTGATTTATATAGGAAGCGGCTTCTCGGGCCTTCCCTTGAGACGATTCTAGTTCTTTCACATCTCAAGAAAGACAATCCAATCACGGAATTATTACAATAAATGCTCATTTACAATTTTATATATGAGTCGATACTCAAAATATATAAAATCCTACATACATTAAATACAATTGCACTTTCTATAGTACATACAATGACTCTAGTCTTTTGATCTCAAGGGATCTCTAATTAAAAAGGTTTCAAAAATTAAATTGATGCATGTCCTTGGAATCCAAACTAATTAATGTGCACTGTGTTGTGTAACCGACCCACCTTCCACCACGCCTCATTAAATGATGACGGTGATGCTCCTGCATCATACTCCCCTGGAAAAAATATTCATGGACTCTTGTGCATGAGCTCCTCAACTCCCTTGCCATGCTTCTGAATGTCTTCTTCAGTCAATCAACTGGGATTTTCTACTGGACAATCACTCCACTTAACAAAGTATTCATAATAAATCTTCCTCCTGGTTCTTTTAGCAATCCTCTGCTCTAGAATCTTTTCTATCTGAAGCTTCTCTACAATAGGCGTCTATTGCATCCATTAGATTTTCTCTTGGTAACTTGTTTCTCCTACACCATCACCTCTATAATGATATAAGTCTACTATATTAAATATTGGTGAGATTCCAATGTCCTCTGACATCTCAATCTCATAGGAATTTGCAAAAAAAAATATGAGGATTTTCAAGGCCCTATATTCTTCAGCTTCAATTTATTATATCTCCCTCGTGGGAATACTTATTTTCTCATTTGTCCTAGAAATTGGTCTCCAACTTTAAAGTTTACCTCTTTCATTTTTGATATACTATATCCTTGTATTTATGGTTGTTATTATGCAACTGGACCTTGATTTGTTCATGCAATTTCTGCATTTTTGTAGTGAATTCTTCTGCTCCTACACTCCAAAATTCAACTTGTCCCAAATCTCATAATTTGAAAATTCATCTGGGGAGCATTCCATATACTATTTGGAATGGGCTTTTACCATTACTCATGTTTGGTGAATCATTATATGCAAATTCTTCTTGAGGTAGAACTTGATCACACTGATCAAGATGTTCAATCACTAAACTCCTCAACAAATTTTGTAAGCTTGTATTCACTACCTTAGTTTATCCATCTGTCTGAGGGTGATATGTTGAACTAAAAGACAAATATGTTCCCAGTTTCTTCCACAAAGTCCTCCAAAAGTGACCCACAAATTTTCTTTCTCTGTCTGAGATTATACTTCTAGGAAATCCATGCAATCTCACAATCTCCTTAAAAAACATATTTTCTATGTGAGTAGCATCACTTGTCTTGTGATAGGATATAAATTGTTCCATCTTTTAAAATCTCTCAACTACCACAAAAATTGAATAATTTCCCCTATGGATTCTTGGTGATCCTTGAACAAAATCTATACTTATAATATCCCATGACCTATTTCGAATAGGCAATGGTTGATATAACCCTGTGTTCTACTTATTTCCTTTAGCATATTGGAAAATTCTACATTTTCCCACAAAATTCTTGACATCAAACCCCATTCCTGATCAATAATATGAAGAACTCAATTGTGCATATGTCTTATCATGGCCAAAATGTCCAACCAATCCTCCATTGTGCTTCTCCTTCAATAGATTGTCCATCATTGAAAATTTAGGAATACATAATTGAATCCCTTTGAATAATAAGCCTTCATGTATCATGTACTCCATCCATGGGCTTCTATGCCTCATCAAATGATTTTCAGAAGCTTCATAATCCTCCTTAAAATTTTTGTCTTCCTTGTATATTTTCTTCAGGTGTTCAAACCCCAAAGTCTCCACTTGGAATTCCTACAATATCAAACATATCCTTCTCAAAGCATCTACAACTTTTCTAGCACTCCCACTAATATGTTTAGTGAAAAAAGTAAAATTAAGCATGAATTCTACCCATTTGGGATGTCACTAATTCAATTTTCCCTGTTTGGTGATAAAGTGCAAAGCGTGATTATCCGTATATAAAATTAACTTTTTGGGTATACGATAGTGCCTCCACTTTTTCAAATGTTGAATTATAGAATAAAATTCTTTATTATACGTCTAATATTTCTTCTTAGCATCATTCAACTTCTCACTAAAATAAGCAACATGTTTATCATCCTGACTTGGAACTGCACTGATGTCCACTCCACTCGCATGACATTTGACTTGGAAAGCATTTCTAAAATATGGAAGAATAAAGATGGGTTTTTCTGTCATCTTCTCCTTTAACAATCTAAATCCTTTCTCTTCTTCTTTTGTCCAGTCAAAAGATCCATGCTCTTTCTTTATAGTATCTAGTATGGGTGCACATATATTGCTGAAATTCCTGGTGAATTTTCTGTAAAAAAATTCTAACCCATGAAAACGTCTCACATCAAAGACAATCCTTGGAGAAGGAAACTCCTTTATATCTCTCACCTTCTTTGGATACAGATTCAATTCATTTGAACATATCAAAAATCCCAAATACACATGTTTCTCTTCATCAAATAATTCTTCTTCAAATTTACTAACAAATTTTCTTGCTGCAAACTCCTCAACACCATTCTCAAGTGTCTCAAATGCTCCTCCTTAGTCTTACGGTAAACTAGAATGTCATCCAAATAAAAAATTACAAATTTTCCAATAAAATCCTTGAGCACTTCATTCATTAATCTCATGAATGTACTTGGATCATTGGTTAAGCCAAATGACATAACAAGCCACTTATACAACCCTTCATTTGTTTTGAATGATGTTTTTCATTCATCTCCTTCTCTCATCCTTATCTGATGATAACCACTTTTCAAGTCTAGCTTGGAAAAATAACTATCTCCACTCAAACAATCCATCAAATCATCCATTATGGGTAAAGGAAATCTATACCTGATGCTTATCTAGTTGATATCTCTACAATATGTGCACATTATCCAACCTCCATCCTTATTTAGACTCAACACAGTTGGTATTGCACATGGTCTTAGAATTTCTCTGATCAACCTTTTGTCTAACAACTCGTATACCTGGTCATTGACCTCTTCACTTTTCTGAGGGGTCAACCTCTATTCTTCTTTGTTTGGAAAACTTGCACCCATAATAATGTCAATATGATGAATAATACTCCCGATAGGCGGTAAAGTATAAGGAAACACATCCACCACAATGTCAACAAACTCATCCAATAATTCCCGAATTTACACAAGTAAATTATTCATCGACGTATTTGTAAGGATATCTCTCGGCTTACCTATGACAACAAACAACATCTCCTTCCATTTCTTAACATCTTTCAAGAACTCCTTCCCATGCATGAGAAGTATACTCAGACTAACCTCTTCTTTGACTCCCTTATCCTCTAGTGGCAAAAACATATGTCTACACCCATTCTTCTCAAGGGAATAAGTATTGTTTCTCCCATCATGTATGAAATTTCTGTCATATTTCCATGGCCTCTCCAAAAAAAATGAAAAACATCCATAGGAATGACATCACATAAAACTTCATCCTTATAACTACCAATATTAAATTAAACTTTAAATTGTCTACTTACCATAACTCCATGTTATTTTTGCAGCCAAGACACCCTATATGGACTCAGATGTGTTGTTGTCTCCAAGTTTATATTTTCCACCATTTCTATGGATAATAAATTATCAGTGATACTACTATCTATGATCACCTTTCATACTCTATCTGTCGACTTGCAAGTAGTTCTAAAAAAACTCATTCTTTTTACTGGCTCTTCCACCTTTTTTTCCATCTTCACAAGGAATTTTTATCCAGGTGGATATTGGTGGTGGCCCACCTATTCCAACTGGATCCTCTTGTTAGTTTTTAGTTCAACACACTCTTCTATACTTATTTGTAGTTGTGGGTTCTACACTTATGGGGCTCTCTAAATCCCTACACATCTTCCAGGTGGATACTGTTGGCCTCTCACCTAATCCAACTGGCTTATTTTTTATGTTTTCATGTGATCACATCTCGTTGTACTTTCAGGGCCATTTTGGAGCCCTAAACAATGTATTTTTGGCTCACCACAGTGAAACTATAGACATAGTTAGAGTTTCACGGCGTAATGTCTAGTTCTCTAAAACAACATTACAATGGGCTATCATGTGCCTAAAATGAATGTCGTATGTAAAAGTAACAACCCCGGGAAGTTGACGTACCAACTTACCCTTAGGGGCCCACATGACTTTTGGTGTTTCACCTCCTAGGGTTATGTTTTTGGATGTCTGTGGTTTTCACACTCATGAATAATATTAAAAAGGCCTTTGGAGCCTCATTGTTATCATTCCTCTCAGACAGATGCGCATAGCATCAACATCTCTTATTAGAGATAGCTACCACCATTTGAGAAAGTGTTTCAATTATGTAGTTTTACAATTTCAACCTATTTTATTTATTCAATAGAAGATATTGCTCACTTGATATCTGTGTTGTTCTTCATGTCTCTATGTTTATTGTATTCAGTTTGTTAATCAGTTTGTTTCGCTCCTAAATCCAGATCAAATTTCCTCATCATGAGTGGTATGCCTTCTTCCACATCTTTTCCTTTCACCTATGTCCCTAAAATATTTTGTTGAGCCTCGACAACGTGAGATTCTTTGAAAACTACAGTTTGGTTTTAAGGACATTCCCAAGACATGTGTCTTGTCTTTCCACAAGAATAACACTTAACGTCTCCTCCTCTGCCTCTTACTCTACCTATTAGAAAATGTCTCTTCCCTTTAGAGCCTCCTCCTCTAGATCCTCCTCCTCTAATTATCTGGTTTCTAGAGATAGTAGGTTCTTCTCTTTCCTTATGAAACTTTTCTTTGGTGGTTCCTCTTACTCTGTTAGTATTATTTCCCCTATTCTTCTGACTTTACTTTATTGCCAATTTTTCTTCTTACTTCAAGGTTACCTGATAAGCATCTTCTATAGTCCTCATTGTCATCATGCTAATTTCATACCTCAATCCATTAATATACCTGACAAATTTCTCTTCATCATCTCCCTTATGTCCTTCTCTTATATTTAACTTATAGAATTCCTTAGTATATTCCTTCACCGACAAACCTTTTTGTCTCATGTTCTGCAATCTTCTTAACATATTCAACTGATAATCCTTAGGTATGAATTTATCCATGAGATTAGATACCATTATATCCCAAGTTTTAATCTTGGACTTATCTTTTCTCTTTCTGTCATCCTACAACTGGTCCCACCACAAAGCTACATGTCCCTTCAACCTAGTCACAACATATTTTACCTTCTTCTCATCATCAATCTCCTCATAATAAAATCACTTGTCTAAAGCACTTATCCAGTCAAGTAATTATTCTACATCCAAATTACCTTTGTACATAGAGACTTCAATGTTCACTCTATCTCCTATCTTGACAACAACTCTCAGTAATCGTTCTTCTACTGCTTCTTCCCCTCCAACTTAGTCTTCTTATGGATTCTCACTTTCGACGTCACTAACATCACCAGTCTCCAATGCTCTTCTATGGGTTTCTTCCATGTCATCCAACCTTGCTCGAAGTTGTCTCATTTCTTCCTCCATCGCTACATTGGCTACAGGTATCTCCTTATGTCTCCTCGACAACATGACTTCCAATGTTTCTTCTCACAAAGTTTTTTTTTTCTTCTCTGATACCACCTCATGAAAACTCCCTGTAACACTTGCATGACCTCTGGGTCTAGGATAAAAATTCTTCTACACATGAGCCAGATTGGCCCTCTCGAGACCTCACACAGACCCCTTGGTATCCTTCATCTCACCACATTCCCTTTCAATTCTACATGCATACATTTTCAAATCCACGAGGGTACCTTTCTACTGGAGACAGAGTTGTCCACGTGACCGTAGGTATGACCAGGCGCTTAACGAAAAGGTTCTATGAGAGTTTCCTCGTCGTTGTTTCTTTTAATGCACACTTATTGTTACTCTGAATCATCACCAATGAAATCCAGTCACGAAGTAGCCTAACCGACACCTAGAAGTCTTATCTCGTCCTTCCCCTTGACCTCACTTTCCAATGATCAAATTTTATTCATCCGTGATCGGATGACTATCAATGTTTTCTTTGGCCTTGAGGATCAACAATCCTCTCTCAATATGGAATCTCACAGATCAAAATTCCTCATTGTTTTGGACCCTTAAAACTCCTACACGCTCTGCTCCTATGATTAATGACTAAGATGGGTTTTGGTAAACCCTGAGCAACGACCAAGATTTGATCTAAGGACAACCACTCAATTCTTCGACTAATAACTGTGATTATATCTGGCACACCCCAAGTCGATGTTTCTCAGAGTTCGAGGTTGTATAACCCAACGAAGCTTCAATACCCCAAATGACCCACACCGATGGACAAGTAAGATGAAATCTCTCAATCTAACGAATCTTGGAGATTCAGAGTCTTAAAACCTCCATGACGACTGGCATCTCGAATGAATTATCCTAATCTATGATTGTGTTTAATTCGACCAGAAGCAACGGGATCTTGACTGGTCATTCCTTCTTTTGAGGATTTCTCCATTCCTTGAGCTCTCAACATGGAAATTTTGAGATGCTTTCTCTCATGATATTTGTTCACTTTGATGAAGTGATCTCTTGTGCACACTTGTGCTTCCCTCCTTATCTTTTGACCCTTGAAATTTTATGAGTCTGCACACTCCTTTTGCTAACTCTACTAAGCTTGGGACCTTTAAAAGTCACTTTTCATACTCGCAATTTCTCTGTGCAATATTGCACTGTCTTTCCTGAGCATGTAAACCCATAGAAGGGTTTGGCCTTCTCACACCTTGCATTGGCACTATGCACTCCTTGCATGAGGATTACCAGAAGAGAAACAATTGAAACATATATAGAATCATAAACTCATTCATTAAACAAACATCATCCATACACATAGATAAACAAAAATACAATAACATAAGCTCTATTCTATTGCACAAAGAACAAAAAAAAAAATTATAGTGTCTTAGGAAATTTGAGAGTATTATCCTTCATTCCAACTACAACTTCCAACAAAAAACTTCAACAACCTTCAACAACCTCTTTTGGCATATATTACATTGATTTATACATTAAGGGGCTTCTGGATCCTTCCCTCCAAACTATTCTTTTTATTTCACATCTCAATAAAGACAATCCTATCACCATCTTCTTACAGTAAATTCTCATTTACAATTGTAGATATGAGTGGATACTCAAAATCTGTACAATCCTATAGACATTAAAAACAACTACACTTTTTGGAGTACATACAATGACTCTATCCTTTTGATCTCAAGGGATATTTAATTACAAAGGTTTCAAAAATGAAATTGTTGTGCCTCCTTGGAATCCAAACCAGTTAATGTGCATTGTGTTGTGTAGCTGAGTCATTTTCCACCACGCCTCATTAAATGATGACAGTGATACTCCTGCATCAATTTGTATTGTAGCTATCATTTTATTACTAGGTGTTTTTTTCAAGATTGTACACTTGGAACCTTAAAAAATGACCTTATAACCATGTTCATTCATCTAGCGTACAGTCATAATATTATGTCTAAGACCATGTACATAATAAACATCAAGAATATCCTTATTTTCATCTTGTTTGGTCAATAAAGAAACTACACCCTTTCCTAAATCTGTATTTTGATAATCATCTCCCAATTTGATTTGAGATGTGACACAACTATCTAAACTAGAAAAAAATATTTTTTACCTATCATCTGATTTTTGCAGCCACTATCTAACTACCAAAGACCATGGCTATTGCATTTTTCCTCTATGATTTGGCGTGAGAAGAACATTGATTCAAATTTTCGTTCTTAAATGTTGGTAACATTTTCTTTGCCCTTATTCATATTTTCTTGCTTCTTTCTACATTCATTTTTGTAGTGAACAAATTTCTTGCAATAATAGCACTGGATCCTTGATTTGTTAGTCCACCTTGATTGATTGAAATTTCTCCCTCTCCCCCTTTGGTTTTGAGAGTTTCTCTGTGGTTTTTCTGACTATTCACTTTTTTCGGAACATTTTCATGTTGACCTTTCTCCTGTTTGAGATATTCCTCTGCCTCGTCTTCCTCTATTTCTATTCCCTCAACTTCTACCTCTGCTTATGGAAGCTCGAGACTGAAATGTGTTCTCCAAAGATTCAATATTTCGATTGAACCTATTCTCATGAGTTAATAGAGATCCCATAAGTTATTCAACTATCAGTGTTGACACGTCTTTCAACTCTTCTATTGAAACTGTGACCACATTAAACTTATCAAGAAGGCTTTAGAGTGCCTTCTCAATGACCTTTTGATCTTGAATGTCTTCTTCATGTGTGCTCAGCTGATAGACGATGCTAGTGACATGGATCATAAAATGATCCACAAAATCTAAATCCTTCATCTAAAGAGTCTCAAAACTCTTCTTGAGTGTTTGAAACTTTGCATTTTTTACTTTATTTGTGCCCTGACTTGTTGTTTCAAGAGTATCCCATGCATGTTTAGCATGATTTGTTTTTTCTAATTTAGGGAAAATGTATTCCTCTAACTTTTGGTGGATGAGCCATATGGCTTTGCTCTCCTTTTTATCGAGTTCTCCAACAACATTTCTTTGTGCATTTTTCATTTCTTGTAGATCGGTTGGATCTGGTTCTATGAACCTGTTAACTACTACTTCCCAACAATATTCAGACTCGAGGAAATTTTTCATCTTGATAGACCATACATCATAATTATTTCCTGTTAAAATCGGTCCTCATGAAATTTTTGGGTTGTTGCTAGACACCATGGATCTACTACTAGAAGCTGATTCCCCGTTTCTAATTTAGATCTCAACTTTATCCTGCTTAAAAACCAAACCAAAAAAGTTTTGTCTCTGTCGAAACAAGGTCGCACCTTGCCTCACAGGTGACCAAACCCATAAATGTTTTGTACATGAGTATCCTCCTAGTTCATGTCCTATCCACTCTCCCAAGGAGACATCTAGGATGGTCATGCCCTGTTCACTCTCCAAGGGAGTCTGGCTCGAAAAAATCCAAATTTTGAAAATTTTTCTTCCTTAGATTTCTGCATAGGTGTTATGTTCAACGCTCCTCTTCATGTTGCAACTTAACCAATATCGAAATTTCTCTCCTATCTTCGAAGAGTCTTAATCATTCTCTAATACCATGATCAAGTTCAAATAGAGGAAAACATTTGAAAATCGAGCACACACACACAACAATGGAGTTGTTCAACTCTTCTCCATTCTCATATGAAAAACTAAAATGCAAATACATAAAACAAGATATTTCTCTAGAACACTCCATCTTCTCACCTACCTAATAAATGCATATTCACCCATCTTATCTAGTGCATTTATGATGCCTATCAACTATCAACTTGGTCAAGTAAGTGGGAGGAATTACTCCATTTAAAAAATATTTCTCTTATAGTGAAAGCATTCTTGAAACAAGATGAGTGTAGGTGCATATGCAAGCCAACTGCCACAACCAATGCTCCAAGAACTGATGAACATCACCACCGAACCACCACCACACAGCTCCAACCACTATCATGGTGCAATCAGACACAATTCGAGAAGGAGAACATGTTAATGCGAGGGTAAAACTACCTAAGAAACCATAAACATCAGGGCAAAAGAAGGAAAGAAATGATAAACCGACTTATATAGGAAATTAAAATTCTCAAATGTGAATGGAAGAAACGATAAGCCTCATCTGATAAGTACATGTTTGGCTATGATTGTTGCTGCATGAAAGAAAATAAGAATCAAGATCCCCAAACAACAAAAGACAATAGGTGATCTTGTCAGTGCACGATGAATGTGATACTGTTTCAGCAGTGAATGAAACCCTTCAGTGCCAATGCAGGTGCAAGGCCTGACCTGTGAACATTTCCCAGGAAAACCAAGGTTAACTTTTGAACAAACGATTATTAACCCAATATACGAACAAGTTAACTGAATAGCATCACTCATATATATTCCATGTTTAGACATAAAACACATGGTTTGAATTTGTCAATTATATAGAATAACAACAACCACTTTATAAAAGTGGTTGATATATGTCGATCAACACCATTAATTTGGAAAGGTGGATATGGCGTCGATCGACGTATATCAACCACTTTTATAAAGTGGATGTTGCTAGTTGATGATCGAGATACCTTGGGAACGACCATTAATATATTAATACATTTAATTAATATACTAATTTAATATATAATAAAAAATGTATAAATTAAAGTATTAATTGATTGATAAATGTATTAATGTATAAATGTAACATATTAATTGATTAATTGATTGATACATTGATAATTTAATGTATTAATGTATTTAGTAATACATTAATGTATAATGTATTACATTAATGTAAATATAATACATTAAAGTATTAATGTATAATACATTAATGTGTAATATATTAATACATTAAAGTAATGATACATTACATTGATACATTGATGTGTAATGTAACATTAATAAAATATATAATAAACATTTATAAATAAAAGTATTAATTTACATTAGTGTCTAATGTAACACATTAAATGATTGATATATTAGTAATGTAATGCATTAGTTAATTAATTAATACATTGATAACGTAATAATAAATTAATACATTAAATATATCAATAAATACATTAAATGAATTAAACAATAGATTACTAAAGTATTAATAAAATAATGAAGTAATACATTATTACATTAATGTATAATGTACATTGATAAACTATTAATACATTAAGAATACACTATTACATTATTGTAGTATATAAATTAAAGTATTAATGCACTATGCATAATGTAACATATTAAATATTGTTAAAGTATTAACACAATAATAATTTAATACATTATTAAAGTAATAATACATTAATAAAAATATTATTAAAGTATTAATATATTTATTGAAAATAATTGTGGTTGTTATGATGATAGTCATGACCATAAGAAACCATCATCATAGTTTCTTATGGTCATGACTATGAATGACATTGATGTATATTGTAATGTATTCATTTAATTAATTATGTAATACCCCTCCTAGTTAAGGACAACTACTCTGTCAACCGGTGCAAATTTTTTGTTTGTGTTTGTTAAAGTGTGTGCGTGCGTGTGGAAGAAACAACCCCCTCGACTCTACGTCGCCACTCGAACCAACATGACGCAAGTAAGACGAACACAATCAAGACAACCCGACATATCACAATGACAACAAGAAATAAACGCCCCTGGACATAAGGCATGCGACTAGCAACTGTAAGCAGAAAAGACACTAGGGGTTAGGCACAGTACTGTCACAGAATGAAAGAATCCAACAGTAGAGTCGCAGTAGTGGAATTGTGCCTTTAAACAAATCGAGACTACTGATACGGCTCAGAGCTTGTCGCAAGAGTGGAACTGTGCCTTTAAACAGCCCGAGACTCTTGATACGGCACTGGATTCCTTCCACCGGATTTACACACAGACATAAATACTAAGCTACAAGAGGTGTCTATATCCCGCTCGACACGAACCTACTACGCAATACAATACCACCAGGTACTACAAAATCAAGGACAGTCATGACCTCTACGGGAGACGCAAGTCAGGAGGACTCAAATCAACCAACCAACTTTGGGACCCGAAGACATCAATCAAGACCAATTGGTCCAATACTTATCATTAACCGACAAGGACTTTATCCTAGGGTACAACCAATAATTTCAAATTAATCCAATAATATCATTGCGATCTAAACATCGTCGTGAACGTTCATTTAACAAATTTTAACATTGCCACTTAAGCATCCTCATTAACATTGCCATTATACAATTACTCAACATCGCAATTCAACCCACATTTACATTTCAATTAATAATATTACTGTTGCAATTAAACAATTCATTATCATTGCAGTTCTACCAACATTAACATTCAATTAATGATATTACTATTGCATTTAAACTAATACGTATCATTGCAATTCTACCAATATTAACATTCAATTAATAATATTACTAATGCATTTTAACTATTACTTATCATTGCAATTCTACCAACATTAATATTCAATTTATAATATCACTATTGCATTTAAACTATTACTCATCATTGCCATTCTATCAACATGAACATTCAATTAATAATATTACTATTGCATTTAAACTATTACTCCTCATTGCAATTCTACCAACATTAACTTTTAATTGATAATATTACCATTGTCTTTAAACTATTACCTACCTTTGCAATTCTACCAACATGAACATTCAATTAATAATATTCTATTGCATTAAACTATTACTTATCATTGTGTTTCTACTAGTATTAACGTTTCCATTAAATAATATTAACACTGCAGCTAAACACATACTTAACATTTCAAAGTCCACTAGTATCAACATTTCCATTAAATGATTAAATTAAAAGATATTAAAATTGCAACAACAATGCCAACGAATTTAAAACACTGGATTGTCCCAAGACCTAGACTGACATTTCCATTAAATGATTAAATTCAAGGATATTAATATTGCAACAACAATGCCAACGAATTTAAACACTAGATTGTCCCAAGAACTAAACTGACATTTCCATTAAACGATTAAATTAAAGGATATTCATATTGCAACAACAAATAACAATAAATATGAGCATTAACTTTATCATTACTGCAATTGGTTCTTTGCCTAAACTTCTTTATAAAACAATAAAGTATAAAGACAAATCCCCAAGCTTCCTTATCATAACTGGTTAGTCGYTGTCATAACCCAGCGTTAGTCGCTGCCATAACTGGTAATAACCTGGGATCTGAACGCGTTATGATGGACATGCATTCCTATTAGCATATGTATATTTTCCTTCCTCCTTCACTTTCTAAATGGGCAGTAAAAATTAAATGTCCTGAGATGATCATAAAATAGCGATTTATGCCAATGAGGTTAAAAACAGTCTGGCAGCAAATTGGCAGTAAAAATTTATGACCTAGGGCGCAATGATAAATGAACAGTGATTTATCAAAACAAGGAATATGACTATCTGGCAGTAATTGGCAGTAAAAATTAATGACCTAGGGCGCAATGATAAATGAACAACGATTTATCAAAACGAGGAATATGACTATCTGGCAGCAATTTGACAGTAAAAATTCCTGTAGAGTTTGAGAAGATGCTAAACGGCTGAGAATCAATAAATCAAGGGACTTCTCATTACAACGTTAAAATAAATTATTCGATGCTTACCATAAGAAATTTCCTCAACTGAATACGTAACTCTGCCATCTAAATCGTAATAAAATCTTTTTGAGAAAACTTGATTCTTTTTCACACGCAGTCAAGAGTAAGTAGGGTTATAATTTCATAAAGTTATAATAGGAATAATTTCTTTTTAAGAAAAATGTGATTCTTTTCACACGACGTCAAGGGTAAGTAGGTTTATCTCCAAGGCATGGACATTCATTTAACAGCTAGGTCATCTTGTCCACAGAATACATGACTGAAAATCAATAACGAATAAACCAGGATAACCCTATTTGATCAGCTTCAGCATTTAATTTTCAATGACAATAGAGAGGGGGTTGGATCACCATCTCAAGGCATATTATAATGGTTTGTAGTAAGGCCTAATCTTTGTTTTTGGAAGGCTGCCTTCCCGATATGGGCGCATGAAGGATTACATAAGAACCAGGGTTTCTGAACAATTCCGCTGTGTGTTACTACGAATTCAACGGGACAAGGAAATAGGCGATACCAGGAATAATACTTGAGTTTAACCAGAGATGGCATTATAACACAAACCTAACTCGAGGAGAACAAGTAGCCCATTTTGCGTACCTGCGTGACAATTCTGAAATGAGAAGAAGGGATTCTATTTAAGGGCTTCTAATGGAGATGATAAATTCCACCTCCGCTGCTACCAGACGCTACAAGACTCAATCGAGCAAAATCGCCCTCCCAAAGGCAAACATGCCCATACCGAAGTGAACACGCCCAAAGTCAAGGAAATACACTCCCAGAAGTTGCTAAATGTCCCTGGCAAAGCAAAATCGCCCTCCCAAAGGCAAATACGCCCTTAGAGAAGTAAACACACCCACAGTCAAGGAAATACACTCCCAGAAGTTGCAAAACGTCCCTGGCAAAGCAAAATCGCCCTCCCAAAAGAAAACACACCCTTACGAAAGTAAACACACCCACAATAGATTTATACGCCCACCAACATTCACAATACTCAGTGTTCAAACAAATCCCAGTGTATTTTAAAATGCCCAACAAATCAACGCCTACCGCCCAAGCAATAGAAAGAATGCCCAATATAATATAAAATGTCTAGTACACCGTATACACGCCCAACAATAAAAGAATAAACCCTACTGCCCCAAAACGCCCATTACAAACCAGAACCAATAAAAATTTCATAAAAAGAAAACAACGGTAAACACTTTATTTACAAGGTGGGTAGCAGCCGTAAGGGTTTCATGGTCACGCCAATATCCATTAAGCTACATTTCACATACAAAATTCACACTATATCCATTAAAAGCTACAAGTTCCACAAGCCATTAACTACAGTTTATAAATATGCATAGCAAGATAGAAAACCCAGAGATTTACATACCTGTGTCCTTAACGCTTGCAACAATGTTTCTTGTGCTCCCGCCGCTCCATCTCCTGCTTTCCGACCGTGAAGAACCCACCGATACCTCCCAGCCAAACGCTAGGGGTACTCTTCTTCCCCCTCAGCCCCCCAAGCCGCAAAGGGGCCACACACAATCAGAGAGTAACTAGCTTCTCAGCTCGCCTCCAAGGCTGAGCTACCACTCAAGTCTGCTGAGAATCCCCAACTCCTACCAGCAATTAGTCCAGTCTCTAGTCTGGCAGCATAACCATACCAATCTGAAAAGGTCCCCTTCTTTCCCCCTCTCCCTTTCTTTTATCCAGACTCAAACCCTAATTCTTCCTTTTTTTAGGTTTTCCCTCCCTTTTCTCTTTTGATTTTCTTATTTTTCTTTTTAAATTTATTTTGTTTATATTATTTTATTTTTCTTTTCAAAAACACAAAGAGTATGTGTGCTCATTATTCATTTCCTTATAATTTTTACATGCTTAACTTTATTTGTTTACAATTGTTTATAATATAAATATACATATATATATTTTCATTTATCTATTTATAAGCATGCATTCATATTTGTAGTTTATCATTATCCATCATTTAATTTACCATTAATATATAAGTAGATATAGGATAATGAGAGATTAAGACGATGGCAAACCGGTATAGGGGAAAAGTAAATGTATTACAAAAATGAATAAAGAGGAATTACGAGGAGGGATGGCGATATAGTAATGTGAACTAGACAAGTAAAAGGGAGATGGATACTGGAAGATCTAGGCGATGGAGGATAGTTTTATTAAGTA
>ML798161.1:0-19224 GCA_009831015.1 Picea engelmannii
CCCTTCAAAGACGAGGTATTATGTGATGTTTCTCCTCTCGAAGTTTCTAATGTTCTTTTGGGTCAACCTTATTTATGGAAACGTCATGTTGTATATGAGTCTAGGCCTCATAGTGTTATTATTACTTTGAATGGGAAATTGTACAGGATACCCGAGGCAGTCCCTCCTCGTGTTATTTTATTGATATATGACAAGCAATGTTGGAAGGTCATCTCTCAGACCAGGAAATTTGTCTTCTTCATGATTCTCTCTTAGAGTGAGCGAAAGGTCACAACCACATCCAAGGCCTCTGTAGTTGATCTATCCACACAACAGAAGCAAGTGGATAAGGTCATGGAAGAATACTCGGATATATTCTC
This sequence comes from Picea engelmannii, assembly GCA_009831015.1. Taxonomy (NCBI): domain Eukaryota; kingdom Viridiplantae; phylum Streptophyta; class Pinopsida; order Pinales; family Pinaceae; genus Picea; species Picea engelmannii. The sequence goes on from ML798161.1 coordinate 360, forward strand.
CTCTCCTACCAGGGTACCTATGCATTACCAGGTCAAGCATCCCATCGATCTGACCTCATGCACACTTCTACCTAATAATCCAGTATATTATCGCTCTTTGTTAGAAAACAAGGAGATCAAGAGGCAAATCCAATAACTTCTCCACAAGGGGCACATACGTCCCATCTCATTGCCTTGTGGGCGCCGAATCATGTTGGCGCAGAAGAAAGACAGGACCTGGTGACTCTGCATTGATTATCGGGCCCTGAATAAAATCACAGTTTGAAACCGGTACTCAATTCTCTGAATCGACGACCTCCTTGATCAACTCATGGGGGACAAATACTTCAATAAGATTGATCTGAAGTCTGGCTTCTACCAGGTCCCAATAGAACAGACATATGTATGGAAGATCGTCATCAAGCCAAAAGAAGGTCTTTTTGAATGGTTGGTCATGCCCTTTGGTTTGAAAAATGCTCCAGCAACTCTTATGAGGATGATGGATGATATCCTATGACCTTTCACCAATAATTTTGTAGTGGTGTATCTGGATGACATCCTCGTCTACAACAAGACTTGGGTGGAACACTTGCAGCATATTCAACAGGTTTTGCACACCCTGCGGCAACACAAACTATATGCAAACTTGGAAAAATGTTCCTTCGGCATGGACAGGGTCCATTAATTAGGCTACATTGTTGATCGGCATGGTGTGCATGTGGATCCAGCCAAGATCCAGGTCATTCGTGACTGGCCATCCCCAACCACACTCACTGAACTTCAGAGCTTCTTGGGCCTCACTATTTTCTATCGCAGGTTTGTGTTGGGCTTCTCTCATATTGCATTGGCCCTCAACCAAGTAACCAGGGGTGGAGGTAAGGAAAAATTTGTGTGGGGATTGTCCCAACAAAAAGCCTTCGATGACTTAATGAATCATCTGTGCTCGTCCCCATTAATTTCATTACCATACCTACAACATCCCTTTGAGATCGAGATATATGCTTTAGACTATGCTATGGGTGTCATTCTCACTCAACATGACCACCCTGTGGAATATGATAGTGAGACACTATCAGATGTTGTCCATAAGTACCCTACTTACGAAAAATAAATGTACTCCATTATGAAATCCTACCACCAGTGGAGACATTACATTCTTGGGAAGGAGACAGTCATTCACACTGATCACAAGCCACTACAGTTCATGCAAACCCAAGGAAAATTGCAAAATCACCGACATCAAAAATGGTCCACATACTTACAGAAGTTCCACCTTAACATCAAGTATAAAACATGAAGTACCAACCTTGTTGTTGATTTCCTCGATCGACCTCCAGTCGCGACACTCACCACGGTGCTAGAATCTTGCAGCCACGAGACCTCTGGATGGCCCCACCTCTACGAGACGGACCTTGACTTCTCCATCGCCTACCAAATGTTGGGCGCCAACTTAGTGGTCACTAATTTTCATCTTCAAGACAGGTTTTTGTGTTGTCTGGGCCATCTTTGCGTTCCATCAAGCGAGCACGCGAAGTTGATTTGGGAATCTCACTACAGTCGAGTGGCACGACACTTTGGCGTCGAAAAGACAATGGCAATGTTGTAGAAACATTTCTACTGGTCGAAACTTCGATAGGATGTCGACAAGTATATCAGGTCCTGCACCACTTGTGCTATTGCCAAACCGACCACTAAGAAACAAGGCCTATACACACCTCTACCTACTGCTGATAGGTCGTGGAAATCCATCTCTATGGACTACATGTCGAGGCTCCCATCCACCAAGAGGGGAAATGACTGTGTTTTTGTGTTTGTTGATCGCTTTTCCAAGATGGCGATTCTACCCACCTACAAGAAGAACATCACAACAGAAGTCGCTGCCAAACTCTTCTTTGAATGAGTATGGGTACATTTTGGGATCCCACAAACCATTAACTTAGACTGAGACATTCGGTTCCTTAGCACATTCTAGTCGATCCTCTGGTCACTACTAGATACCAAGCTCACCAAATCCACTGGCTTCCACCCCCTAGACCGATGGCCAAACTAAGGTCGTAAATCGGATGATCATACATATCCTATGCATGTATAATTCAAAACTCCCCAAACATGGGATGAGATTCTTCCCTATGTATAGCATAGCTACAACTGATTCCTGCATAGCTCAACTAGCCACATCCCCTTTCAGGTGGGATTGGGATTCCAACCATTGGGCCCCATGGATGTTGCACTACCCCTGGTGACCACCTTGGCCGACTCGTCCCCTGCTCCACCAGAAGCATAAAAAGCCACCCGGTTCATTGAGAAGATCCAGCACATCCACCAACAGGTTCAGGATATTCTACAGAAGTCTAATGCCAAGTACAAGCAATGCCATGATCAACATAGGGTGCCACATAAGTTTCAGGTGGGAGACAAAGTTTGGTTGCACTTGCAAAAAGAATGCCTTACAGGGCCCCATCAGAAGCTTCGCCCACTCCATTATGGGTTTTACACCATCACCAAGGCTTTGGGTGACAATTATTTTGAGCTAAACATTCCCCCTTTCCTTGGCCTGCACCTAGTCTTCAACGTGGCTCTCCTTCGGCCATATTTCCCACCATTATTGGACACCTCAGAGATAGCAGAGAAGTTGACACCAAAAGATCTCAACCCTGACTACATGCAACAGGCATCTAGTGATCACATTGTGGACACATAGATCAAGGGCACTTGACAGCAAAGGATCCAGCTTTATCGAGTCGTCAAAGCAAGGCAACTCCTGCACCAAGGCAAGTGGCTCACCCGGGGCCAAATTCAACATTAATTTCCTCATCTGATGAGGGAACTCAATGCAATGGAGACCATTTCTCCCTAAGGAGAGAGGATTTATTCAGGTGGATATTGGTGGCCACCCACCTTTTCCAACTCACTCAAAACAGTTTTCTAGCAATTTTGGCAATTTACTATTTTTAGCAGTTTTTAACTTCTGGGACCATTTGAGGGCCTAAATGAAGGTTTTGGGGATATAGATTCTCAATGGTAATCAAAATCTTTGATTGATCCCACAAAATGAATCTCCTCGACGATACCTTTCCAGTGGGCTATCGTGCGCCTAAAACAAAGATCGTATGCAAAACTTACAACCCCATAAAGTTGATGTACTAACTTACCTAAATGGGGCCCACATGACTTTTGGCGCTTCATCTCCAAGGGTTAGGTTTTTGGATGTCTAGAGTTTTTGACATTCTTTTTTATTGTAAAAATACCATCATAGCCTCATTGTAATCATCTTCTTGTGAATGAGCATAGTCGTCCCATCTCTTCTCGGAGATAAGCCGCCACCATTCCAGCAAGCTTGTTTTCCGCTGCATTTTGCAGTTGCATCTTATTTCCTTATTGAATAGAAAACCAATTTTACTGTATCTTTGTTATTATGTGTTAAGCATCCTTTAATAATCTGTATTCATTTCATTATGCTCATAAAATACATATCAGTGGTATCAGAGCGGTCTGCTCCTTATCGTCTTAATGCACGTCCCCAACGAGGTCAAGGTACAAAGAATTGGGTCTCGATCTTGTTTCTCTTGAGGAAAAAAGCTCGTGCACACCCAAGCAACCTCTCATGGCAGGAGAAAATAAATATGATAGGAAAGGAGATCCTTTCAAAATGTTGGTTGAGGAATCCCTCAGGCAACAGAGGAACGAGATGATGGATAGTTTCGCGCAAATCCTTCGACGACTACCAACAGGCGACACATCTTCCTCGAGCGGAGGCGCCACCCCCTTCAAGGTACAATTCAACTTTCATATTCCTATATTTGAAGGTCATATAGATGCAGATGTTGTAGACAAGTGGTTGAATCTACTAGAACGGTATTTTTCTGTCCACAACTTTTCGAATAGAGAAATGATTACTTTTGCACTCCTCAAAGTTGTTCCCCATGTCAAATATTGGTGGGAAACTTTTTGTGAGCAAAAGGAAACAGAGGAACCCTCATTATTTATAGTCGCGGCCACCTGGGAATCTTTCAGGGATGCTATTAAGGAACAATACTACCCTGTTGGAAGTTATGATGACTTGTATACCAAATGGACCACACTACGGGAAGAAAGAGACCAAGCAGTGCCAGAGTTCACAAATATCTTCCATACCTTGCATACCAAGTTGGGTATCAAAGATTCAGAGCGACATCTAGTGCTCACGTATCACAGTGCTCTGCATAGACACATCTAGACCGAAATGGAATTTCTGGACATCTCGTCCTTGGGCACAACCTACCGATATGCCGTCAAAACCGAGCAGAATCTCAAACAAAAGACGGGACAATTTGGGCCTGGGAACCCCTCATAGAAAAATCCAGGAAGGGGCGTCTCTGACCCATAGAACAAAGGAAAGAGAAAATATAGATAGTATCAAGACAACCAATCCAAGCCGCAAGCAAAGAAGGACACCGAAAATACAAAGAAAGATACCTGGAAGTGGTGTGACTTCCATAAGAGCCCTTGGCATAACACTGTTGATTTCCACTCAAAGCAGTCGTTGTTGGTCGAAGTGAAGGTCTCTGAATCAGATGTGGATTCAAACTCTGAGTCAGAACTAGAAAGGGGAAGACAGATCATTGAAGTGGAACCTAGTGCCACCGTTGCTACCACCAAGCTCCAATCTAGTGAACCAGACGAGCTAGAAGAAGGCGATCGCCTCTTCCATTCACAAATGTGGGTAAAAGGCACTCCACTGCACTTCAACATTGATAGCAGTAGCCATAAGAACCTCATCTCAAAAGATTTCATCAGGTGGTTGGACCTACTAGCAACGTCTCACCCACAACCCTAAACCATTGGATGGATTCGCCAAGGAAGCGATCTCTGCATCCTCCAACAGTGGCGACTGTCATATGACATCAAGATCATCAAAGACGAGGTATTGTGTGATGTTTCTCCTCTTCAAGTTTCTAATCTTCTTTTGGGCCAACCTTATTTATGGAAACGCCATGTTGTATATGAGTCTAGGCCTCATAATGTTATTATTACTTTGAACAGGAAATTTTACAGGATACCCGAGGCAGTCCCTCCTAGTGTTATTTCCTTGATCTCTACCAAGCAATGCAGGATGGTCATCTCTTAGACCGGGAAATTTTTCTTCTTCGTGATTCTCTCTCAGAGTGAGAGAAAGATCTCAGCCACATCTAGGGCCTCCGTGGTCGATCTCTCCACACAATAGAAGCAAGTGGATAAGGTCATGGAAGAATACTCAGATATATTCTCCTCTCCTACTTGGGTACCTATGCTCTGCCAGGTCAAGCATCCCATCGATCTAACCCCAGGTGCATCACTACTCAATGCGATAGTCTATTGTCGCTCTCTATTAAAAAACGAGGAGATAAAGAGGTAGATCCAAGAACTGCTCCACAAGGGGCACATACTTCCCATCTCATCACCTTATGGGATCTCAATCGTGCTCGTGCAGAAGAAATATGGGACCTGGCGACTCTGCATTGATGATCGGGCCCTGAATAAAATCGCAGTTCAAAACTGGTACCTGATTCACCAAATCGAAGACCTCCTTGATCAACTCATGGGGGCCAAATACTTCAGTGAGATTGATCTGAAGTCTAGCTACCACCAGGTCCCAATAGAACAGACAGATGTATGGAAGATTGCCTTCAAGTCAAAAGAAGGTCCTTTTGAATGGTTGGTCATGCCCTTTGGTTTGAAAAATGCTCCAACAAATTTTATGAGGATGATGGACGATATCCTATGACCTTTCAACAATAATTTTGTAGTGGTGTATCTCAATGACATCCTCATCTATAGCAATACTTGGGTGGAACACTTGTAGCATATTCAACAGGTTCTGCACACCTTGCAACATCACAAACTATATGCAAACTTGGAAAAATTCTCCTTCGGCATGGACAAGGTCCATTACTTAGGCTACATTGTTGATCGGCATGGTGTGCATGTGGATCCAGCCAAGATCCAGGTCATCCGTGACTGGCCATCCCCAACCACACCCACTGAACTTCAGAGCTTCTTGGGCCTTGCCAATTTCTATCGCAGGTACGTGTTGGGATTCTCTCATATCACATGGGACCTCAGCCAAGTAACCAGGGGTGGCGGTAAGGAAAAATTTGTGTGGGGATTGTCCCAACAATAAGCCTTTGATGACTTGAAGAAGTGTTTGTGGTCATCCCCAGTACTTTCATTATCAGACCTACAACATCCCTTTGAGATCGAGATAGATTCTTTAGACTATGTTGTGGGCACCGTTCTCACTCAACACGGCCACCCCGTGGCATATCATGGTGAGACACTATCAAATGTTGTCTGTAAGTACCCTAATTATGACAAATAAATGTACTCCATTGTGCAAGCTTGTCGCTAGTGGAAACATTACATTCTTGGGAAGGAGACAGTCATTCACACTGATCACAATCCACTATAGTTCATGCGGACCCAAAGAAAATTGCAAAATGACCGCCATCAGAAGTGGTCCACATACTTACACTTGTTCCACCTCAACATCAAGTATAAAACAGGAAGTACCAACTGAGTTGTTGATTTCCTCAGCCAACATCCAGTCGCAGAAGTCACCACGGTTCTAGACTCTCGTGGCCACGAGACCTTCAAATGGCCCCACCTCTACGAGACAAACCCTGACTTCTCCACCACCTACCAAATGTTGGACGCCAACTAAGTGATCACTAATTTTCGTCTCCAAGACAGTTTGTTGTGTCGTATGGGCCATCTCTTCATTCTATCAAGCGAGCACGCAAAGATGATTTAGTAATCTCACTACAGTTGAGTGGTAAGACACTTTGGCGTCAAAAAGACAGTGGCGGTGTTGCAGAAACATTTCTAGTGGACAAAACTTCGACAGGATGTCGTCAAGTATATCAGGTCATGCATCGCCTGCACTATTGCCAAACTAACCACTAAGAAACAGGGCCTATACACACCTTTTCCTACTCCCGATAGGCCATGGAAATCCATCTTAATAGACTACATGTCGGGCCTCTCGTCCACCAATAGGGGAAATGACTGTGTTTTTGTGGTTGTTTATCGCTTTTCCAAGATGGCGATTCTTGTTGCCTACAAGAAGAACATCATAGTAGAAGCCACTGCCAAGCTCTTCTTTGAACAAGTATGGGGACATTTTGGGATCCCACAAACCATTATCTCAGACCGTGATAGTCGATTCCTTAACACATTCTGGTCGAGCCTCTGGTCACTACTGGATACCAAGCTCACCAAATCCACTGCCTTCCACCCCCAGACAGATGGCCAAACTGAGGTCGTCAACCAGATGATCGTACATATACTTCACATGTACAATTCAAAACACCCTCGCACATGGGATGAGAGTCTTCCCTATGTACAACATAGCTACAATCAAGCCTTGCATAGCTCAACTGGCCACAACCCCTTTCAGGTGGGGTTTGGATTCCAACCATTGGGCCCCATGGATGTTGCACTACCCCTGGTGACCACCTCGACTGACTCGTCCCTTACTCCAAAAGAAGCTGACAAAGCCACCCATTTCATTGAGTGGATCCAGCACATCCACCAACAGGTTCAGGATATTCTACAGAAGTCTAATGCCAAGTACAATCAGCGCCATGATCAACATCGGGTGCCACATAAGTTTCAGGTGGGAGATAAAGTTTGGTTGCACTTGCAAAAAGAATGCCTTACAGGGCCTCATCAGAAGCTTCGCTCACTATGTTATGGGTCGTACACCATCACCAAGGTTGTGGGTGACAATGATTTTGATCTCAACATTCCCCCTTTCCTTGCCCTGCACCTAGTCTTCAATGTGGCTCTCCTTCGCCCATATTTCCCACCATTATTGGACACCTCAGAGATAGAAGAGAAGTTGAAACCAAAAGAGCTCAAACCTGACTGCATGCAACAGGAATCCAGTTATCAGATTATAGACACATAGATCAATGGCACTTGACAACAAAGGATCCAAATTTATCGAGTCGTCAAAGTAGGGCAGCTCCTACACCAAGGCAAGTGGCTCACCCGAGGCCAAATTCAACAGAAATTGCCTCATCTAATGGGGGAACTCAACGCAATGGATACCATTGCTTCCTAAGGAGATTTGATTGATCCAAGTGGATATCGGTGGCCACCCACCTTTTTCAACTCGCTCAAAACAATTTTCTGTCAATTTTGGCAATTTACTATTTTTAACAGTTTTTAACTTCTAGGGCCATTTTGAGGGCCTAAATGAAGGTTTTTCGGGATCGAGCTTCTCAAAGATACGTGAAGGATTTGATTTATCCTCCCAAATGAATCTACTCAATTATACCTTTCCAATGGGCTATCGTGCGCCTAAAACAGAGATCGTATGCAAAAGTTACATCCCCGGGAAGTTGATGTACTAACTTACCCAAACGGGGCCCACATGACTTTTGGCGCTTCATCACCTAGGGTTAGGTTTTTGGATGTCTAGGGTTTTTTACATTCTTGTTTATTGTAAAAAGGCCTTCAGAGCCTCATTTTAATCATCTTCTTTCGAATGAGCACAACTGTCACATCTCTTCTCAGAGATAAGTCGCCACCATTCTAGCAAGCTTCTTTTCCGCTGCATTTTACAGTTTCAACTTATTTCCTTATTGAATAGAAAACCAGTTTTACTGTATCTCTGTTATTCTGTGATAAGCATCTTTTAATAATCTGTATTCATTTCATTCTTCTCATAAAATCCGGATCAGACAGTCGGGAAAATTCCTCCATGGGTCAAGGTGTCAGATCACAGGGGAAAAAGTGCTACAGGGCTTGCATCTAAGGATTGCTTTAAAGGTTCAGTAATAGCAACATGAAGTTGGCATTAGGCCAAATATGCAAGGATGAGACATGCGATGTGATTACATCATGACACAACAATACTCCTTCCATTTGAAGTTTTACAAGACCATAGAAGGTAAACTCTATGATTTTTCACATTTAGAGAGTCTAAAAAACACTAAAATAAGTCTCCAGAGTGTTCCTTTTTCGTAATTATTCCAGTTGGTTCGAAAAAGGGTTAAAATTATAACAAAAGGACATCTCTTCAAAACTATTTTAATGAGTGTGACAGAGTGATCTAGGTGGATATTGGTGGCTACGCACCTGTTCCAAATTCCAACTGGCTCATCTTGACAATTTTTAGTTCAACATGTTTCTCTGTAATGGGGACATTTCTTTGTAATTGTGAGTTCTACGCTTCCGGGGCTGTCCTAAATCCCTACAAAACACTTAGGTGGATAATGGTGGCCTCTCACCTATTCCCTTAACAATGTTTTCTCCACTTTCCATAGTGAAACTATAGACAGAATTATATTTTGATGGCATAATACATAGTTCTCGAAAATACCTTTCCAACGGGATATCACACGCCTAAAACGAAGATCGTATGCAAAAGTTATGACCCCAGGAAGTTGATGTACTAACTTACCCCAACGAGGCCCACATGACTTTTGGTGCTTTATCTCCTAGGGTTAGGTTTTTGGATGTCTAGGGTTTTGGAATTCATGTTTATTATAAAAAGGTCTTCAGAGCCTCACTGTGCTCATCTTCTTGCCAATGAGCATAGCCATCATATATGTTCTCAGAGATAAGTTGTCGCCATTCTAGCGAGTCTTTCACTATGTATTTTTACAGTCTTTATACATTTCTTTCATTAATAGAAATCATGTATTACTGTATTTCTCTATTTCTCATAATATTTATGTGCACTTCATTATAATATCTCTTCTTTCATTTCGTTCTGAAAATAATCCTGATCACAGAGACAAGATCACTCTCTATCTTTTCAATTTTAAGGAGTCTGAAAAGAGCTTAACTATGAACTCACAACCTTTTTCTAAATTTAGTCCCCTTAGCTCGAAAAAGTATAAAACATAACTTAGGAGAGCTCTCCCGGCGAGACATGTCTCCCAAGGCGTACCTTTTTCTTGAATAATCTATTGGCCTAAAAAAGGGTTAAACATATGCCAAATAGATATTCCTTCTGGACCAATTAACGAGTGTGAAAGGAACAAGTTCACTCAATAATCTTTTCATATTTAGGGGGTCTAAAAAGATCTTAACTATGGACTCTGAGGGGGGTCCTTTTTCCTAAATAATCTCCAAGGCCCACAAAAGAGATAAACCAAAACAAGGGAGAATGGCCCTTTTTCCAAAATTTAGTCCCTCAGGCCCAAAAAAGGGTTAAACTTATGCCTTAGATTACTCTCCTAGCGAACTGAAGCTCCTAGAGCATACCTTTATTCATAAATTAACCATCCAGATCGAAAAAGGCGTAAATTGTTGCAGGAAAGATGTGCCTTCAAATTTTAGTTTGACGAGCGTGAAGAGAAACAAGATCGCTCCGCAATATTTTCAATTTTAGAGTCTCAAAAGGGCTTAAAGAAGACTCAAGGGGGGTTTCTTTTCATAAGTAATCCAAACAAGACCAAAAAGAATAAATAAGTTCTCATTAGATTTTTCTTTCAAATTTTAAGCGAGCTTGAAAGACAAAAAACCATGATCTTAGGAAGTCCCTCGGGTATGAGCCAGAAAATATGAAGAAGAATGAGGCTTCAACACACAATCATGGCGGGACTAAACAGACTCCCAATCCTATGGAAAACTCACAGCATGGATGAAAAAATGTAGCAAAGGATTTACCTAGGGAATCCATGTAGAGGAAGGATCTACCACCTAATTACAACACTTCTAAAGCAACATAGGAGGTTCCATGTCGCACTTCGGTGGGATCGATCCTATGGCAAAGCGGAAAAAGTCAACAAAATGCAAGATGTGAGGTGATGAGAACCTAACCTATATGCAAGTGTCGAAAAAACAACTTTACCATGGGATGATATGAGTGTAACCCATCTCATAAAAATACCAAACCAAAAGAAAAAGTTCATAAGAACGACCCAAAGATCCCTTCAAAAATAAACTTAAGCACCCACCAAGCCAAGAATAGGGAAACGAAGGACCAAACTTGGGAAAAAGTATCCAAAACAGTTTATAAATAGGGGTAGATAGCTCATTTTAATCATTGCAAATTGGAAAATAACCAAAAATCCAAAAAGCCCTCTTCTTTAAAACGTGGATTCAAGGAGATATGGTGAACTAAAAATCTTCAAACATGAACCAATTAAGTACAAATGACCTGTCTTATCATTTCAATTCATCATTTATTGTTTATTTAATTATTTAGAGGGTGTGTGCCCTAGTAAAAAGGTTGGATTTGCGTGTACGCAGGCTGTCCACGCTCAACACATGTATATACATGGGCAAAGTAAATCTTAGCACACGTATATACATGATTGTCTTAAAGACAACCCACATACATCTCTTTAAGCTTTCAAAAATGAAACAAGGGACTCCAAAACTTTTTATGCAACATGATGTATTTCCACTGGCAATAGAGAGAACATGAGGAGTTATACATCTTGGTAGAGGAGGATCCAGGGGCTATTTCCATGCTCAAGCAACATGGTATGTGGAAGTTATTTTAGTGTCCATTCATGAGGGCACAACCCAGGTTATTGAATCATTTGATAGAGTATTGGCACCCGAATGGAGAGGCTTTCATGCTAGAGGGCCAATCATTAACTCTGACGATTGAGGATATATACTTTTTGACCGACCTCTCCAGGAGGGGGAAAACGGTTAAATTGAGGACCTTTCCTCTAGGACCACACAACATAGAATATTATATTGGCATGTACTGCAAGGATGGCACTAAGAAAGTAGGATCTTAGGTGCCAATTCATAATATCACAAGACTCAACCTATGGAAAGTAATTTACATTATTGGGCAGATCACATGATCCACACCAATTCATCAGGCTTCACATGCACACATGCATTGTGCAGCTCAGTGTCTACATGCCACCATTTTTTACTGGATCACCACGATGCTCACATGTATGAAAAAATAATTGGCTGACTGTCGAAGAAGAATAAACAAGAACTTCAGGTTTAGGACTGTGTTGTGCACTTTCTTTTTTGAGAGAGTGCCAAGCCTTAGCCCATGAAAGACAGTATGAGGCCATATTTCCTCCTTTCCAACATTATGCAGGTGGGCAGATTTGTTGCCTCGACAGGGTGCAGGGAGAGTACAGGAGGTCTTCAATGACAAATTATTTGACTGGTGATCCCGTAAAATTCATGCAATCGAATTCTACCCCTACATAGGGATCAATTTCCTGAGGGATCCTAATATACCTATGCCCCCTAGCGAGGAGCACAGAGAGATAGGTACATATTTCTTTTTATATTTTAAAGTTATGTCATTTTTAGTTTTTAAATATTATTCTTTTATGGTAACGTCAAAGTACTATCTCAGTAATCTGTTATATACAGACGTCGGACCTGTACGACCTACCGACTTCGTCGGGACCAGGCATCATCCTCAAGAGGATGTTGGACCTGCATCTGCAGGAAGACCAATAGCCGTGGGAGGAACACTAGCTGGAGAGGCTGACAAAGTTTTGCGATGAGTGGAGAGGAACTTGATAGCTCTCACTCATCCAGTGTCGATGGAAAAGATTGAGGACCTACCCCCGACCATGCAACCGCTTGTTGTAGGGGTACCCAAGACTTGGGTTTAGTTGTTCCAACGACTTGCGAATGTCGTAGTTCATTACACTAGGGACAACAAGCCGAATCCATAGCTAGCATTGGACCACATATGTGTTGAGGGAACTATTTTTGTACTCTCCTATGTAGTGAGGGATTGAGCCCAACGATGTATATCAGATCTATTCGCGGATTTATGGCCCACTTTTGTACTTATGACATTATTGTTTAGACATATTAATATATATAAACATATTTTTTCCTTATGGATAAAACATTTTGTACAAATGTATTTACATATGCATGTATGTGTGTGCTTTTACTTTTATGTGTGAGCCATATTTCAATATAATACATGATTAGCCAATGTATAAGTTAGTTGAGGCCTTATTGTTAAGGGGCAGTGTTGAAATATTGTAATTGTGAAGAATATTCTACTTGTTATTGAGTTATTATCTTATAGATCAATCCCCTTTTGTATATTGATCATGTCGGGACTTATGCATGACAAAATCCCCTTATGTGGATTGGTCAAACCCTAATTAAATGATGCTAATTGAGAAGTCATCCCCTAGGGCTAATTAAAGTGGCTTTAGCCACTAAGTGAAGAAGTTGGCCATGCTTGATGAAGAGACACCACCCTAGCGCTCCTCAAATAGTATAAATAAGAGAGGTTGGCACCTCATTCACTCACTCACTCAAGTCACTCATCTAGTGTGCAAGTTTGAAGGAAGCTACAGTTTCTAGAAGAAGGAGAGAGAGGTGCATTGCTCAGTCTTGGATATTCTCTAGTGTTTGGTTTATTATCTTGGCATTGTATTGGCAATCTATATTAAGGAAGTTTTTGTTGGGTTTTCCCCCCCATGAGGGTTTCCTAGAATAGATGTTGTGTACCTTGTGATTGTGTTTCTTTCAGTGATCTTGCTTATGTTATTATTGTCTAGTAAGTTGAAAAGAACTTAATAACAACTCTAAATTTAACATTTTTAAGGCCGAAAGGCATTTTCGGGTATGAAAAAGTACCCCAAGGACAAAAAAATGTTGTTTTATGTTGATCCTCAGGTTTGATATGAATTTGATTATATCCCAAAAATCCGTCCATAAAAGAGAAAACTTCGCTTCCTGCACACTCATCGAGAATCGGTCAATGAAAGGAGTCGGAAAGTTATCTTTAGGACAAGCCTTGTTCACGTCTCGAAAATCCATACACACATGGATGGTTCCTTGTTTGTTATTCACTGGAACAGGGTTAGACACCCATTCAGTCAAGGGAATCAAGTAGATGAAACCAACATTAAGTAGTTTATCTACTTATGTCTTAATACCAGCGACCTTCCTAGGATTGATAGCTCTAAGATGTTGTCGAACAGGTCTAGCATCCAGATAAGTTTTATCTCATGTTCGACAATGCTAGGGTCGATCCGTGGCATATCTTCGTATGAACAAGTGAATATGTCACAAAATTCTTTGAAGATATTGGTGTAGATCTGAATTTCTTCAGGCAAACAATCTGCACCGATATATACGTTTTCAATTTTGCTAGGAATTCAAGAGATGTCAATTGTGACGGTAGGATAAATATTCGACATGTTTCCTTTGGCATAAACACCATGTGTATCTAGTGGAACCACAATGTGACCGACCATCTCACTCAAGGTAGATCTAAATTCATCTTGTTTGATCCTAAAAAATTATGGGAGGAAGTAAGATCAATAATGCATATCATCCCATGGCCTATCAAGACCATACATGGCCTCTAAGATGGCTTCATCAAAAGATCAATTATCATCGAGGCAATCATGCGAACAAGACAATTGGGTGGCCCATACGGGCTCTAGAACAGGAGCACCCTCATTCGTCTGCTAGGAGATAGGATCCGGGTCAACAGTAGTGTCAAGAATAGATTGATACACAACCTATGTCCTTGATAGTGGAATTGCCATCCCAATATGTGAATGACCTTCGCAGGACATGGTCAGGGAATGTAGGGTCCAAGGGTTGTTGAAATACAAAGTACAAAAAGGAACGAACCTCATTGACGACGAAGGCCTATTGGAAATGGCATAAATGTGATGGATCAGTGCCATGAAATCAAAGGTACCCATGAGAGAGGAATACATTCCAACACCAATATCCTCAGTTGTTGGCTGGTAACTGTCAATCACTGGGATCGAAGGTCCAACTGATGCACTAGGACTATCATGTGCAAAGGACAACTGATCAATCATCACTATTTTCCCTTTGTGAGGAAAACATAAAGTGAAAAAAACAGACGACACGACTGCAGTCATGGCATAAGTCTAATTATGCCCTAGAAATAAACTATAGTCAAGGGGTGCATCAACCACCTCCACATCAACCTCCATTGTCTTTCCACCTAACTGGAATAGAAAAGCGGGAAGAATTTTGTGGGGTCGAAAAGAACGCCCATCAAATGCAATCAACATAGTCATAGATTGAGAGAGAGTTAGAGATCCAATGTCTTTCCAACAGGTTAGGGACATCACGCACGTTGCAATGCCTTCATCAATTATAGTGTGCTTGATGGTATATTTTGTGTACTCCACATGGATTTGAAAGACCATGCGGTAAGGAAAGCGAGGCTTAACATCTGTGACATGAAACTTAATAACCTTCGAGCCACACGAGTCTAGAGATCCTAACACAGATAACAAGGTGTTCCTCTGTGAAGGAAATATCAGGAGCACCTCCAAAGCCGACATCTAACAAGAGGTTTGACCCAGATCTTCGACAATCAAATAGTTTTAGGCAGTTCTGGCATTATGGTTGTGGGTAGAGCGTTTCAGTACTCCTTTCAGAATACAAGGCAGAGGCTTTGGCTTTTTGATCTGCAAAGTTGTTTCCAAAGGAGGGGGGGACTCTGGACCCGTAATAGTCTATGAAGAAACGTAATCACGAGATCGATTGGCTACGTCAATCTGAGACTTGACCATATTAACACATAGACGATCACCTTCATGCACGGGGGGGTTTTGATTCCCACTCAACGCATTTCCGGTGTTGGAGGAGATCGAAGCCATGTGTTGATTATGCGGAAACAAATTGGTCAGCACATCAGGCGGTTGAGATAAGAGCCTCGAGGCTTCCTCAAGTTTGGGGCGTAGGTGGGTAAGGTGATCATCTTTACAAAGTTTACAGGGAAAATTCACCTTCCATTTTTCTTTCTTACCCTCACCAACATTATTATTCGATCTATCATTGTTAGTGTTTTCCTTGGCTTTGTTATTATTTCTCCCACCCTTATGATTATTACCTCGTCCTTTCTTTATATTCCCTCTCGATTGTTGGTTACCATTTGGGTTGGTCGATGACTGTACAAAATGCACATACACCAACTGAGTGAGAGTGGAGGACGAAGACAAAGCTTATCCTGCTACAGACTGGATTAGAGACAAATCTTTCAACTGGTTTGTCACCAAGTCTGTATACTTAGAATTTGTAGAGCCTATGATGCCATCGGCATGAGGCCCAGGATTTTGTCTAGGGTCGTAACCCGACCAAGACGCGTTAGGAATAATTTCATATAACATCCCATATTGAGCATATATCAGGTCCAATTGCTGGGCTTTGAAAATAGCTTCTTCCTCAGATGTTACTTCAAATGTAGAGACATCCTTCAAAATATAAGGCAATAAGGACTTAAGGAACCATTCCAACAGGAAATTTGAAGGAACGTAGGATTTAATAAACCTCTTTTGTCTACACCACTCTTGGATATGGTACAAGATCTACGTGACCTTATCTTGGCAGAAGGCCAACAAAATTTCTATGGCAACATCATAATGAACTAGCAACTGGAAGTGATTGAGAAAGACCAAAACCATTTGATTAAAACTTCTGTATGTTCCCCCTGGTAGCTCAATGTACCATTTCGCTGCAACCCCCATGAGGGTGCGTTGAAACAGTGTTAAATGAATAGAATCGTCATTAAGAGAATTGGATGAGCACCAATGATGAAAAGTAGTAACATGATCACCCGGATCCTCGCCAGTCTTGCCCTCGAATTTTGAAATGTCCGAATAAATCTTGGTGGGGATGGGGGGCCATGATGGATCGTGATGCACCAGGTCATTCATTAATCTTGAAAAATATGGAAAATTAAGTGTGTCCAGAAAAGGGAGTCAGGGTTACGGCGTAAGAGCCCATGCTCCCAGGAAATATTGGTGTTGAAGGATTGTAGACCATCCAAGGTTTTGGTATACACCATGGCCTTGTCTAGTAGGGTAATATCCTCCTCCAAATTGATTCATAAGAGGTTATATGAGCACCATACCTATAGGGATGGAAAAATGAGGGTTATAAACATTGCCCCCAACTAGAGTGGCTCTAGGATGGGGGTCACCCATAGCATGAGACTGACTCCCTCTAGGTGGAAATCTGAAGGTTAGAGGTGGATTTGTTATAATAAATGTGTTCATAGGAATCGACGTGGAGGAGGAAGGGGGAAAGGATTGAATATAAGAAGTAGTTTGTCCGCCCGGTTGAATACTCCATCCAAAAGCATTGAGATTAGGATTAGACTCGAGAGGAAAAAGAGGTTGGCTTCCAACTGTAGGATTCATTTGGGGAATATGAGCTCCACCAAACAAGAGAGGAGTATGCGGATGAGCCATGCCCCCATGTCCAAGACTAGGATTTGCCTTATTCGCTGGAATGGAGGATGAAAGTTATGATGTCATATTTGGCATACCAAAAGAGAAAGGGTTAGAGACTGAAGGTATGGACTAAGAGTTATATCCAGGTGTACCAAAAAGAGACCCGAAATGGTTCGTTACTATGGGTTGAGTAGCAACCATAGGCCGAATAGGAGTAAGGACGAGAACCTCCGGCATTACAACCGTAACGGTTGAAGGAGTCGAAGGAGTCCCATTAACCACAAAAGGTATAGGAGTCAAGGGACTCCAAGTGTCTTTCGAACTCAACTCAATACTCATAATTTTATAATCACAAGTTTGGTAGGTGGAGGTATGTGTACCACGTTTAGTAACTTTATGCCTTTTAGAAGGAAAAGACTGAAGATGCGGTGGTAATTTCAACAAACGCCGAGACCTAGGAGGAAGTTGGTCTGGCTCCACAATGACTCAAATCTCGAGATATAAAAATAAATCCTAGGGCCAACTAACAATCAAAGAGCACACCAAAATAAACAAAAAGGGCCAAATGCACACAAACATGATGTAGTAGCTGAAAAGGGGTTGTTGAAATAATGTAACTGCGAAGAGCATTCTTATTATTATTTTTTTATTGGATTAAATCCCCATTGCGGATTAATCATGCCATTATTATTATTGTTGTTATTGGATTAATCCCCATTGAGGATTAATCATGTTGGTAATTGTATAAGGACCAAATCCCCTTTTGCGGATTGGTCATCGAACAATTACAAAGGACAAAATAAGAAGTCAGCCCCAACAGTTATAATGGAAGACCCAGAATTAATTAAAGGTGGGTTTACCCACCCAGAGTGAGAGGTCAGCCCTGCTAGTTGTGACCTTTCACACATGTCAATCTGATATAAATAAGAGGCTAGCGCCTCACTTTAAACACACAACTCACTTGCTCATTTCTCTTATGAGGCAAGCTGCAATTACCAGAGAGAGGAGGAGAAGAGTGGTGCATCTCTTGGGGAGGACTTTCTGTATTGGTTTGAGTTATCTCTTGAACATTGTATAAGCTATTTATGATAAGGAAGTTTTTGCTGGGTTTTCTTCCCCTAAAGGATTTCCCAGGATAAATGTTGTGTCTCTTGTGAATGTGTATTTCTCAGTGATATTGTTCTTATTATGCTCTTATCTATTGAAATGCAAAGAACCATAATAATGGCATAAACATTAACATGGTATCAGAGCCAACCTGAAGCAAGCATTATTTGCAAGAGGAAAAACGTCACTGTTGCAGCACCTGCAAATTAGGGTTTTGAAAAAGTATCTCTTTTCAACCCCCCAACCTCCTAGAAAGTCACGCCCTCCCCCAGGATCAATTTTGCACCTAGAGCGCACCTTTTCAGTGGCTGGATCTCCCGAAAAGTGAAACCCTAGTTTCACCAGAGTACTAGAAGTACCAGAAAACCAGTACCAGAAGTACCAGAAGTACCAGAAGTACCAGAGTACCAGAAGTACTGGAAGCACCAGTCCAGAAATCCGCAGATCAGATTTGACGGGGTAAAATTTGGATTTTCTTAGATCTGAGGACACCAGGCTACTTGCCTCAACCAAGCGCACCTCCTGGCAAGGTCAAAATTTGATTTCGAGCACTTTCAATTTTTTGGTTATTTTTGTTGTCGAACGTACAAGATGTCTGCAAGCACAAAGCTTGT
>ML798161.1:29972-45841 GCA_009831015.1 Picea engelmannii
TACAAAAGGGGATTGATCTATAAGATAATAACTCAATAACAAGTAGAATATTCTTCACAATTACAATATTTCAACACTGCCCCTTAACAATAAGGCCTCAACTAACTTATACATTGGCTAATCATGTATTATATTGAAATATGGCTCACACATAAAAGTAAAAGCACACACATACATGCATATGTAAATACATTTGTACAAAATGTTTTATCCATAAGGAAAAAATATGTTTATATATATTAATATGTCTAAACAATAATGTCATAAGTACAAAAGTGGGCCATAAATCCGCGAATAGATCTGATATACATCGTTGGGCTCAATCCCTCACTACATAGGAGAGTACAAAAATAGTTCCCTCAACACATATGTGGTCCAATGCTAGCTATGGATTCGGCTTGTTGTCCCTAGTGTAATGAACTACGACATTCGCAAGTCGTTGGAACAACTAAACCCAAGTCTTGGGTACCCCTACAACAAGCGGTTGCATGGTCGGGGGTAGGTCCTCAATCTTTTCCATCGACACTGGATGAGTGAGAGCTATCAAGTTCCTCTCCACTCATCGCAAAACTTTGTCAGCCTCTCCAGCTAGTGTTCCTCCCACGGCTATTGGTCTTCCTGCAGATGCAGGTCCAACATCCTCTTGAGGATGATGCCTGGTCCCGACGAAGTCGGTAGGTCGTACAGGTCCGACGTCTGTATATAACAGATTACTGAGATAGTACTTTGACGTTACCATAAAAGAATAATATTTAAAAACTAAAAATGACATAACTTTAAAATATAAAAAGAAATATGTACCTATCTCTCTGTGCTCCTCGCTAGGGGGCATAGGTATATTAGGATCCCTCAGGAAATTGATCCCTATGTAGGGGTAGAATTCGATTGCATGAATTTTACGGGATCACCAGTCAAATAATTTGTCATTGAAGACCTCCTGTACTCTCCCTGCACCCTGTCGAGGCAACAAATCTGCCCACCTGCATAATGTTGGAAAGGAGGAAATATGGCCTCATACTGTCTTTCATGGGCTAAGGCTTGGCACTCTCTCAAAAAAGAAAGTGCACAACACAGTCCTAAACCTGAAGTTCTTGTTTATTCTTCTTCGACAGTCAGCCAATTATTTTTTCATACATGTGAGCATCGTGGTGATCCAGTAAAAAATGGTGGCATGTAGACACTGAGCTGCACAATGCATGTGTGCATGTGAAGCCTGATGAATTGGTGTGGATCATGTGATCTGCCCAATAATGTAAATTACTTTCCATAGGTTGAGTCTTGTGATATTATGAATTGGCACCTAAGATCCTACTTTCTTAGTGCCATCCTTGCAGTACATGCCAATATAATATTCTATGTTGTGTGGTCCTAGAGGAAAGGTCCTCAATTTAACCGTTTTCCCCCTCCTGGAGAGGTCGGTCAAAAAGTATATATCCTCAATCGTCAGAGTTAATGATTGGCCCTCTAGCATGAAAGCCTCTCCATTCGGGTGCCAATACTCTATCAAATGATTCAATAACCTGGGTTGTGCCCTCATGAATGGACACTAAAATAACTTCCACATACCATGTTGCTTGAGCATGGAAATAGCCCCTGGATCCTCCTCTACCAAGATGTATAACTCCTCATGTTCTCTCTATTGCCAGTGGAAATACATCATGTTGCATAAAAAGTTTTGGAGTCCCTTGTTTCATTTTTGAAAGCTTAAAGAGATGTATGTGGGTTGTCTTTAAGACAATCATGTATATACGTGTGCTAAGATTTACTTTGCCCATGTATATACATGTGTTGAGCGTGGACAGCCTGCGTACACGCAAATCCAACCTTTTTACTAGGGCACACACCCTCTAAATAATTAAATAAACAATAAATGATGAATTGAAATGATAAGACAGGTCATTTGTACTTAATTGGTTCATGTTTGAAGATTTTTAGTTCACCATATCTCCTTGAATCCACGTTTTAAAGAAGAGGGCTTTTTGGATTTTTGGTTATTTTCCAATTTGCAATGATTAAAATGAGCTATCTACCCCTATTTATAAACTGTTTTGGATACTTTTTCCCAAGTTTGGTCCTTCGTTTCCCTATTCTTGGCTTGGTGGGTGCTTAAGTTTATTTTTGAAGGGATCTTTGGGTCGTTCTTATGAACTTTTTCTTTTGGTTTGGTATTTTTATGAGATGGGTTACACTCATATCATCCCATGGTAAAGTTGTTTTTTCGACACTTGCATATAGGTTAGGTTCTCATCACCTCACATCTTGCATTTTGTTGACTTTTTCCGCTTTGCCATAGGATCGATCCCACCGAAGTGCGACATGGAACCTCCTATGTTGCTTTAGAAGTGTTGTAATTAGGTGGTAGATCCTTCCTCTACATGGATTCCCTAGGTAAATCCTTTGCTACATTTTTTCATCCATGCTGTGAGTTTTCCATAGGATTGGGAGTCTGTTTAGTCCCGCCATGATTGTGTGTTGAAGCCTCATTCTTCTTCATATTTTCTGGCTCATACCCGAGGGACTTCCTAAGATCATGGTTTTTTGTCTTTCAAGCTCGCTTAAAATTTGAAAGAAAAATCTAATGAGAACTTATTTATTCTTTTTGGTCTTGTTTGGATTACTTATGAAAAGAAACCCCCCTTGAGTCTTCTTTAAGCCCTTTTGAGACTCTAAAATTGAAAATATTGCGGAGCGATCTTGTTTCTCTTCACGCTCGTCAAACTAAAATTTGAAGGCACATCTTTCCTGCAACAATTTACGCCTTTTTCGATCTGGATGGTTAATTTATGAATAAAGGTATGCTCTAGGAGCTTCAGTTCGCTAGGAGAGTAATCTAAGGCATAAGTTTAACCCTTTTTTGGGCCTGAGGGACTAAATTTTGGAAAAAGGGCCATTCTCCCTTGTTTTGGTTTATCTCTTTTGTGGGCCTTGGAGATTATTTAGGAAAAAGGACCCCCCTCAGAGTCCATAGTTAAGATCTTTTTAGACCCCCTAAATATGAAAAGATTATTGAGTGAACTTGTTCCTTTCACACTCGTTAATTGGTCCAGAAGGAATATCTATTTGGCATATGTTTAACCCTTTTTTAGGCCAATAGATTATTCAAGAAAAAGGTACGCCTTGGGAGACATGTCTCGCCGGGAGAGCTCTCCTAAGTTATGTTTTATACTTTTTCGAGCTAAGGGGACTAAATTTAGAAAAAGGTTGTGAGTTCATAGTTAAGCTCTTTTCAGACTCCTTAAAATTGAAAAGATAGAGAGTGATCTTGTCTCTGTGATCAGGATTATTTTCAGAACGAAATGAAAGAAGAGATATTATAATGAAGTGCACATAAATATTATGAGAAATAGAGAAATACAGTAATACATGATTTCTATTAATGAAAGAAATGTATAAAGACTGTAAAAATACATAGTGAAAGACTCGCTAGAATGGCGACAACTTATCTCTGAGAACATATATGATGGCTATGCTCATTGGCAAGAAGATGAGCACAGTGAGGCTCTGAAGACCTTTTTATAATAAACATGAATTCCAAAACCCTAGACATCCAAAAACCTAACCCTAGGAGATAAAGCACCAAAAGTCATGTGGGCCTCGTTGGGGTAAGTTAGTACATCAACTTCCTGGGGTCATAACTTTTGCATACGATCTTCGTTTTAGGCGTGTGATATCCCGTTGGAAAGGTATTTTCGAGAACTATGTATTATGCCATCAAAATATAATTCTGTCTATAGTTTCACTATGGAAAGTGGAGAAAACATTGTTAAGGGAATAGGTGAGAGGCCACCATTATCCACCTAAGTGTTTTGTAGGGATTTAGGACAGCCCCGGAAGCGTAGAACTCACAATTACAAAGAAATGTCCCCATTACAGAGAAACATGTTGAACTAAAAATTGTCAAGATGAGCCAGTTGGAATTTGGAACAGGTGCGTAGCCACCAATATCCACCTAGATCACTCTGTCACACTCATTAAAATAGTTTTGAAGAGATGTCCTTTTGTTATAATTTTAACCCTTTTTCGAACCAACTGGAATAATTACGAAAAAGGAACACTCTGGAGACTTATTTTAGTGTTTTTTAGACTCTCTAAATGTGAAAAATCATAGAGTTTACCTTCTATGGTCTTGTAAAACTTCAAATGGAAGGAGTATTGTTGTGTCATGATGTAATCACATCGCATGTCTCATCCTTGCATATTTGGCCTAATGCCAACTTCATGTTGCTATTACTGAACCTTTAAAGCAATCCTTAGATGCAAGCCCTGTAGCACTTTTTCCCCTGTGATCTGACACCTTGACCCATGGAGGAATTTTCCCGACTGTCTGATCCGGATTTTATGAGAAGAATGAAATGAATACAGATTATTAAAAGATGCTTATCACAGAATAACAGAGATACAGTAAAACTGGTTTTCTATTCAATAAGGAAATAAGTTGAAACTGTAAAATGCAGCGGAAAAGAAGCTTGCTAGAATGGTGGCGACTTATCTCTGAGAAGAGATGTGACAGTTGTGCTCATTCGAAAGAAGATGATTAAAATGAGGCTCTGAAGGCCTTTTTACAATAAACAAGAATGTAAAAAACCCTAGACATCCAAAAACCTAACCCTAGGTGATGAAGCGCCAAAAGTCATGTGGGCCCCGTTTGGGTAAGTTAGTACATCAACTTCCCGGGGATGTAACTTTTGCATACGATCTCTGTTTTAGGCGCACGATAGCCCATTGGAAAGGTATAATTGAGTAGATTCATTTGGGAGGATAAATCAAATCCTTCACGTATCTTTGAGAAGCTCGATCCCGAAAAACCTTCATTTAGGCCCTCAAAATGGCCCTAGAAGTTAAAAACTGTTAAAAATAGTAAATTGCCAAAATTGACAGAAAATTGTTTTGAGCGAGTTGAAAAAGGTGGGTGGCCACCGATATCCACTTGGATCAATCAAATCTCCTTAGGAAGCAATGGTATCCATTGCGTTGAGTTCCCCCATTAGATGAGGCAATTTCTGTTGAATTTGGCCTCGGGTGAGCCACTTGCCTTGGTGTAGGAGCTGCCCTACTTTGACGACTCGATAAATTTGGATCCTTTGTTGTCAAGTGCCATTGATCTATGTGTCTATAATCTGATAACTGGATTCCTGTTGCATGCAGTCAGGTTTGAGCTCTTTTGGTTTCAACTTCTCTTCTATCTCTGAGGTGTCCAATAATGGTGGGAAATATGGGCGAAGGAGAGCCACATTGAAGACTAGGTGCAGGGCAAGGAAAGGGGGAATGTTGAGATCAAAATCATTGTCACCCACAACCTTGGTGATGGTGTACGACCCATAACATAGTGAGCGAAGCTTCTGATGAGGCCCTGTAAGGCATTCTTTTTGCAAGTGCAACCAAACTTTATCTCCCACCTGAAACTTATGTGGCACCCGATGTTGATCATGGCGCTGATTGTACTTGGCATTAGACTTCTGTAGAATATCCTGAACCTGTTGGTGGATGTGCTGGATCCACTCAATGAAATGGGTGGCTTTGTCAGCTTCTTTTGGAGTAAGGGACGAGTCAGTCGAGGTGGTCACCAGGGGTAGTGCAACATCCATGGGGCCCAATGGTTGGAATCCAAACCCCACCTGAAAGGGGTTGTGGCCAGTTGAGCTATGCAAGGCTTGATTGTAGCTATGTTGTACATAGGGAAGACTCTCATCCCATGTGCGAGGGTGTTTTGAATTGTACATGTGAAGTATATGTACGATCATCTGGTTGACGACCTCAGTTTGGCCATCTGTCTGGGGGTGGAAGGCAGTGGATTTGGTGAGCTTGGTATCCAGTAGTGACCAGAGGCTCGACCAGAATGTGTTAAGGAATCGACTATCACGGTCTGAGATAATGGTTTGTGGGATCCCAAAATGTCCCCATACTTGTTCAAAGAAGAGCTTGGCAGTGGCTTCTACTATGATGTTCTTCTTGTAGGCAACAAGAATCGCCATCTTGGAAAAGCGATAAACAACCACAAAAACACAGTCATTTCCCCTATTGGTGGACGAGAGGCCCGACATGTAGTCTATTAAGATGGATTTCCATGGCCTATCGGGAGTAGGAAAAGGTGTGTATAGGCCCTGTTTCTTAGTGGTTAGTTTGGCAATAGTGCAGGCGATGCATGACCTGATATACTTGACGACATCCTGTCGAAGTTTTGTCCACTAGAAATGTTTCTGCAACACCGCCACTGTCTTTTTGACGCCAAAGTGTCTTACCACTCAACTGTAGTGAGATTACTAAATCATCTTTGCGTGCTCGCTTGATAGAATGAAGAGATGGCCCATACGACACAACAAACTGTCTTGGAGACGAAAATTAGTGATCACTTAGTTGGCGTCCAACATTTGGTAGGTGGTGGAGAAGTCAGGGTTTGTCTCGTAGAGGTGGGGCCATTTGAAGGTCTCGTGGCCACGAGAGTCTAGAACCGTGGTGACTTCTGCGACTGGATGTTGGCTGAGGAAATCAACAACTCAGTTGGTACTTCCTGTTTTATACTTGATGTTGAGGTGGAACAAGTGTAAGTATGTGGACCACTTCTGATGGCGGTCATTTTGCAATTTTCTTTGGGTCCGCATGAACTATAGTGGATTGTGATCAGTGTGAATGACTGTCTCCTTCCCAAGAATGTAATGTTTCCACTAGCGACAAGCTTGCACAATGGAGTACATTTATTTGTCATAATTAGGGTACTTACAGACAACATTTGATAGTGTCTCACCATGATATGCCACGGGGTGGCCGTGTTGAGTGAGAACGGTGCCCACAACATAGTCTAAAGAATCTATCTCGATCTCAAAGGGATGTTGTAGGTCTGATAATGAAAGTACTGGGGATGACCACAAACACTTCTTCAAGTCATCAAAGGCTTATTGTTGGGACAATCCCCACACAAATTTTTCCTTACCGCCACCCCTGGTTACTTGGCTGAGGTCCCATGTGATATGAGAGAATCCCAACACGTACCTGCGATAGAAATTGGCAAGGCCCAAGAAGCTCTGAAGTTCAGTGGGTGTGGTTGGGGATGGCCAGTCACGGATGACCTGGATCTTGGCTGGATCCACATGCACACCATGCCGATCAACAATGTAGCCTAAGTAATGGACCTTGTCCATGCCGAAGGAGAATTTTTCCAAGTTTGCATATAGTTTGTGATGTTGCAAGGTGTGCAGAACCTGTTGAATATGCTACAAGTGTTCCACCCAAGTATTGCTATAGATGAGGATGTCATTGAGATACACCACTACAAAATTATTGTTGAAAGGTCATAGGATATCGTCCATCATCCTCATAAAATTTGTTGGAGCATTTTTCAAACCAAAGGGCATGACCAACCATTCAAAAGGACCTTCTTTTGACTTGAAGGCAATCTTCCATACATCTGTCTGTTCTATTGGGACCTGGTGGTAGCTAGACTTCAGATCAATCTCACTGAAGTATTTGGCCCCCATGAGTTGATCAAGGAGGTCTTCGATTTGGTGAATCAGGTACCAGTTTTGAACTGCGATTTTATTCAGGGCCCGATCATCAATGCAGAGTCGCCAGGTCCCATATTTCTTCTGCACGAGCACGATTGAGATCCCATAAGGTGATGAGATGGGAAGTATGTGCCCCTTGTGGAGCAGTTCTTGGATCTACCTCTTTATCTCCTCGTTTTTTAATAGAGAGCGACAATAGACTATCGCATTGAGTAGTGATGCACCTGGGGTTAGATCGATGGGATGCTTGACCTGGCAGAGCATAGGTACCCAAGTAGGAGAGGAGAATATATCTGAGTATTCTTCCATGACCTTATCCACTTGCTTCTATTGTGTGGAGAGATCGACCACGGAGGCCCTAGATGTGGCTGAGATCTTTCTCTCACTCTGAGAGAGAATCACGAAGAAGAAAAATTTCCCGGTCTAAGAGATGACCATCCTGCATTGCTTGGTAGAGATCAAGGAAATAACACTAGGAGGGACTGCCTCGGGTATCCTGTAAAATTTCCTGTTCAAAGTAATAATAACATTATGAGGCCTAGACTCATATACAACATGGCGTTTCCATAAATAAGGTTGGCCCAAAAGAAGATTAGAAACTTGAAGAGGAGAAACATCACACAATACCTCGTCTTTGATGATCTTGATGTCATATGACAGTCGCCACTGTTGGAGGATGCAGAGATCGCTTCCTTGGCGAATCCATCCAATGGTTTAGGGTTGTGGGTGAGACGTTGCTAGTAGGTCCAACCACCTGATGAAATCTTTTGAGATGAGGTTCTTATGGCTACTGCTATCAATGTTGAAGTGCAGTGGAGTGCCTTTTACCCACATTTGTGAATGGAAGAGGCGATCGCCTTCTTCTAGCTCGTCTGGTTCACTAGATTGGAGCTTGGTGGTAGCAACGGTGGCACTAGGTTCCACTTCAATGATCTGTCTTCCCCTTTCTAGTTCTGACTCAGAGTTTGAATCCACATCTGATTCAGAGACCTTCACTTCGACCAACAACGACTGCTTTGAGTGGAAATCAACAGTGTTATGCCAAGGGCTCTTATGGAAGTCACACCACTTCCAGGTATCTTTCTTTGTATTTTCGGTGTCCTTCTTTGCTTGCGGCTTGGATTGGTTGTCTTGATACTATCTATATTTTCTCTTTCCTTTGTTCTATGGGTCAGAGACGCCCCTTCCTGGATTTTTCTATGAGGGGTTCCCAGGCCCAAATTGTCCCGTCTTTTGTTTGAGATTCTGCTCGGTTTTGACGGCATATCGGTAGGTTGTGCCCAAGGACGAGATGTCCAGAAATTCCATTTCGGTCTAGATGTGTCTATGCAGAGCACTGTGATACGTGAGCACTAGATGTCGCTCTGAATCTTTGATACCCAACTTGGTATGCAAGGTATGGAAGATATTTGTGAACTCTGGCACTGCTTGGTCTCTTTCTTCCCGTAGTGTGGTCCATTTGGTATACAAGTCATCATAACTTCCAACAGGGTAGTATTGTTCCTTAATAGCATCCCTGAAAGATTCCCAGGTGGCCGCGACTATAAATAATGAGGGTTCCTCTGTTTCCTTTTGCTCACAAAAAGTTTCCCACCAATATTTGACATGGGGAACAACTTTGAGGAGTGCAAAAGTAATCATTTCTCTATTCGAAAAGTTGTGGACAGAAAAATACCGTTCTAGTAGATTCAACCACTTGTCTACAACATCTGCATCTATATGACCTTCAAATATAGGAATATGAAAGTTGAATTGTACCTTGAAGGGGGTGGCGCCTCCGCTCGAGGAAGATGTGTCGCCTGTTGGTAGTCGTCGAAGGATTTGCGCGAAACTATCCATCATCTCGTTCCTCTGTTGCCTGAGGGATTCCTCAACCAACATTTTGAAAGGATCTCCTTTCCTATCATATTTATTTTCTCCTGCCATGAGAGGTTGCTTGGGTGTGCACGAGCTTTTTTCCTCAAGAGAAACAAGATCGAGACCCAATTCTTTGTACCTTGACCTCGTTGGGGACGTGCATTAAGACGATAAGGAGCAGACCGCTCTGATACCACTGATATGTATTTTATGAGCATAATGAAATGAATACAGATTATTAAAGGATGCTTAACACATAATAACAAAGATACAGTAAAATTGGTTTTCTATTCAATAAGGAAATAAGATGCAACTGCAAAATGCAGCGGAAAACAAGCTTGCTGGAATGGTGGCGGCTTATCTCCGAGAAGAGATGGGACGACTATGCTCATTCACAAGAAGATGATTACAATGAGGCTATGATGGTATTTTTACAATAAAAAAGAATGTCAAAAACTCTAGACATCCAAAAACCTAACCCTTGGAGATGAAGCGCCAAAAGTCATGTGGGCCCCATTTAGGTAAGTTAGTACATCAACTTTATGGGGTTGTAAGTTTTGCATACGATCTTTGTTTTAGGCGCACGATAGCCCACTGGAAAGGTATCGTCGAGGAGATTCATTTTGTGGGATCAATCAAAGATTTTGATTACCATTGAGAATCTATATCCCCAAAACCTTCATTTAGGCCCTCAAATGGTCCCAGAAGTTAAAAACTGCTAAAAATAGTAAATTGCCAAAATTGCTAGAAAACTGTTTTGAGTGAGTTGGAAAAGGTGGGTGGCCACCAATATCCACCTGAATAAATCCTCTCTCCTTAGGGAGAAATGGTCTCCATTGCATTGAGTTCCCTCATCAGATGAGGAAATTAATGTTGAATTTGGCCCCGGGTGAGCCACTTGCCTTGGTGCAGGAGTTGCCTTGCTTTGACGACTCGATAAAGCTGGATCCTTTGCTGTCAAGTGCCCTTGATCTATGTGTCCACAATGTGATCACTAGATGCCTGTTGCATGTAGTCAGGGTTGAGATCTTTTGGTGTCAACTTCTCTGCTATCTCTGAGGTGTCCAATAATGGTGGGAAATATGGCCGAAGGAGAGCCACGTTGAAGACTAGGTGCAGGCCAAGGAAAGGGGGAATGTTTAGCTCAAAATAATTGTCACCCAAAGCCTTGGTGATGGTGTAAAACCCATAATGGAGTGGGCGAAGCTTCTGATGGGGCCCTGTAAGGCATTCTTTTTGCAAGTGCAACCAAACTTTGTCTCCCACCTGAAACTTATGTGGCACCCTATGTTGATCATGGCATTGCTTGTACTTGGCATTAGACTTCTGTAGAATATCCTGAACCTGTTGGTGGATGTGCTGGATCTTCTCAATGAACCGGGTGGCTTTTTATGCTTCTGGTGGAGCAGGGGACGAGTCGGCCAAGGTGGTCACCAGGGGTAGTGCAACATCCATGGGGCCCAATGGTTGGAATCCCAATCCCACCTGAAAGGGGATGTGGCTAGTTGAGCTATGCAGGAATCAGTTGTAGCTATGCTATACATAGGGAAGAATCTCATCCCATGTTTGGGGAGTTTTGAATTATACATGCATAGGATATGTATGATCATCCGATTTACGACCTTAGTTTGGCCATCGGTCTAGGGGGTGGAAGCCAGTGGATTTGGTGAGCTTGGTATCTAGTAGTGACCAGAGGATCGACTAGAATGTGCTAAGGAACCGAATGTCTCAGTCTAAGTTAATGGTTTGTGGGATCCCAAAATGTACCCATACTCATTCAAAGAAGAGTTTGGCAGCGACTTCTGTTGTGATGTTCTTCTTGTAGGTGGGTAGAATCGCCATCTTGGAAAAGCGATCAACAAACACAAAAACACAGTCATTTCCCCTCTTGGTGGATGGGAGCCTCGACATGTAGTCCATAGAGATGGATTTCCACGACCTATCAGCAGTAGGTAGAGGTGTGTATAGGCCTTGTTTCTTAGTGGTCGGTTTGGCAATAGCACAAGTGGTGCAGGACCTGATATACTTGTCGACATCCTATCGAAGTTTCGACCAGTAGAAATGTTTCTACAACATTGCCATTGTCTTTTCGACGCCAAAGTGTCGTGCCACTCGACTGTAGTGAGATTCCCAAATCAACTTCGCGTGCTCGCTTGATGGAACGCAAAGATGGCCCAGACAACACAAAAACCTGTCTTGAAGATGAAAATTAGTGACCACTAAGTTGGCGCCCAACATTTGGTAGGCGATGGAGAAGTCAAGGTCCGTCTCGTAGAGGTGGGGCCATCCAGAGGTCTCGTGGCTGCAAGATTCTAGCACCGTGGTGAGTGTCGCGACTGGAGGTCGATCGAGGAAATCAACAACAAGGTTGGTACTTCATGTTTTATACTTGATGTTAAGGTGGAACTTCTGTAAGTATGTGGACCATTTTTGATGTCGGTGATTTTGCAATTTTCCTTGGGTTTGCATGAACTGTAGTGGCTTGTGATCAGTGTGAATGACTGTCTCCTTCCCAAGAATGTAATGTCTCCACTGGTGGTAGGATTTCATAATGGAGTACATTTATTTTTCGTAAGTAGGGTACTTATGGACAACATCTGATAGTGTCTCACTATCATATTCCACAGGGTGGTCATGTTGAGTGAGAATGACACCCATAGCATAGTCTAAAGCATATATCTCGATCTCAAAGGGATGTTGTAGGTATGGTAATGAAATTAATGGGGACGAGCACAGATGATTCATTAAGTCATCGAAGGCTTTTTGTTGGGACAATCCCCACACAAATTTTTCCTTACCTCCACCCCTGGTTACTTGGTTGAGGGCCAATGCAATATGAGAGAAGCCCAACACAAACCTGCGATAGAAAATAGTGAGGCCCAAGAAGCTCTGAAGTTCAGTGAGTGTGGTTGGGGATGGCCAGTCACGAATGACCTGGATCTTGGCTGGATCCACATGCACACCATGCCGATCAACAATGTAGCCTAATTAATGGACCCTGTCCATGCCGAAGGAACATTTTTCCAAGTTTGCATATAGTTTGTGTTGCCGCAGGGTGTGCAAAACCTGTTGAATATGCTGCAAGTGTTCCACCCAAGTCTTGTTGTAGACGAGGATGTCATCCAGATACACCACTACAAAATTATTGGTGAAAGGTCATAGGATATCATCCATCATCCTCATAAGAGTTGCTGGAGCATTTTTCAAACCAAAGGGCATGACCAACCATTCAAAAAGACCTTCTTTTGGCTTGATGACGATCTTCCATACATATGTCTGTTCTATTGGGACCTGGTAGAAGCCAGACTTCAGATCAATCTTATTGAAGTATTTGTCCCCCATGAGTTGATCAAGGAGGTCGTCGATTCAGAGAATTGAGTACCGGTTTCAAACTGTGATTTTATTCAGGGCCCGATAATCAATGCAGAGTCACCAGGTCCTGTCTTTCTTCTGCGCCAACATGATTCGGCGCCCACAAGGCAATGAGATGGGACGTATGTGCCCCTTGTGGAGAAGTTATTGGATTTGCCTCTTGATCTCCTTGTTTTCTAACAAAGAGCGATAATATACTGGATTATTAGGTAGAAGTGTGCATGAGGTCAGATCGATGGGATGCTTGACCTGGTAATGCATAGGTACCCTGGTAGGAGAGGAGAATATATCCGAGTATTCTTCCATGACCTTATCCACTTGCTTCTGTTGTGTGGATAGATCAACTACAGAGGCCTTGGATGTGGTTGTGACCTTTCGCTCACTCTAAGAGAGAATCATGAAGAAGACAAATTTCCTGGTCTGAGAGATGACCTTCCAACATTGCTTGTCATATATCAATAAAATAACACGAGGAGGGACTGCCTCGGGTATCCTGTACAATTTCCCATTCAAAGTAATAATAACACTATGAGGCCTAGACTCATATACAACATGACGTTTCCATAAATAAGGTTGACCCAAAAGAACATTAGAAACTTCGAGAGGAGAAACATCACATAATACCTCGTCTTTGAAGGGCTTGATGTCGTACGACAATCGACACTGTTGGATGACGCGAAGATCGCTTCCTTGGTGGAGCCATTCAATGGTATAGGGTTGTGGGTGTGGTCTTGTCGGTAGGTCCAGTCACATGATGACCTCTGCTGAGATGAGGTTTTTTTGGCTACCACTATCATCGATGAAGTGCAACGAGGTGCCTTTTATCCACATTTGTGAATGGAAGAGGCGCTCACCTTCTTCTGGCTCGTCTGGTTCTCCAGGCCATATTTTGGTGGTAGAAATGGTGGCACTAGGTTCTGTGTCAATGATCTGTCTCCTCCTTTCTAGGTCTGACTCAGAGTCAGAACCCGTATCTGATTCAGAGGCTTTCACTTCGGCCACCGGCGACTTCTTTGAGAGATAGTTAACAGTGTTATGCCAAGGGCTCTTATGGAAGTCGCACCGCTTCCCGGTATCTTTCTTTGTCATTTCGGTCTCCTTCTTTGCTTGCGACTTGGATTGGTTGTCCTGATACTATCCATATTTTCTATATCCTTTGTTCTTTGGGTTGGGGCCGCCCCTTCCTGGATTTTGTTGTGAGGGGTTCCCAGGCCCAACTTGTCGCATCTATTGTTTGAGCTTCTGCTCGATTTTGACGACATTTTTGTAGGTCGCGACCAAGGCCGAGATGTCCAAAAATTTCATTTTGGTCTGGATGTATCTATGCAGAACATCGCGATACTTGAGCACCAGCTCTCGCTCTGAATCTTTGATACCCATCTTGGTGTGCAAGGTATGGAAGATATTTGTGAACTTTGGCACTGCTTGGTCTCTTTCTTCCCGCAGTGTGGTCCATTTGGTATACAAAGTCGTCATAGCTTTTGACAGGGTAGTATTGTTCCTTAATAAAATCCCTGAAGGATTCCCAGGTGGTCGCGACTGTAAATAATGAGGGTTCCTCTGTTTCCTTTTTCTCACAAAAATTTTCCCACCAATATTTGACATGGGGAACGACTTTCAGGAGTGCAAAAGTAATCATTTCTCTATTCGAAAAGTTGTGGACAGAAAAATACCCTTCTAGTAGATTCAACCACTTATCTACAACATCTGCGTCTATATGACCTTCAAAGATAGGAATATCGAAGTTGATTTGTACCTTGAATGGGGTGGCGCCTCCGCTCAAGGAAGATGTGTCGTGTGTTGGAAGCCGCCGAAAATTTGCGCGAAACTATCCATCATCTCGTTCCTTTGTTGCGTGAGGGCTTCCTCATTTTTTTTTTTGAAAGGATCTCCTGTCTTGTTATCTTTATTTTTTCTTTCCATGAGAGGTTGCTTTGGCGTGCGAGAGCTTTTTTCCTCAAGAGAAACAAGCTCGAGACCCAATTCTTTGTACCTGTTGGCGATGGAAGTCACCCCTGGATTGCTAGCAGGAGCAGAGCCCGACGCCCATCAATTTAATGTCACTATTTGTTTGAAGGGTGATCAAATGGAGGAAGACTCAAAACAACATCGTGTCAACTCGAAAACCAGACCAGGCATGCATGAACGAGTGAGGTCTTGATAAAATCCAAACAGTGGGTCATAGTAAAAAGGGTGAGTAGGTGGAAGACTTACGCAAGAAGGGTGCAAAGGTCTATCATAGACATCCGGTTTGTAACAGACTGAAGAAGAATGCATTCGAACATAAAATCCTTTCACATTCGAACACAAAAAACCAGAGAGTGCAAAAATGCCACGACAAATCCTTTATCATAACATAACTGCAACAATCCACGTGAATCATTCAACTGTGAACACTCCGGCATGAGATGAAACAAGGATGGAAAAAAGAGAACTGTTTTTTATATACCAAGAAGTCTCAAACACAGAGGCATAGCCAGGAAACTAGAATGTCGCTGAAACTTTACAGTCGGGAGCTTAGCTCTACCATCGATAGATACAAAAATGGAAAAATGCCTACATATACTCAAAACAACAATAGCAGCGGAACCAAGAAAATGCATTGAAAGCTTTGCGTCTGCATGGCTTCTGACAGTCAACATCTGAAAGATCGTGCAACTTATGTCAGACGCAATCTTAATTGTTTGACAGTTCCAATGGCGAATCGACGTGCCTTAAATTCATGGCCGTGCTCTCCCATTAAGGCGGAGGCGATGTTTAACCACCACCAACTGCTTCAATAACTGCTTCTTGGGATTGAGAACGACCCGACCAACTCAGCATTTCAGGCTACGAAAGACTTCTCGCGCTGCCACCTGGAATAACCGAATAGCTTGAGGGATGGGCAGGGAGGCCAACGCGGAAGGTGAGAAGGATGACGGAGGACGATTCATGGTGGAAAGCAACAGATGGAAGGGAGGAAGACGGAAGGAATGAACTCGCCTCCGGGTGAGAGGCTGACATATGAAGGAACGGGACACGTGGCAGGGAACGAGTGGGTGGTGAGAAGAAGGTAAGACCACGCAGACCAAAGAGGGGAGGTGAATGGATGACACACGGCAGCAGGGGAAAAGCGGAAGGGAGGATGAAATGACGGGAGGA
>ML798161.1:64665-130992 GCA_009831015.1 Picea engelmannii
CCTCAACTTGTCTTTTCCTCATCCTATGATTCTGGTTGTTGAATCATCACCTAAGAAAACATTACCTCCATCATACCTTTCATATTCGCAGAACCACTCCCTATGGGGAGTCATATGAAAGGATGCACCAAAGTCAACCAACCATGCCTCATGATCTGCATGTGTGCTTGAAGAAGCCAAGTACACATCTCCTCCTTCTTCCTTGGAGGTATTTTCTTCTGTAGAATGAGATTCTTCATATCCCTTCTTTTTCTCAACTTTGGATCTACTCTGCTTCTTGTAGTGCCCTTCTTTTCTACATCTCCAACATACCCTTACAAAATTTCTGGGAGATTTAGATCTACCCTTAGACTTAGATCTCCCACTTGAGAAGTTAGATCTATTTCTTTCATGGGATCATCCTCTTGCAAATAATGCATCTGTGATCTGTCCTTCCATATTCTTCCGTCTCATCTCCTATGACAACAAGGATGAGACCACTTCATCAAACTTCAAGGAAATTGTATTACTACCTATGGCCACAACCAGACTATCCCACAAGTCTGGTAAAGAACACAGTAAACTAATACATTTATCTTCATCTGAAATTTTAATCTCAACATATACTAACTGACTTAACACAGTATTGAAGACGTTCAAATGCTCTGTCACCGAGTCTTCGTCTCTCATCCTCAGGTTATACAACTTCTTTCTCAGGAATAGTTTATTTACTAGGGACTTAGACTGATACAACTTCCCCAATTTTCCCCATAAATCCTTGGTTGTAGCTTCCTCTGACACATTCAGTAATACTGAATCGGAGAGACATAGTCGAATTGTGCTCTTTGCCTTCCGATCCAACTTTTTCCAGTCATCTGTTGAAGTTCTTGTTGGTGCAATAACTTGATATACCATGATCCACTAATCTCTATCCACCAACATATCTTCCATCTTGAGCTTCCACAACTCAAAAATTTTCCAATTAAACTTCTCGATCTCCATCTTCAAATTTTTTGCCATTTCTTTTCACCTGAAAAATCAATACCATAGATCTCCCACTGTAACAAGGCTTATCACTGTCCCAAGCCAAGCCATTGACCATAACGGCGTCCCCCTGAAGCTAACAAAGCTCTCATACCAAATGTAGATTTTAACCTTGTACAATATCTACTGCAAACAAAACATAAAAAATACAATGTCAAATACAAACATTACACAGAGAATTTTCCCCTGGAAACCCAAATTGAGAAAACCAACATATTCTATATTCATTCATAGTGATACATTGTTTACAATACAATATACATATAGGAGCCAACGACATCCAAAACCCTAACCCAATGACCTAGATTAGTCAAAAACCCTAATTTCTTAACCTAAAATAGAAAACCATCGACAAAGAAACCATGTGCCGAAAAACCACATAAAATATGTGACACGTTTTTTGAGGCATAATTTTTTTTTCTCATGGGCATTTCCCTCGAACCCCCACATGGGGGGCATTCACCCCCCTGCGCGCTCGACGCATATGCTCAGACACTACTACTTGTGCAAAGAATATAACACATACCCAACACTTATGCTTAGTTGTGAAATGAGACCCCAACACCTCCTTATAT
The DNA here is from genome assembly GCA_009831015.1 of Picea engelmannii. Classification (NCBI taxonomy): domain Eukaryota; kingdom Viridiplantae; phylum Streptophyta; class Pinopsida; order Pinales; family Pinaceae; genus Picea; species Picea engelmannii. The sequence goes on from ML798161.1 coordinate 66,264, forward strand.
ATGACAAAAGGATGGTTATTCAGTTGGGCAATGAGCTATAACAGGTGAATTGGTTGAGAAACCTCCAATGGCCCATGAATTCCACCAAATTCCTTACAAATATTTAATTTTTGCAACTTTTGGAGGTATACACGGGGTGTGTATTGTGCAACAACCATATGTACGTGGGTTATCTAACATGTAGCAAGCATATGTACGCGGGCTGTAGTGGTGCAGGGCGCGTACATGCTCTAAAAATTAGTTTTTTTAGGTAGAGCTGCTCAATAGTGATTTTGAAAACTATGTAAGTAAGAGGGCCAATGCCATGTATGCATGAGTAGGGAATTTTAGGGTTATAATAGATTCCCCCTAATGTATGAGGTCATAAGAGAAACTAATGGCCGAAATAAATTACAACATCTTCACCAATGCACAAAATCGAGTGAGCCTGGGACCAGAGTTCGGGAGGTGCCATCTGCAAAACAAAAATTGTCTCTCTAAGGCGGGCATACCCATGCTCGGGATGAACTGAATCATGGTTGCCAATCAAATACACTGCAGATCCATGTCATATAACTATATAAATTGTAGTCGTGAGCAATACACAATGGATCTACATCTCAAAATCATTCGAAGATATAAAAGTATAATATGCATCTTTAAGAAGATAGTGATGCCTGCAGCTGGAGATGAGGTCATCATAGCTCGAAAAAGAAACTTAAAGATCTTCAAAAATCAGGTAGGATTACAATGGGAGTGTGAGACTCACTACCCCGAGGTCTTCGACAGTCCGTCAGGAAAATATAGGAGGATCTCGATGATCAGGCAGAGAACTTCGTTGATTTCGAATATGGACTTGAATGGACTCTCAGGATGGCCGACTCATGAAAGTCAAGAGACAAACTACAGAAAAGCAGACTCAGGTTGGGTAAAACTTCCCTTGGAAAAAATCATGAAAGATGATCAGACTCAGGCAACATGAAATTAACATAAGTTTGTGATGCTGGAGGAAACACAAACTCTCCATATATTTGGAAGAGTAACCAAATGGTCGAGGACACAACTCTATGTAGCGAGAACAAATTTCTAAGGTCATACTATATCTGAATGCTTGACGAACAAATGGAAGGATGTGCTTTGTCCAAGGGTGACTATCTTTGCTGCTGAAAAATCAATGTATATTTCCTGTCCCCTCTTTTTGGAATATTTGATTTTTTTGTCTTTTTCAATTTCTAAAGAGCTTGAAAAAGAATAAAATAATGCTACGTCAAAAAGGAGGAATGAGTTTCGCAAAAAACAAATTGGTTCCAAGCGCATGGAACATACTAATGCTCAGGGAAAGGAGACATGTGCACAATAAGGACACTCGGGGAAAATTCCTCCAAGGGTCAAGGTGTCAAGTCGTAGAGGCAAGAAGTGTTGCAAGGCTTGCATATAAGGAATGCTTCAAAGGTTTAGTAGAGAGCAACATGGATACAACATTAGGCTAGAGACACAAACATGAGACCCATAATGCGATTAAGCATGACATAGTAAGACCCCTTCTATGCAATTTTTTACGAGCCCAGAGAAGGTAAGATCGATAGTTTTTTCATGTTTAGAGAGTCTGAAAAAATGCAAAAGAAGACTCGAGGGAGTACCTTTTTCGAATATAGTCTAGTCGGTTCTGTTATCACATATTTTTGCAGGGGGTGTTTTCCCTTAGAAGTTGGCTATTTGGTGACCAAATGTGAAAGAAGGGGTTTAAAAAAACCCACAAATGTGTTTTATCCAAGGTCAATGCGTGCACTCTTCTGGTCGTAAAAATCCCAATCAAGCACAGGCTCAGTCTCAACCGTTCGATCCAGCAGGGCGCGTGCCACCAAATCCGAACCATAGAAAAAGTCATTTCGGGAAGGCCGAAGTAAGAAACACCGATGGTCCGAGGTCCCGAAATGGTGATGTCCTGGGTCTTGAAATGGCGATGTCCCGAGTCCCGAAACGTTGATGGTCTGAGGTACTGAAATGCCGATATTCATCTGGGCCGTCAGTTTCAAAGGGATGCGTGTCATCTGATCCGTAGAATCACAATTTTGGGAGTCAGAAGTTTCAGCGTGGAGCAAGGTCCAAACTTTTGAAATGAAAAATTGTGCAGCTCTCGAGGAGTGGACCCAGGGTTATAGCCTGTGGTTAGGTGGAAGGCGGTGCCAAGAGGAAAGCACCGATCACGAGGAGCCTCAACCATCAGATGCATAACAGATCCGACCGTCAGTCTGACAGGGCCATTTAGCAATATCGGGTATCAGGATATTGTAGTCATGCGATGTGAAAACTCCCGAAGTGTGAAATCCCGATGCGCCCTTTGAAGTTTAGCGTTGGATCATGGCATGTGGTCTTATGCAGGTAAAGGTGCAAAATTTTCAAGGTCTGTGCCAAAGAGTGAAGGCGTCCGCGTTCGTTACAACGTGAAACCATCGTGGTTTCAAAATCATCGGGTGAGATTAGTAGTCCGCTAGCAGCGCACAACAACCCCTGCACATTTAGCCTTGTTGCAATCCTGAGAAGAAGTAGTAAATGAAAGAGGAGTGGTGGTTGAAGTTTCAACTCACTCCATAAATGAAAAGCATGGAGGTTCCGATTACAGAGACATAGGTGTCAACCAGAGCCCCCATCGATGGTCTTTTTCCTGCAAGGCCCATGCTGAGTTAAGGTGGAGTCTGAAAAAGGAATACCTGCACATTACGACTGAGAAGAGGTCGTGCCATGGAAGTTCAAGCATGCCTCTTCTTGGCGGATTTTGATTATATGTATGAAGTTTTGTTATTTTGGGAGGGGTTGATGGTTGAGCTAAGCTCCCATATTTTAAAGTTTTAATGAAGCCTCTGGTTCTTTGGTTATGTGTTTCCATTTTGAGACTTCTTGTCTAATGACAATCAACTTTCTTATCATTTATTTTGCTTCTGATATTGAAGACTTGGGCATGGGTGATCTAGTCGAGTTGTTGTGACTGTATTGTTATGTATGTTTGATTGCAATATTGTTATGACGTTTTCAGTTTCTTGAGTTTTGGGTTCAAGAGGGTCTTGTATTCAAAGATTTTCCTCCTTAGGTTGCTGGAAGACCAGATGTCCATAGCAGACCTCTACATTTCCTCACCATTTATTCCCCTTACTCACCCTTTACTAAAACTTATTGACTAAAGTTAAATCAAGACCTCAGTTGCTCATGCATTGCCTGGTCTGGATTTCTGAGTTAAGGCGATATTTTCTTGAGTTTGTGCCCATTTGACCCCCTTTAATTTATTCATTGTGACATAAAAACTGATGGGTATTGGGCTTACCTTTGCTGCAATCCAGAGGTGACTTCTAGTGCTAACATTTATGGCGCCACTGTCAGGGAACATATTGAAGACTTTTCCCTAGGTAGAACGACAATGAGATTTTGATTTTGAAGGTGCATCCGACATCAAAATCATTGAAGATTGCAATTTGCGCCTGGCGACTCCACAATCCAAGACTCCACTGGGGAGGACCCTATTGACAAAAAGATGATCACAACGAAGGGGAAGACCAGGTATCAGTTTAGGGGCTTGCTTCATGAAATCATGTTTTTCTTTATCAGCTCATTTCTCTCTTTCCCTTTACATATAAAGAGGATTATCCTCTACCTTGTATATTTAGATGACAATAAGCTTTCCTTCATTCATCCATCCTTGGAAGAAGAAGGCATGCCCTCTTCTTGTGTTGTAGATGCCGACCCTGTGTCTTCACCTCAACCTATTCATAAAATTGAAATCTGTAATGCATCTCCCCTTGAAATTGATCAACCTTGTAGCCTTGAGGAGGTTGAAAACAATTCACAATATTCTCAAATATCGTTACCCTCCGTTATTCCTGCTGAGCCTTTCCATCAACTCATTTATCCTCATGATCAAACCACTACTTTTCAAATTAAAATAAAAAATAAGTTGTTTAAACCTCCGAGGCTACCATATCGCCTTAACCCGTATCCTCTTGATTCCTCTAAGTATCTTCCTCGATTTTCTAGAGAAGACCATGTTACAGTCGAGAGGCACTTGGGGGCCTTTGAGAACTTTGTTGACCAGTAAAAGATTGTTCATGAGGATGTTACTGTGAGGTTGTTCTCACACTCTTTGTCTGGAGATGTTGCTGTGTGGTTTAGATTTTTGGAAGCCGGTTCTATTAGCTCCTGGACTGAGCTATGCCATGCATTTTTAAAGTTTTGGGGTGAGAACAAGTCCTTGGATTAGTACTGGTTTGAGTTTAATGCCTTGAGGAGAGGGGAAGAGGAAGCCTTGGCTATCTTTAATAGGAGATTTTACAACGTTTATCATAGTATGCCTATGGAGATCAGACCCACAGAGACTATTGCCATGGTGTACTATGTCATTGCTCAACATCCAGAGCTTGTCCTTCTGCTGAGAGAAAGGGAATATTCATTGTTAAGACATTTGTTTGAATATGTTGTACAGGTCGAAGAAAACATCAGGGCTAGCAAGTGGGTTCATACACAGGCATATCTCGAAATTTGCATGAGCAAGAAGATTTTCCATCTGTTTCAGATTCTGAGCAAGAAGATAGTAAATATGAATTAGATCTAGAACAACAACGAGGAAGTGGGTGTGATTCACATTTGGAATTAGATCCTTCAATAGTTACAGATTTTTCGATGGGCAGGAATGCATATCAATCTTATGATCAGTTTCCAGAACATTTTGAGAATGTAGTAGTGGCTGATTGCATAGATAACTGTATGTTCTTGGCTGATCATAGTTTTGATGTTCTAAATCCTGCTGCACCATTATCTTGTGACCATTCTTATGAAGAAGAGACTACAACTGTTGATGATCAAGATTTGGTTTCAAAAGAGAAAGGAGGGCATTTATTTGCAAGAAGAGATAATTTTACAGAGGAGCATCCTGGTCTTCTAAAGTAGTCGGGATTCTATGACATTCTTCATGATCCCGTGGCCATACACATGGAGTCATATGTCTCAGATGTTATGAAGTTTTCAAATGGCATTATTTCATCGATTCTCACATGTGAGTATGGTTTCATGAAAGGTTTCCAATACCAAACTATAGAGCCTTTTCCTTTATTCATTAAGGAAAATCATTGGGCGGAAATAAACTATCCTAGGTCTGCAGAAGACACATAGCAACATGTACATGAGGAGTAGTTTATCTCCTGTCCAGAGCTTGTCAATGAGCAACCATCGCCTGGGACCAGTCAGCCTGCATCGACTTCTCATCCACCTATGCCTACCAAAGATGTTTAGCCATGTGTGAGCAGCTGTGAAGCAGAGCAGGTTGCTTATTATACATTTTCTGGAGTTTTCCGCTTGGCCTATGAGCCTATGAAGGAATACATGGAGTTGTATTTCCTTCACATTTCAAAGCTGCCCAACTTCATCCTAACCTCAACATTAGGAGGAAAGCTGAAGAATGTAACCGTTCTGCTATCATGGTTGCATTAGCTGTTATCAATCGTCGATAGAGTAAAGGACCTTCCAGTTAGGAAGTTAATCTAATGGTTATGGTGGAAGTTTGCATTCACCTAGTGCTGTGTAAAAATTCATTAGTTTAGGACTGTACATAAATAATCTTCCAGGAGAAAGTGTGTTTATTTTATTTTTTACTTATCGGATTTTATTCCTCAGCAGGGTGTTTTGAGCTCAACTCCATAGCCCAACAAAAGGTGACTAGAACTGCAAAAGGAGATATTAGAGCCTCGCAGGGAGGACTCTATCACATGTTTTTGCGGTGGGTGTTTTCCCTTAGAAGTTGGCCATTTGGTGACCAAATGTGAAAGAAGGGGTTTAAAAAAACCCACAAATGTGTTTTATCCAAGGTCGAGGTGCACACTCTTCTAGTCGGAAAAATCCCAATCAAGCACAGACTCAGTCTTGGTCGTCCGATCCAGCAGGACACGTGGCACCAGATCCAAACCACGAAAAAATCCATTTCGGGAAGGCTGAAGTAAGAAACTCCGATGGTCCGAGGTCCTGAAATGTCGATGTCCCGGGTCTCGAAATGCCGATGTCCTGAGTCCCAAAATGCCGATGGTCTGAGGTTCCGAAATGTCGATATTTATCTAGGCTATCAGTTTCAAAGGGACGCGTGTCATCCAATACGCGAAATCACGATTTCGGGAGTCAGAGGTTTCAGTGTGGAGCAAGGCACAAACTCTTGAAATGCAAAATCACGAAGTGCTCGAGGAGTGGGCCCAGGGTTATAGCCTGTGGTCAGGTGGAAGGTGGTGCCAAGAGGAAAGTTCCCATCACGAGGAGCCTCAACCGTCAGATGCATAGCAGATTCGTCCGTCGTTCTGACAGGACCATTTCGCAATATCGGGTATCGGGAGATTGTAGTCATGCGATGTGAAAACCCCATAAGTGCAAAATATCGATGCACCCTTCGAAGTTTAGCGCTGGATCATGGCCCGTGGTCTCATGCAGGTAAAGGTGAAAAATTCGCAAGGTATGTGCCAAAGAGAGAAGGCGCCTACGTTCATTACAAAGTGAAACCATCATGGTTTCAAAATCATCGGGTGAGCTTAACAGTCCGCCAACAATGCACAACAGCCCCTGGGCATTTAGCCCATTTGTGATCCCAAGAAGAAACAGTAAATGAAAGAGGAGTGGTGGTTGAAGTTTCAACTCACTCCATAAATGAAAATCATGGAGGTTTTGGTTGCAGAGACAAAGTTGTCAGCCAGAGCCCCCTTCGTTGGTCTTTTTCTTGCAAGGCCCATGCTGAGTCAAGGTGGCGTTTGACAATGGAATACCTGCATAGTTTGAATGAGAAGACACCACGCCATGGAAGTTCGAGCACGCCTCTGCTGGGAGGATTTTGGAGTATATGTATGAAGTTCTGTTATTTTGGGAGGGGTCGATGGTTGAGATAAGCTCCTGTATTATAAAGTTTTAATGAAGCCTCTAGTTCTCTGGTTATGTGTTGCCATTTTGAGACTTCTTGTTTAATGACAGTCAGATTTCTTATCATCTCTTTTTATTTTGATATTGAAGACTCGGGCATGAGTGATCCAGTCGAGTTGTTGTGACTGTATTGTTATGTATGTTTGATTGCAATATTATTATGACGTTTTCAGTTTCTTGAATTTTTGGGTTCAAGAGGGTCTTGTATTCGAAGTTTTTCCTCCTTAGGCTATTGGAAGACCATATGTCCATAGAAGACCTCTACATTTCCTCACCAGTTCTTCCCCTTACTCACCCTTTACTACAACTTACTTATTAAAGTTAAATCAAGAACTCACTTGCTCATGCATTGCTTGGTCCAAATTTATGAGTTAAAGCGATATTTTCTTGAGTCTACACCCATTTGAACCCCTTTAATTGATTCATTGTGACATAAAAATCGATGGGTACTGGGCTTACCTCTGCCGCAATCTAGGGGTGACTTCTAGTGCTAACAGGTTCAAAAAAGGGTTAAACTTGCACTGAAAATACATCTATTCAAAACCATTTTAACGAGTGTGAAAAAGACAAGATCACTCAGAAATATTTTCAATTCTAAGGAGTCTGAAAAGATCTTAACTATGGACTCACAACCTTTTTCTGATTTTAGTCTCCTTATCCCGAAAAAGTATAAAAGTAACTAAGGAGAATTTTCCCGGGGAGATGAATCTCTCGAGGCGTACCTTTTTCCGCTATAATCTACAGGCTAGAAAAAAGGTTAAACTCATGCCAATAGATGTTCTTCTGGACCAATTTAACGAGTGTGAAGGAACAAGTTCACTCGATGATCTTTTCAATTTTAGAGAGTCTGAAAAGAGTTGAAGTATGGACTCAAGGGGGGTTCCTTTTTCGTAAGTAGTCTCCAAGGCCCGAAAAAGGTGATAAACCAAAACCAAGGAGAATGTTCCTTTTTTGAATATTTAGTCCCTCAAGCCCGAAAAAGGGTTAAAATTACACCTAAGAATACTCTTCTAGTGAATTGAAGTTCGTAGAGCATACCTTTATTCGTAAAAATAGCCATTCGGAGCGAAAAAGGGGTAAACTAACGCCTGACATATGTGCCTTCAAATTTGAGTTTGGCAATCGTGAAGGGCAGCAAGATCACTCAACAATCTTTTCATTTTTAGAGAGTCTGAAGAGGGATTAAATAAGACTCCAGGGGGCTACTTTTCTCAGTTAATCCTGACAAGATCGAAAAGAATAAATACAATGTCGTTGGATGTTGCTTTTGAATTTCAAAGCGAGCTTGAATGACAACAAAGCATGCTCATTAGGGAGTCCTGAGGGTAAAGCCTAGGTTGATGGTGAACAAAAGAATGAGGCTTCATTTCATAATCATGACAGGACTAACGAGGAATCCCAAGCCTATAGTCATTATTGACATCATGGATGCTAAAAATACAACAAGGATCTGCCTAGGGAATCCATGTAAAGGTAGGCTCTACCACCTAATTACGACACTTTTAAAGCTAAAATGAAGGTTCTGTGTCGCACTTCGATGGGGTTGATCCTATGGAAAAGAGAAAATACAACGAGATGCAGAAAGCGGGAATGAAAACCTAACATATATGCAAAAAGTTGGAAAAAATTACCTTTACCAAATGATACCAAAAAATTTGACCCATCCCCAAAAATCACCAAATCGAAAGGAAAAGAGTATCAGAATGACCAATAGAAAACTTAGAAGTGAACTCGAGTGATCACCAAGCCAGAAAAAAAGGGGGAAAAAGGGACAAAACATTCTATAAAAGAAGTGGATAGCTCATTTTTACAATTGCAATTTGAAAATCAACCGAAAGGTGAAAATACCCCTTTGATAAAAGAGTGGATTCTGAGAGATTCAGTGGACGAAACAACCTTCTATTTGGACCAAGTAAGTACAAAACACCTACACTTGCAATTCAATTCTTTCTTTATGATTTAATTTTGTGTTTGGAAGGGGTGCACTCTTGTAAAAAGAGTGGCCCTGCGTGTATGTGGGTTGTCCAAGGCCAACCCTTGTATGTACTCAGGAAGAACACTAAATAGCTCGCATACATATGCGATTGTGTACAAAGCAGCCTACATACACCCTCTAACACTTTGAAAAAATAAAAAGAAAGTGTTGAATCCTATCTACTTTTCCATGTAACATGATGTATGTTCACTGGAGAGAGAGAGAGCATGAGGAGCTCAATGTCCTGGTCGAGGAGGACCTTGTAGCCATTGCTGCACTGAAATAGTGTGGGTTATGGAAGTTCTTCCAGTGTCTGTTTATGAGGGCACAACCGAGGCTGCTCAATGCTCTTGTGGAGTATTGACATCCTGATGTTGAGGCTTTCATGCTAGAGGGTCAATCACTAACCCAAACCACATAGGACATTTACTTCTTGACTAGCCTATCAAGAAGAGGGGAACCAACTAACTTGAGAAATTTTCCTCCAGGGCCTTGTTGACGGGCGAAATTGAATGCTCGTCAACAGGAGGAGTGAATTTGGTCCAGGGTTGTCTATTTAACCCAAGCCGTTTGGATTAATCCACTCCGACGAGTTTAGCGGCTTCGTTGGCCGATCTAAGTCCTAAGAAAGTGAAAAAACTAAACTAAATAAACTAACTAAGTGAAAAACAACTGCTGCAAACTATATACAAGTCTAATATATATTCATAGTTCGCTAATTAATATTAATAAAATAGTAATCCTACTTATTAAATGTACAGTGTATTGATATATTTAAATCTCTATTATATGTACAGTATTCACAAAATGCAAATTTTAATCGAAATCTGCAAAATCATATATGAATTGACTTATGATAGCGAAGCTGGTGTTTTTTGATTTTTTATAACTTTATAAACAAAAAATGAGATGGCAGCTATCTAGCTTAGTAATAAAAATAACAATCTGTAATGTAAATCTAAACGACAAAAAAATCTTATATTGATTAAGCTATTAAAATGAACTAGCAAATTGACCTGAAATATCATCTCCTATTCGTCATGTACATAGCATCTGCGTTCACTGTTTGATGAGGCCAACCCACACCAGATTTTTCAATACTTCACATAAACACAAAGAAACAACGCTTTTGAATGCTAACGATATAACAAATGAGAGATACAGTGACAACAATCTTACAATTTCACAAGTGACCACATTAAGATAAACCCTGATGTGAAAACTCGTGCATGAATGTTCAACAAATGATAAAGATAAATCTCTTAATCCCAGGTTTAAACAAAATGATTACTGTGTCATAAATCTGGAACATGAACATGGATCATACATATAAATTTATATCAATCCCAATCTGTAGTAAACCATAATAGCGAAAACAATAATAGTCTTAACTACAAATTGAAACAATCTTAACTTGAATAAAACCACAATATGGAAAAGCTAAAGCTGCAACCAGTATCATATTTCATTCAATTGTGAAAATAATAAATCCATTGTTCTTTTCCCCAGGCCGCGATGATCCTTGTTTACAAAAATAATACATATATAAAGGCCACAGGATCAAAACATTCCTTGTGGAAATTATCAAAGTTGTTCCAAAAATTGTGGGAAATACAATCTCCCAAATTCCTATTCCTTTCTAAAACTAACAGCCTAATCAAATACCATGTAAGGAAATAGAATGTTCAGAAATGCCACTAGTAATTCAATTTCCTTTAAAATTCATATGTACCTGTAAATGAACAAGAATACACGATTTCAGATTGTGTTTTAGTTGTAAAATAAAAAAAAAAAATTCAAATTTTAATAGCTAGCTACAGAATCTGACGATTTTGTAGCTAGTTATTATTATAAACATAATCATGTTTTATTCATTCAATCAAAACAGAAATGGATGCGATTTGAGCCAAAAAATCCTATATGCTAATTCAACACAAACAAAATCATTTTAAAATCACTCTTGAAATACCATACCTCGATTTCAGGGATTCGATTTGATCAAGCTATTTTTGAATTGACAATGGCAGTGGCCGCTTCTACATTTTTAAAGACAACAGAGCCCGTGGTCTTCTGCCTTTTATCATTAGCTTGCAACCTGTTGTTTTCTTTGGTTAGCACATTTACTCGGTCCTCCAAGGACTTGATTCGAGATTGGAGCAAAGGGACGTCTGTATAATATCGGTCGAGCCACGACTTGCATTCACTGCACTGTGGTTGAACATGATGTGTATTCACAGGTGAGGAACTTCTTAATTTACCAGCAGTTCCACTGTCGAGTTTGATCCTAGGGAAGTTGGGGTTGTCTTTAAGACACGGTGGGAGGTTCGTCACATAGTCATAGGGCTTAACTAAGCAAAGGCCATGTGAGTATGGATACTCTTCGGTCAGAAATCGTTCAATTTCAGAATCAGAATCTTCACTTAATAGAATTGGCTGTTGTTCTGTGTTTTGTTTAGGTTTATTACGAGCACATCGTGAAACCCAACACATACCCTTCTTACCCTTGCAAGTGATATCACTATTTCTTTTACCCTTTTTCCTTGCAGACCTCTTAACAGGCTTACCACTGTCTTTTGGACATGAGTCAAGCAGGGTGTCGAGTTGGGTAGCGTTCGGGTAGGTCGAGGCTTCAACAGAGGGAAAGAGTGTAGGAGGGGGAATGACAGGCCCGACAAGGGTTTCTATAACAACAGTTTTTTCAACTTGTCCTATTTCAGGACTGGCAAAACCATTCCTCAACAAGAACGCGTCCCAACAATCGCCATTCAACCCTAACTGATGAACTATAATAATTTTAATTAAACAGTGGTAGAAGAGGTTGGAGTCGGCTTTCTCCCTTTTGAAGCACTTATCCATTTTATATAAACTCCTAAGGAGAAAATGTGGCATATTTAAGGGAAAATCTATGAAACTCATGAGCAGCCGGAGGTGGTATAAGAAAACTAGACCGTATCTACCCTCACATGTAACGAACTGCTTGATAATAGCCAACAAATGATGCCATCTAGACTTAAGAGCTGTAACGGGCATACCTTTGTCACAATTGTTGATCTTCCTTGAAGTAAACAATAGTGGCCAGGGTACTTCGTCAACCTTTGAATTTTTAAACCATCTTTGTCCGTCGGCTGGCAGACCAGTGGCTGAGATAATGAAATTCTCAGTCAACTCGAGTTGGATGTCCCCAATTTTGGCTCTGCACCCATCAAATGTTAGTGAGAATTGTTGACCAACTACCAGGTTGAAACCCTCGAACTTGTCAATAAAAACTCGCCAACCATTCCTCTCTAGGTCCTCTCGGGCGTTATCAAACAACAACAAAGTTTGGACACCATTGGGTTCGATTCGCACTACAGGAGCCATAGCTAATAGCACAAAATCAACAGGGTAATCGGCGAGAGGGTTTGACAGGGTAGACACATAACCATTTTCCCGAAGCTTTCCCCAACACAAAGCAAAGGCAACCCGAAATGCAAGATAGAGCGTTAATGCTTATGCGTGCGAGGATGGTGGAGTAAATTGGAACCATGCAAGCATATCATGTCGGGATGTACAACCAATGACACCTTTGTACATTCAAATCATAACATTGCATATCCAAAAGGATTTTGATCAACATCTCAAATGAATTGTCATATAACCATGATTTGTCCCAAAAATTAATGCGTTCAATCAAACCATTGCGTCAAAGCTTTTGTAAATCAACATCATATTAATAATAATCAAAAGCATAAATATTTGGTGTTTTGATAAATGTGTGACCCGTGGTGTGTTTTGAGGTCAAAGAGTTATAACCACATAAACAAATAGGTTCATGACAATCCAAAAGATCATTTTAATGTAATCAACATGAATTTCGACTGTGGGTTTTCACGCTTGTAGTCGTGAAAATGAAAACGAAAAGCAGGTATGCAAAAGTGAAAGACAATGGTGTCATCTTAAAAAGTTGCGACAAGTATTGAGGGTTCAAAAACCTTGTGTAGGCAGCTTGTAAAGAAAAGATAGAGATTAATATGGCTGCCAACAGGCCTTTTAACATCAAGTATTACATTCAGATATACTGTGAGGCCGACACTGAGAAGGTATGTTCTCAGGTGCCAATCCACAAGATCACCATCCTATGTCTGCGTGTGATCTTACTTTTGATTGGGTAGATTACTGGATCCACAACCCTTCATCAGTCCTCCTGGGCACATATGCATTGTGCCATTCAGTGTTTGGAGGCCACCATATTTGACTGGAGTACTATCATGCTTGTATGCATGAAGAGACAACTTATAGAGTGTCAGTGGCATACCAACAAGAAATTTGGGTTTGGTACTATCTTGTGCTCCTTCTTCTTTGAGAGGGTGCCAAGTCTCAGTCCTAGAGAGACAGTACGGGGGCATGCAGCCTCCTTCCCATCAGTGATAAGGTAGGTAGATTTGCTTCCTAGATAGGGTGGAGGGAGGACCATAGAGGCCTTCGATGATAAGTTTTTTCACTGGTGGGCACGTCATATCCCAGTGATCATGGATTACCCATATGCAGGGATCAAATTCACCAGAGACACATACATGCTTGTACCTCCCAGCGAGGAGCGAGGAGAGATAGGTAACATATATTTTAAAGTTTATTTAATTTTTAATTTTCATATATATTCTTTTTATGTGTGTATAGAGTACTGACTTGTGTATCTTTTATGTACATATGTGGGTTCTGTATGACCAACAGACTTCGCCAAGACTCAACGATGTCCTCAACCTGAGGCAAGACCAACAACGGTAGGAGGACCAGCAGCTGCAACGGGACCCCTAGCCGGAGAGTCTGACATAGTCTTGTGACGAGTGGACCGCAACCTCATTGTGCTCAGACATGTTGTTCTTATGGCCGAGATCGAGGATCTTCCCCTGACAATGCAACCACATGTAGTATGGTTTCCTTAGACTTGGGTCCAGTTGTTCCGGTGTTTGGGGAACACCGTTGTACACTATAGTGGGGCCAATAGGCCTCATCCTTAGATAGCATTAGACCATTGATGTGTCGAGGGCAGTTTTTGTACCATATGTATTTTTTGAGGGCATAAGCCCAACAATGTAGACTGTTCATTTTTTAGGCTTTTATGCCTACCTATGTACTCACGACACTATTTTTTGGACATATATATATATATATATATATATATATATATATATATATTTACATCTTTCTTGTCTTATGGATGGCATTTTTACAAATGTATTTACATGTGTAGGTGTGTGCTTTTATTTTTTATGTGAGCAACATGCAAATCTAAAACTTGATTAGCTAGAGTATCTGTTAGATGATTAAATCTCTTAGGAACATGGATATACGTAATGTAATAGAAATATCTTTCTAAGAGATGTACCCTAAGGAATCGTCGGTGCATAGTGGGATCATAAATGCGGTAAACCTGATTTAACTGGGACACAACTAGCTGAGCATCTAAGTAGACCCGGATGCGAGAAATGCCATGTGATAAAGCATCATGAAACATTGTTTGTAGCATCGCCTAGACAAATACCTCTGGAAGATAACAACTGGCCTCTGAGTGTGTCGGCTAGCATTGTCCACGAACCCAAAATAAACCTCTGATTCACTTGACATCTGCCAAAGTGAAAAAGAAGACATAAATAACTACACGTCAACAAAACAAAAAAGACAAAAAAATGTACAAGAATCTATACATATATACAAGAAGTTACCCAGGTGACTAACCTAAGAGTAGTACTTCTTAAGGTAGAGCCCATTTCTAGGCTCTGCCAAGGAATTTCCCTCAAAATCAACTAGACGGTAAGCGCCCTTCTCTAAGACCTCTTTCACAATGAATGGTATGAGCCACATGGGTTTGAACTTGCCTACCCCCAGGAGATCCTTGTCTTGATCATAGACCAAGACAAGATAATTTTCAGAGAAAATATGAGGACGAACGGACTGATCGTACTGACACTTGACTTGTTGCTTATGAGCCTCATTGGCTAAGGCTGCATCACAACGCTGCTCGAGATATATAAGGCATTCCTCAAGCGGTAAAGTGTCTGACAATAATTCCACTACCAACTTTAAAGAAGGAATCTGAAATTCAATAGGTAAGACTGCTTCCATTCTGTATACGAGTTGAAAAGGTAAAAAAACGACGACAGTCTTCACAGACGTTTGGTAGGCCCACAACGCTAAATATAACATCAAATGCCAATTCGACTTGGCAGAAGTGATCGTCCGCCGAAGAATAGTATTAATAGACTTATTCACAGCTACAACTTGACCATTCACTTGTAGGTAATAAGGTGGCGAGTGTTCTTGTTTGAACCCGATCTTTGATGTTAATTCAATCATAATTTTGTTTTGGAAGTGGCTACCATGGTTAGTGACAATATCCTCCAAGATACCAAACCTTGCTACTATTTGATTGGAGATGAAAAGAGTCACAATTTCTCCATCATTGCTAAATGTTGGCATAACTTTGACCCACTTTGTGAAGTATTCTATTGCTACAATGATGTAATGATGCCCCCTGGCTGAGGCTGGGTGACATGTAGTAAATTCAATCCCCCACTTGGTGAAAGGACCAACATCAATGACTAGAAACATAGGAGCAGGATGTGCCCACATCTTCCGACAAAAGATCTGGCACGGGTGACACTTCTTGACCGCCTCTACACAATCCTTGATTAACAAGGGCTAGACGTAACCTACATGTAGAATCTTTTGGGATGTTTCTAACCTAGACTAATAACCACCACTTGCTCCAATGTGACAGTCGTTCAAAATGAGATCTTCTTCTTCATGGATAATACTTCACCAAAGAATGCAATCTATGCCTCGATGATACGAAGTGTCATCGAGTATAAGATAGTTTCGTGCCAGACGTCGAATTCGTCGATGCTCATCACTGGAAGAAGAAGAGGGACACTTCAAAGTATGGATATACAAAAGTATATCTTCATACTAGGGGTCTGAAGATGCAATTAAAAAATGATCTCCATTATTAAGTGATTCTTCGGGCATAATATCACTAGACTTGACCGAAAGTTATGAAATGAGTTCGGCAAAGACCATTGACTTTTTGGATTTTGCAGAAACAAAATCCAAGTCAAATTCCTTTAATATGAGTATCCATATACTGATATTTCTACCAATGACCCATCATGTTAACACATATTGGAAAGGGTTGACGACAACAATGACAGTGGTCTTGTGAAGAAAAATATAGTGACATAACCATTGGACATCATGAATAGCTGCCAGGGCAAGTTTCTCAACATGATAATAGTTGAGTTATGACCCATCCATGCCTCAACTAAGGTAATATATCACGTGCTCTTTGAGCATATCATCCTCTTGAACCAAGACCATGCCGATGGTCGACTCCGCAACGGCCAAATGCAACAAGAAATCTCTGGTATAATCAGGAGGCTGGAGTAGAGGGGAAAACATCAAGGCACGTTTCAATGCTTCAAAGGAGTGCTGAGTAGCTTCATCCCAATAGAATGGGACCCTTTTTTCCAAAATATGCATAAACCCTTTAGTGATCTCGGCAAAATTCACGACAAAATGCCGAAGAAAATTCACTTTCCCGTGCAAGCTCTGAAGCTGGGGTATCGTGAACGAGAGAGGCAATTGAACTATTTCCGCAACCTTGAGAGGATCAACCATGATCCACATTGTCGATACAATAAAACCTAAAACGTCACGCATAAACTGCACTTGTTAGGATTCAAGCGAATCTGATAGTAGCGACATCTCTCAAAGATTAGTTGAAGATGGGTGGGATGATCAGATCTCTTACGAGAACGTGATGCTAAATCATCAAGGTATGCCTCGACTATGTGTTTGAGGTCATGAAAAGTGAATGACATGGCCTGTTGAAAGGTGGCTCCAACATTTTTCAGGCCAAAAGGAATCTTACGATACGTGAAGGTACCCCAAGGACAAATAAAATTCGTTTTATGTTGGTCCTCGGGTTTGATTTGAATCTGATTGTATCTCAAAAAACTGTCCATGAATGAAAATACCTCGCAACCCGCATGTTCATCGACAATTTGATCAATAAACGGGGTAGGGAAATTGTCTTTTGGGCAGGCCTTATTCAAATCATGTAATTCCATACAAACGCGAATCGTGCTCTGTTTCTTGTTAACCGGAATCGGGTTTGACACCCATTTTGTCAATTGTACAGGGCAGATAAAACCAACTTTGAGCAATTTTTCTACTTCTTCCTTGATTGCTGCTGCTTTTCGAGGATTTACCAGACAAATATTCTATCAGACTGGTTTGGCATCAAGATAGGTCATGATTTCATGCTCAAACATTCATGGGTCGATGCCTGGAATTTCCTCATAAGACCAGAAAAAAACGTTGCAAAATTCTTTGAATAACTCGGTGTAAGTTTAAACTCTTTAGGGGAGCAATCTGCTCCAACGAAAATGTTCTCCACAACACCAGGGATTTTGGAGATATTGATTGGAATCATTGTAGCAATGCTTTCCATGTTAACCTTGGTGTAAACTCCGTGCATAGCTAGAGGATTTATAGGACAAGGATTATCTCCATTCACGATCAAAAACAATTCTCCCGCCTCTATTCTCCTTAGCTCAGGAAGGAAGTAAGATCTATGATGTAGATCATCCCAAGGTCTATCAGGACAAGTCATTTCCTCGAGAATTGCCTCGTTTGAGGGCAATACCAAGTCTAAAGGATCTTGAGTGGAAAGAGAATCTTGAGCCCAAATAGGCTCAAGAACTGGATCTAATGCGTGTGAGGGAGCCAGATCGGGGTTGGGCGAAGTTTGTTGGACAATGTTGTATGCAACCTTAGCTGAGGATAAGGGCATGACCATGCCATGATGCCTTATCCCTTCCATCGGAGCCGACGGGGAAGGTAGAGTCCACATATTGTTAAAGTAGCTTGTTCGAAACGATGATACTTGCAATATTGCAACCCTCCGCTAGTCGAGAACAACTGATATAAGCCTTACATCGTTAGAAGGCGACGGGTAATCAAAGGTTCCCATCAATGATGGAAACAAACCGACACCTAAGTTGGTAGTGTCGGGATGCGGGTTATCAATCATCGGGACCGTGGAAGACCCCTATGAAGGGTCAAGATGAGAAGGACAATTGGTTGATGGTCACAATCCGACCCTCATGCGGAAAACATAAGACCTAAAAAACCATAGCAACCACCGCATGCATGGCATAAGTCCAAATTCTTCCTAACAACATGTTGTAGTCGAGAGGCGCATTGAGCACTTCAACTTCGACACACACAGTTTTACCTCCCAATTGCACGGGGAAGGAATAAATTATTCCGTGTGGTCTAAATGACCGACCCTCAAACGCCGTAAGAAATGTAGGGGATAGAGACAACTCAGGATGGACAATGGCCTTCCAACATGCCAATGACATCACACAAGTCAAGGCATCCTCATCAACCACTGTGTGGAAAATGTTTCGCATAAAAGATTTCATGGTGTAAGCCACTACTATCTAAAAAAAAACACGGTGAGGAAGATGGAGTTTTAAGTCAGTTGGATCGAAAATGATCGCTCCTGTGTTATGAGTTTCTACCGCTCCCAAGGCAGACAACAAATTTTTTCTCTGTGAGGGGAAACTCTGGAGTACTTCTAGAGCAGATATTTCGCAAGGGGTCTATGCCAGATCTTCTACAACAGAGTAGCTCTGTGCGGCCCTCGCGTTTGGATTATGAGACGCCTTCTTGAACGCACCTTTAGGGATGTGAGTCATTGATTCTACCACCCCCTTCTCAATTTTGAGAGGATTCGATGGGTTAGTGGATTCCTTTCCCTTCTCGGTAGATTCCAACATTTCGTAGTCTCGGGGGCCCTGGTTTCTAAATGATCTTCAACATTCATCATATAAATATTTGCGACCGACTTGTTATTGGTAGGCGTGGGGGGTCCCTGGATTCCCCTTGCCAAAATTGTGGATGCAGAAGCCTGAGCCATATCTTGCCCTTGTGGAAAAGGGTTTGTCAGCATGACAGGATGTTTCTGCACTAATAGATTCTAGAAGACAGGGGCACTGGTGAGTTGGGTGGTCTTCCGTGCAAATATTACACAGATACTTCAACTTATTTTTCTCCATTTCCCCCCCGTCGACATTATTAGTAGCCTTTTTATTCCCTTTAACCTTCTTATTTCATTGTTTCTTCTTTCCCTCGGTTTGCTAGTTGGCCTTGGGGTTCGTCGACTGCAGACTATGTACATCTGATGTCTGGGTAGGGGGAACAACCAAACTTGGAGTTTGGTTTGCCATAGTTTGTTGTATTGACAATTGTTGACACTGATTCGACAACAGGTCTATGGATTTTCTTTTTGCTAAGCCCACAATGTCGTCGGCGTGGGGCCCATACTTTTGCTTGGCCTTATCGAGAGTAGACCGCGACACATCTGGCAATATCTCATAGAGCATGCCAGATTGAGAGTAGATTAGTTCAAGTTGATGGGCTCTCATAATCGCCTCCTCTTCTGAAAACACTCTGGAAGTTGCTACGTCCTTGGATACGCAGGGCACTAAAGACTTCAAGAACCCCTCAAGAAAGAAAGTAGGAGGGACCTTGACCTTAATTAAGTTCTTTCTATGCCACCATTCTCGGATATGATCAGAAATGTGGTCATCCTTGGTTTTCTCAAAGTTGGCCAACAATTTGATGCCGACATTGTATCTCACAGGTAACTGGAAATGGTTGAAGAAGACCATCGCCTAGTCATTTAAGTAAGAGTACCTTTAGCCATCGAGCTCAATATACCACTTCACAACACCCCCTATAAGAGTGCATTGAAAAAGGTGCAATTGGACAGAGTCTTCCTTCAATGAGTTTGACGAGCACCATAAGTGAAAGGTCGTAACATGATCACCTGGATCTTCCCCAGGATTTCCCTCAAATTTTGGAAGATCTGTAGGCAACTTATTCGGCATGGGGGGCCAACGTGGATCGTGAAAAATCGGGGCATTCAATAATATCGACAAGTCTGGAAAATGTAGAGTTTCCAGAAACGGTAGTTTCAGTTGTGAATTATTTACAGGAAAAGAGGGCCTTGGATTTTGACTGGCACTAGGTTGCCAGGAAATGTTGGATTGTTGGCCAGGGTTTTGGTAGAAACTGTGGCCTTGACCAGCATAGGGAAACTACGTATGTTGAGGTGTCATCGAATGACTCTCAAAATTGGATGACATATCTTGTGTAGAGGTTTCTCCTTGTATTGTGTTCCAAGGACCTTGGAAGGGGATGCTCCCAACCGATCTGATGGGCATGGGTACAGAGCCTCACCCGGGGTTCCATTGAGTATGGAAAGGGTTTCCCTCGACTGACATCCCTTGCAAGGGAAGTGAGCCCTGCCAAGGATTCCAAATACCTTGTGTGGAGTAAACTTCAGTCGTCACTCCCTGTGAAGGAATAATGCCTTGCACCAGGTTCTGTTGACGAAATATGGGGTTTCCCCCAACCAAGAAATTGGTCGAAGAGAGAAAGCATTATTCCCAAACACACCAAACAAAGAGAACGAAATAGATCCCACCGATGTTGTATAAGACAAAGGTCCTAAATTGCCTCCACCAAACAATCTATAATTAACATTGGGCCCAATTGACTACTGAAAAGCACCGCTGAGCGAAGGGGATAGAGGAGGTATATGACCCCCACTGTAAGGGATAACATTAAAAGGGACAGTAGTGCCCATAGTTGTCCCTTTCACTGGAGCGTTTGAGCTCCCTGCCCCCAGACCCATGCTCTGTAAGGTAGAATAAGTAAGAACTAAGTTACTATCAAAGTTGGGCATCCCATATGAGAAGGGGGGGCATGTTGCACTTTGAGTAAACAAAACAGTGGTCGAAGCTGATAAAGGTATTGGACCATTTCCCAAAGTTGAGGGAATCAATATAATTGTAGTCCTGACTAGCGAAGGTGGGAGAGGAGGTAGGATTCCCCCTACAATATTAGCCATAATGAGAGTATGATGACTCCCAGACAATTAAAAACATTCAATTCCATTTGCACTCGTAGAACTATATGGCGCTTAGAAGATGTCACCTCGGGAGGGACAATGTGAATCAAGATTGGCGCCGATAAGTCGGTAATCGGAGGATTGGATGGCCTGAAACTTTCAATTTCAAGGTTAAAGACAATGGATTCCTCTGGAGCTATAAAGTATCCTCACAGAGTGGGCTTAGGCACAGTTTCCTACAACCTGGTCACTTCGAATAACCCTTCTTGATCAAGTCTTCGCCTTAACGGTGGCAGAGGTGGCTCCAAAGTAACTAGCGACATGCCCTGAAGCCTTCGTGACCGACTGAGTTGTTGATATTCCACTTTGTGAAATGATCAAACGACACAGTAAGGCTTGACTAGCATAGAACACAAATCACACACTAAATTTTTTTCCTAAAGATAAATCAAGAGATTGAATAACTAGTGGGAAGGATGGTTATGCCAATCGACACTAGAGCAACTAACTGGTGCAACACGGAAGCACCCTCCAGGTATAATTTGCGAAGCATGATCCGATGTCCACCCCAGGTACCACAATATACCTCCATAGTCACTTGTGTAAGTCCATAAAATATGGGAAACTAGGTTGCCAACTCGCAGTCAGTTACCAGGCGGGTACAGTCGACAGTCGGGCAGATCATAATGAACGAGATAACAAATTTGAAGCCCTTCAAGGGTATCAAAGGAAATTGGTCCAGAATATAACTAAGGATCTTGAATGAATTCGAGGTCCACGAATCTCGATAAGCAACTGCGATCGGTATTATTCTCGAGAAAGACCCTCAATATACAATCTCTACTATGTTCAGTCCAGTTTTGGGGGGGTTATCTCCTCTGCCTTTCCTCACACGACCTCGTGTTTATCCCCTATGTTAGAGGAGGGTCCTGGCTAACTCTTACAACAATGGACTTAAATAACTCCCTAACTCAAACTCCAATGCTTGTTTTAAAGTGGCCTTGAAGAGTTTCCTCTTCACCCCTAATTTAAGGCCCTAAAACCCTAAACTAGTCTGTGAACCCTACAAACAAAAAAATGTAATGTATTTTATATTAGGAATTATTTTTAAGTCTTGATTTACTAAAAATGTATGGTAGTGAAACTGATGATGTTATGAAGAGAAGAATAAGGAAGAGAACTTTAAAGCACTTGAAAGAAAAAAATACTTCAAAATTAAAGCAATGCTTGAAAACATCTCTTTGTAAATTCAACTTTTCTAATTGATATTTCAAGATCTTACAAATGAAGAGATCCTAAAACTTGTTTTCGTTCGACTACAAACTACTTATATTTCAAGAAATCGAAAAGAACTTTGAAATGAAGACTCTTTTTTTCTTTTGAAAATAACAACCTTGAATACTTTACCAAAATAGATGCAAGAATATATATATATATATATATATATATATATATATATATATATATATATATATATATATATATATATATATATATATTTCGAACTGCTTTAACAAGAAAAAACTGAAGTAGTTTTCTTGTTTTGTTTTTCCAAAGTTAGAAACATGGACAAAAAGAAAACTGAAAACAAGACTGATAAAGACCTTAATCCCACTACAGATCGCAGAGATTCAACCAAGAAACCAAAAGGTGGATCTAAGACTTGTCAGCTCTCTCTAAACCTTTTAGGGAAAACACAAGAAGACTAAGGAAAACAAGTAAACGAGAACTTAAACCCAAGCTATGGCCACAGGCAGATACTCTGACTGATTCAAGAAAGTCCTGAGAAGTCTAAACTTCTATTAGGGAAGAGAAAAAATTTCTCTTTATCAAAAAATACTTTCATGAAACAAAGACGTGGTTGTTGCATCGACAACCTATGTATGTACGCAGGTTGTCTATGAAATAGGCCGCATACACCTCTGAGACTTTTCAAAAATAAAAAGACAAGGTAGACTTACAGGGTAGGGAAGACTGGTATGCACCTGGCAAGTGACTAAAAACCCTAAAAGGACTCAGTAAACTTGACTGAAACTCGAAAGGCAAACAAAAACCAATCAATCAACCCAAAACCTACCTAAAAACCCTAGAGAGATCTCCAGTATGGTCACCAATTTTGTTAGCAGGATAATCCCCCCTATAAATATACCATAGTTTAAGATATAGACAGAGCGAATGATCGTCTAAAAGTCAATCTAGTTTCTACACTACCCCAAACATACCAAAATCAATGAACATAAAGCAGTAGGAGAGAAGATCAATAACTATACCTTTTATCCCACATTTGGTGATGATCTCCTCAAGCTCTGTAGTGCAAAAGACTGCAAGTCTCCTCCCAAGGCTGACCTGCATCCAAAACTAGGCAAACAAGGACTACAATCATGTTATTTATATTCATAAGTTAGGGTTAGCTATCAAATGCTATGTATAGATCAAATAAAATACACAAAACAACATCATTTGGGACAGGGAAAATAGATTCTTTTATTCATCAAACAAAGACTGAAACTTACAAACCATGTTGGCCACCATTCCGCAAACCTGGTCCAGGCTCCTCTTTACAATGCTCCAAGTGCACCTTCAATAGGCCTCTTCTCTCAATCTTTTGATCACCTCAAGGGAAGGGAATGGATTGAATGAAAGAAAAAGGGGTTGAAGAGGGAATGTTGAGGCAGTAACTCACAAAAGGTAGAAAATGCTTGGGCAAGGAAGGGAAGTGAAATTGGGAAGAGTTTCATTGTTCTTATGCTTAGTTGTGAAATGAGACCCCAACACCTCCTTATATATGAAAACAGGATGGTTATTCGGTTGGGGGACATGTTATAGCAGATGAATTGGTTGGGAAACCTCCAATGGCCCATGAATTCTACTGAATTCCTTACAACTTTTTAATTTTTGCAACTTTTGGAGGTATACACGGGATGTGTATTGTGCAGCTAGCATATGTACGTGGGATGTCTAGCATGCAACAAGCATATGTATGCAGGTTGTAGTGTTGCAGGGCGCATACATGTAGATCCGTTGTGTATTGTTCATGGCTACACTTTATATATACATTCATATTTTCTCGTAGTCATGATTATTTTATATGACATGGATCTGCAGTGTACTTGATTGGCAACCATGCTTAGTTTATCACGAGCATGGTTATTTCCACCTCAGATAGACTATCATTATTTTGTAGATGACATGCTCACAACCACTCATCTCGGTCTCACTCAACTTCGTTCCTTCCCACTGTGTAAATATATTGTAATGTATTTCGGTCATCAATTTCTCTTCTAACCTCACACATTAGGGGGCATTTGTTATAAACTAAAAATTCCACATCTATGCATCCAAGACATTGTCCCATCTATTTGCATACTTTTTCAAACATATTGCTGAGGTTTCCTTCTAAAGAACCATTTTTTGGATAATGTGTGTGCCCTACTTCACTAATATCCTGCATACACATGCATGTCATATTCTAGTTAGCCTACGTACATATGCTTGTTGCATGCTAGTTAGCCCATGTTTACTTCCAAAAGTTGCAAAAAATATAAAATTGTGCAGATTTCGATGGAGTTCACGAGCTATGGAGGCTTTCCTAACCATTTTACCCCTTGTATCCCATCCCCAAACTGAATAACCATCTTTTTCTCATATAAAAATAGGTATTGGGGAGTCATTTGGACACAAGAACAAGAGAATAAGAAAACTCTGTCAAAATCCTTTCCCTCTCATTGCCAAAGTTTTTCATGTTGCTCTGTGTTTTAGCCTGAACTTTCCCCTCCATCCATTCTCCCTATGAAACCATTCCTCCTTCCCTTGATGGAATGTTGGTTGTGAGAATATTATGTGGGATTGATGCACTTGGAGCCATGAAAGAGGAGCCTGGACTTGGTTTGTAGAGCGATGTTCACAAGAAAATGTTGTAACCTTTTTATCTTGAATTTGAATAAAAGAGATTATGTTTATCCCAAAACCCTATGTGTACACGCTCTTGTTAATTTGATAATTTATATGTATATTTAGGCTTTTAAAGTGATTACTAGAGATTGTATATGTTGTTGCATTTTATTCTTAACCCCTTGCAGGTCAACTTTGGGAGGAGATCTGTGATATAGGAGGCACCGACAAGTGGAAGAGGTCTACATCAACCATAAGGATTAAAGGTGCACTCATTAACCTTCTCTTCTCTCTTTCTCTTATCACTTGGTCTAGATTGTTTTGGGGTAGATTAGAGATAAGTCAGTCTTTTAAGAGAGTTATCACTATGCCTATTACTTAGACCCAATTTAGGGGGGATTTCCCCATAGCACCCATAGGTACCATGGGTGAGACTTCACGTGCTTGCGGTTGATGCTGAAAGTGTCAATATCTTTAGGGTTTTTTGGTGATTTAATGTTGAACCCCGGGTCTTCCCACTGTGCACCAACAAATTGTTTTGTTTTCGGGACTGGGATCTACGACTGAGGGGGATGTGGAGACCTACTAAGGAGGAGATAGGAAAATGGTTGGACACGAAGAAGATCGAGTTTTTTTTAGATCAAAATAAGAATCCACAGATCAATGTAGAAATATGGCTACAAATGTATGTGTTTACAAATTTGCATGAAATTTTCTTTGCTTATTTTTCGAATATTTTAACAGAGTGGAACCAGAGATTAGTTGAAAAAATTGAAAGATTTTTCATTGTTATTTTGAGAAATTGGACTCCTAAGTTAATTTGGCAAGTCAATACTATAAATAATCGCGTATCACATGCAATTGATTACTGGCTGGAAAGTGTGTTGGGAGGTTATGTTACTAAATTTGTGATAGATTGTACTCGGTCGTATAGTGTTGCTAAAAGGGAATTATTTAAGGGACCACATAGAATATACATGAAGTCACTATCTACTTGGATTAAGATGTTATTGTGTGACAAGGGATTTATGAAGATAGAATTTGATTTCCCTAGTATCTAAGCGTCTTTGTGCACATAGGGGGACTGGGGCCTCACCATGGGATGGTCTGAGTGTAAAGAGGGATGAAGAGAAGGAATGAAGAACAATTGGGATAAGGATGCCGAGAGAATAAGAGTGTGATACAGATGAAGAGAATGGAGTATTGCATAGTGGTAAGAGATTTAGACCGAATAAGAAGAGGATTGTGGCTGAGAGAGAGGGGAAACACAATGAGATAGAGGAAAGAGACACTGGTGTAATACTCCATATCGAACGAATTTTGTGCATAAAAGAAAATATCCATCATCTCAATACAATAGAAGAAGATCCCACTCAAATCAAACTCTGCATCGAACCCACGACCTCATGTGAATCACAAATAAATGAGGTAAGATCAGAAGATTTTTAAATTTTAGTTAGTGAAGGAAGTAAAGATAGTAAAAACAATCATAGTAGTGGAAGTAGTACACTAAGTCAGAATCAGTTAGTATTATTAGGAAAGAATATCGTGTAAAAAAACCGATAGGAGTAGATCCCACTTTAATAATGTATTTATTCCATGGAGAAGGGATAGAGGATCTAGAACAACATTTGTTCATTTGTGAGATAATATGGATTGTGAAGAACGTCCAAGATGATGATCGCGCAGTTAGAAACAACATTTAGAGATCGTGCATTATTATGGTACATGAAATATCATACTACAACACCTATGCAACGTACTAGAACATTTTTAGAAGTAATACAAGCTCTATTGAAATAATTTCATAAACCTAAGTTCGAGTTGCAGTGCATTACAGAGCTGAAGGAGATCAAGAAGATAATGAATGAATTTGTGTGGGACTACGATCAAAGATTCAAGATACTGAAGGATCTATTGACATTCTAAATTCCATATGAACAACATAAAGAGTAGTTTATTGCAGGATTCTTGCCGAATATACCTTCCCCTTTGATGCAGATGAATATTATGTCACAATCAGAAGCCTTAGAAATTGCTATGAAATTAGAAGCATCCATGGCAGGATAAAATGGCGTGGGGATGGATCAAGTTCAGTTGCAGTTAGCATCACTAACTATTCAATTGTAGGAACTTGTGAAAGGAAAAGAAAAACACAAGGTCTAGTGTGTCACATGTCGAACAAAAGGGCATCATAAGAATGAATGTCCAACATTTCAGCAGTATTTGAATACAAGAGCTCTGGATCCATTAGGGGTATGGTGTGAAATTTGCAAGAAGATGGGTCACCACCCTACTGATTGTCCATTGATACAGAACTACCAGAGTACCGTGAGAAACTTGTTTCGTAACTTTTTCAAGTCTTTCATACATCAAGAGAAGGAATGCCACACTTTTTATTTTATGAGAGAGTGCACAACATGTGACTACATAGTCGAGGGAGAAGAATATGAAGGAGGATATCTGCAATATAATTCTCCAAGAGGTTATAATCAAGTATTAATAGGAGGGTTCAGAGGTCGCAAAAGTGGAGGATTCAAAAGAGGAAGATGACCAAATATATTTTATAATTGTAATTAGCCTGGACATTTGGCGTGAGGCTATCTCAATCCCTACATGACATGTACATATCACAGACAGTTAGACCATGCAACAAAGAATTTCCCACAGTTGATCACAAAGTGGAAATAAAAGAGGAACCCTAATGTATAGATGATAGCAATAGAGGCACGTGATGAGAAACCCAAGATAACATTGGTTACGTGTGGAGGAACTAGAACCAAAGTTGATGCGAGAGATCAAGGAAATAAAATCCACTAGTGGGTTAGGAAAGCAACAAATCCTCAACCATTGTTTGGCCCTAGAAAGGAGAAAGAGATGTATACACAAGCAAGGAAGGAAGTGATAGGATCATAATGGATAGCCTCGACTTTGACCATGCCACCTTTGTATGATAGACTGCCAGTATATGACCATTCAGAAAGGAAAGTTGACAAGGTAAGCACTTTGAATAGTTTTCTAAAAATTTATTTAGAGCTAATGAAGGATGAGTCTGTTTTGAGTATGCTATGAAAAATGATCAATCGTTGTGCCAAAGAGAAAGAGATACATGTCACACATAGATAATTTAACTAGGTGCACCCTCATAAGAGAACAAATAAGGAGTTTTGAATCAATGCGTAGATATACAACTACAACATGGACAATATTATTCTAGATCTAGGTTCTGATGTCAATGTAATCCCAAAGAAAACCTGGGAAATGATGGGTAAGAGAAAGTTGATCTTGTATCCCATTTAATTGATATTATAAAACCAAAATAATATTGTTCCAATTGGAAGGTTGGCATGGCTAAGTGTTAGCATTGATGGAGTACACAACTTGGATGATTTCAAAGTGATCGAGATAGTAGATGGAAGCACCCCTTACCCAACACTACTTGGACTTGATTGGGACTTTGAAAACTAGACTATTATTGATATGAAGAAGAGATAGATGATATTTGAAGTAGAAGACTTGAATTTTACTGTGTCATTAGATCCTACCGAGGGAAGAAGATATGTAGAAGCATTAAATGTTAAAGATCTTGATAACCTGTATAACATGACTGTGTGGATGGAAGATTATGTGAATCCTAAATCCAATGGTTTACTTAGTTGGAGAACTATTAGTTCATGCGCATCAGATTCAGAAGAAGCTTTAGAGAATTGACAACAGTGATTGCATGAAGTGTCTATTAGTCTCTAATTTTGTCTTGGTTTAGTGAGAAACCCTTGTCCTAAACCCTCCTTACCCATTCCTCATTTTCCGTTTTCAATTGTTTTCCATTTTTAGACTTTGGTATTTCATGGTTTGCATTATAGTCTTTGATGATTTATTTAAGTTTGATTTTGAAAAGACATTGTTTAAAATTGAAGTGTCTCCTTTTATGCCGTTTGAATTTTAAAATTTCAAGTTGTCAAACGCGCTACAGGAATAAGCCTATTCCCGTAGCGC
Source organism: Picea engelmannii (assembly GCA_009831015.1). Classification (NCBI taxonomy): domain Eukaryota; kingdom Viridiplantae; phylum Streptophyta; class Pinopsida; order Pinales; family Pinaceae; genus Picea; species Picea engelmannii. Next base: position 95,003 of record ML798161.1, read on the forward strand.
CAAATAATCATGCCATAACTTGAGCCTGCCATCCCGATTTAGTTATGATGACATGATTCATGAATTGAGAGTTTGTGTATTCCCACAAAAGCTTGGCAATCATTTCCAAATCCAACAGTTTCATAATATAATTGCTATGCACGTGCACAGGGTTCATTTCAAAATTACCTGTTGCTTGATGATCATTATATGTTACCGGTTCTAGTTGGCTTAATTCAGCCTTGTAGGGAGAAATGCAGGTATTCATTCAAAGCAACATAATACACTAACAATTGCAGGTGGTGAATTTGGAACTCGAGGACGACAGTTGCAGAATTGAGTTTAATGGCGCCAAAGAGGAGCAAACAAGTCACCAGAATAGAACCAGAAGGTGCCGAACTTCTTGAAGCCTATCCTCAGATGGACCAAAGATTCAGAGACATCGGGTGGTTTGAGTTCCTCACCACATTTCAAGTTTATGATGAGCAGGTTTCTATGGAATTCGCTCTGAACTTCGATGGTCACGAGGTCAAAATCGGTAATAAGTTGATGCTAGTGATAGAGCAGACTATAGAAAAGGCTTGCAGGCTCGTGGTTGGAGAGGACAGATGGTGGAAGGAGCACATGGTTACTAAATTTGTAAATCAATTCCTCCTTCCAGATAAGCAAAATCCAGATTGGAGAAGGGGAATACCTCGCAGCTGGGTTCGATCCGAATGGCACACTACTCTGGTGGTGATTCACAGATACATCACATGCGAAGGGAGGTTTTCATTGGTCTACATCTACCATATCAGAATACTGATGCATCTAAATGGTGATTACCCTTTAAAGCTTCCTTATTTTCTGCTTAAAAGTTTGACAAAAATGTCCAAGAAAGTGCAATCAATTTCCACTAATGCTAAAGGCAATTTGTTCCATCAAGTCCTGATTAAAACCCTAGTCATGTCTGCCCTGAACGAATTACAGAAGCCATGTAACTGGCTCACGCAATCCTTAAAACCTATCACTCAATCCAATAAGCAGAAAAAGGGTAGAGGAAGGAAAACTATTAAACGGAGTCGAGATATTTCTGATGAAAACCCTGTGAAAGATGAGTCTTCTGATATCAAGGTAACTAAGAAGAGAAGAAGTAAGAGACCTAGATGGGAGCCCGAAATTGAAATGCTTCCTGAGGAAGATGTTAAAGGAGAGACAGAGTCAGATAATGATCTCGTTTCTCAAACTATAGTCAAGTCTGAAATGCCATCGACCAACAAAAGGAGCATTGCAATCAAAGGAAAAAAGGATAAAGGTGTGTGTGTATCATAGAAACCTCAGAGAAAATCAACCAGGGTTACTAGTAAGTACAGGCTGAAGTCAAAGGCAATGTTCAATCCGTCAATCAAAGAAGAAAACACCATAATCATAGAAGATGATTCTGAGGATGTTGAAACAAGTACCAGGAAAAGAGAAAAAATGACCTCATTTCCCAAGAAATCTGTCAGCAAAGGAAAGGGAATACTTACACCACCTACAAGCCCTGTAACGAGAGATTCAACTAGATTAGCAAAAGCTAAAGAGATGGCTAAAAGTATCAGTGAATTCCCTGAAGAAAAACAAGATTACTTGGAAGACTCAGATTACTTACCAGATGTACCTGGATCTTTAGATTCATCAAGTTCTGAAGAAGAACATAGCTCAGAATTAATCTCAAAATACCAGGTTAAAGCCAAGGAACCTAGTGTTACCTTAAATCTGAATGAAACTGCACCTTTTGAAGATTGTTCAGGATTCAGGGTTGAGATAAGAACTGATAAGGAAAAGATTAAGGAATTTCAAAAAACAATAAAACAATTAAAGAAGGAAAAGGTGCAGATAGAACAGTGGAATGCTCGTCAACAAGAAAGGATTCAAAGTCTTAAAAAGAATAAGAAGGAGCAAAGGGCATTGCTTAAGGAACTCAAGGAAATTAATTTCAGACTTTACTGGCACAATGTTGTGCTAACCACGAAGCTCAAGCAGAAAAACGCCAAAGCCACTGCTACAATTTTATCCTAAAGGTAACATGAAGATTTGTTACAATTTTGTTTAAAGGTTCTCCAGGAGATATGGAAAAATATTGTTCGTTTTGATCAGGGAAATGCTAAGACTTCGATCTATTTTACAGAGTCAAACAAAATCCCTATTTTGTAGAGTCAAATGTAATGCTGACAATGTTTGTTATATCAAGTTGTTGAGCTGTGGACTATTTTGGGGGGTAGAAGCTCATTTTGAGTGAATTACTTTAGGAGTTGGATACTTTTCGATTCTAGTCATTTAAAGCTGTTCTAGATAATAGGATCTAGAAGTTTTATAGATAGTTTAAATAGACAGAAGACAGAAGATGTGAGGGTCGAAAAATTGGAGATCCATGAGAAACTTTTTGTGGAGCTTATTGTAAAATACATTTATGTTCAATTGACACTCAATAGCAAAGGCATATGGATGGTTAAACCTTCTTTTTTCTACTATGTTATTTCATTCTTCATGCTTGAATTTATTATTCAGATTGCAATGCTTTTTTATTCTTGAATGCTAATTTATACAGTGAAGATTTTGCTGTAGAGATAAATTTTCAAGTAATAAGGTCAAGATGATACCCTTGTTTCTTTATAATATATTGAGACAAAAAACTCTTGTGAAGTTGACATATTGAAGACTTCACTTTTATTTTTCTTAAATTGGTTTAATCCATTTATGTATCTACCTATTATTCAGTCAGTGGGATATACTATGTTTTATTCTTGATTTTCATGTCATGTATTAATCTTGACCCAGTTTTCAGCCACTCTACAAAAAAACCAAATCATAAAACCTTAAAAATACTTTGCAATAAACAAATGATGCCCTAGCTTTCCCTCTTATAGTCAATTGCAACTTTACGGATTAACATTTTTGGCGCTGTTGCCGGGGACGAAGAAACGAAGATATCTTCCCTGGGGAAACGACAAGTTTAGATTTAGCTCTTGATGGTGAACAAGATTTTGGACATTTTCTAAGACTGTGATTATTCACCTGGCGACTCCTCCGTGGTAATTCTGGCTCCTGAAAAAGAAGGCAAAGGACCTAAAATTCCTCAAAATCCTCCACCATCAAATAAGAGACCAGTAACAAGGAAAAATCCAGATTCCGATCTTGTAGCAGCAGTGCCAGATCCTGAAAAAATACTAAGAAAACCTAAAGTTCTTCCTGGTCAGTCTTCACTTTCAAAAGGGAAATTATCTTCAGAAAATTCTCAGGCCGAGTCTTCTGAAACCATCAAAACCCAAGCAAATGAAGATTTAAAGCCCGAAAGTGAAATTAATCCTGTCAATGAGTCTGATATAGTTTCATTCCCTACAAACGTTTCAGAATTAAATCCAAAACAAAAGAAGCTGCTTATTGAACTCATTAAACAGGAATATCCAGACTTGTTACCTGAAACTGGAAATTTGAAGATTCCCAGCACAGGTGTTAAGACTGAAACAAAGACTTCTTCGTCATCTTGTGAATCTTTCTCATCTGAGGATTTTGGATCACATTATTGTTATTTTGATAATCCTCTATTTCTCAGTCCATTAGCTGATCATAGTCCAGAAAATAAATCTCCATCTACTGAAAAAAAAAGGTTCAAGGACAACACATAAGAGTTGTAATATACAAGGGATTTTTTCACCTGTAGCATCACCAATCTTGCTCACTCCCAAAGCTATGAACACAACTAATATGGCCGCAGACAGAATGGACCAAATAGTGGCAACTAGGTATGCTCCCCCAATACTTCCACAAGTCATGTATGCTTTTCCACCAAATGATTATATGATATATTTGCCCAGATTTAATGGAGATGGATTAGTTACTGCTGAAGAGAATTTGAGTTTGTTTTATAGTTTTGCAGACAATTTCAATGTAGAGCATGCTGATGTGTGGATGAGATTATTCATACAAAGTTTAAATGGGGAAGCAAGAAAGTGGTTCAGAAGTTTGCCTGCTAATTCAATAGCTGATATTGTAGCTTTAGATGAGGCCTTTCTCAATCAATGGGTAGATAAAAAATACTTTCAATACTACATTACTGAATTTGGTGCTTTAAGGAGGAAACAAGGTGAATCAATACCCGATTTTACCAAAAGGTTCAACTTGATGTATGGTAAAATTCTAGAGGAGATAAAACCTCTAGAGACATCAGCTAAAATCACTTTTTCTAATGCATTCGATGCCGAATTTTCCTTGTTGCTTAGGTAAAGAAGAGCCACTACCCTTAGCCTAATGCAATATGCAGCTATTGAGGTAGAATCAAACATATTAGCAGTAGACAAATTGAAGTCCAGAAGTGACAGAGATAGAAAAAAGAAAAAGGAAGAGTTGTCGTCATCTTCTAATTCAACATCCGATATTAAAATGGATGAAATGACTAAGATGTTGAAAAATTTGACATCTGAGATGGCAAGGTTGAAGATGGAACAAAAACAACCCAACAAACCTACACAGGAGGGCGGTTACAGAAATCCAAATCAGTTCAGGAGACCAAACAATGTACCTCAAATTTTACCAAGAGAAAGAAAAAATCAAGATGACCAAAAGGTGTTACCTCCTTTTTAGAATTATGCAGTAAATGAGGAGGAATATAATGATGGTATAGAAGAAGACTCTGCAGTTCATTTGAATGATTCCGAATCATCTCCTCTACGTGTGACACAACAAGAATATGAAGATACTTTGATTGCAAATCAGTTTGAGGAAGGGGATGGAGAGGAGATTGTCCAACATGAACCTACAGGGAAAAAGTACAATCTTAGATCTGGTTCCCAGACACCTAAAGTAGATGTACCTATTTCTACAAAGAAAGCCAGTACTATAGTTAAGATAGGGACAATCAAAGGTGTTCCCAATGTTCAAGCTGATCATTCATTGAAGCAACCTGTCAAAGATAGCACTACTAACATAAGGGAACCAGATAAAAACGTTTCTGCTTTCAATTTAGAACATGAAATCAGCAAAATCAAGATTCTAGTACCATTATTAGAAATTCTGAAAACAAAACCATTCAGAAGAACTGTCCTTAAGGTTCTAGAAGCTCCAACTCATGTCACCTTCTCAGATACAATCAACCTTGAAGATGAAAACCCTTCCATTACTATTGGACCTCACATTGAAAACAAAATTGATGCTTCTCCACCATTTTACATTTCACTAAATATCCATGACAAGATATTTCATAATTGCTTAATGGATTCTGGTGCTTCGCATAATGTCATGCCTAAGGTGGTGATGGAATAATTAGGGTTGGACATTACTAGACCATATCATGATCTATATTCTTTTGATTCCAAGAAAGTCAAATGTCTTGGGCTTATGAAAGATGTGGTTGTAACTCTTTCCCAATTACCTATGAAGAGTGTGGTATTAGATGTTATCGTGGATGACATACCACCAAAATTTGGGATGCTTCTTTCAAGATATTGGGCTAAAAAGGTAGGTGGCACTCTACAGATGGACCTAAGCTATGCAACCATACCTGTTTTTGGTGGTGAACAACGAATATTATACAGAGAAATCAAACTGGCTTATTTGGTAAGTGATCACGATAATCCCACTAATCATCCTATATATGTTGTAGAAGATGATCTGGGTTCTTCTATTTTTCATATGGATGAGGAAATGGGAGAAGTATCAGTTAGAAAGTCAATAACTGTAGTAGGAGATAGTGAAGATCATTTTGTTTGGAAAATGTATTTTGATGGGGCTTGTTCTAAAGAAGGTTCCGAAGCTGGTATTGTCTTCATTTCCCCTACCAAGGAGGTTATTCCAATGCCATATAAACTTGAATTTGACACCACTAATAACATCAATGAGTATGAAGCTTTGCTGTTAGGTATAAAAGCCACAAGAGACATGGGAATAAATAAGTTGTCTGTTTTTGGAGACTCTGAACTTATAGTTCACCAGGTTAGAAACATATATCAAACCAAACAACAAAGATTGAAACAATACAGAAATGAGGTGTGGGATTATGTGGATAATTTCTTCTTGGCATTGAATATTACTTTTGTTCACAGGGATTTAAATCAGTAGGTTGACTCTTTGGCATTTGCAGCAAGCAACTTTAAAACTTCGATGTTTCCTAATCTGAAGTTTCAAATTGAAGTCAGACACAAACCTTCAATTCCAGATAATATAAAACATTGGTAGGTTTTTAAAGATGATGAGGAAATTCAGAGATTTTTGAAAACCATTGAAGAGTTTTCTAATATTTCAATTGATCAAGATGACGAAGATGCAAAAGAAGAAATACACACTGCATAAGTTCTTCAAGATACTATTGCTGGTCACAAGATCATTGAATTGAAGACAAACCATTTGCCTAAGGGTTTGGTTCCATTAGAAAGGTTGTTAGATCATAATGATGTCTCCAGGAAGGCTGTTATCCAAACAGAAGAAACATATGTGGAAGACTGTGACATTAGTTCGGATGCAAATCCCAGGTTTGTAAAGGTATCTAGGAAACTGTCAACAAAATAGAAGGAAACATATATTGAATTAATGAAACAATATTCATATATATTTGCTTGGTCTTATGAAGATCTAAAAGTGTTTGATACAGAAATTATTCAGCATAAAATCCCTCTGAAACTTGGATCAAAACCTGTAAAACAGAAATTCAGATAATTCAATCCTTTACTGTTACCAATAATAGAAAAGGAGTTGAAGAGGCTGCTAGAAGCAAAAATCATAGTGCCACTAAGATACTCAGAATGGGTAGCGAACCTTGTGCCCATCAGGAAAAAGAACAGAGAGATAAGGTGTTGTAGGAAAATCTCCCTGCGGACAGGTAGATTGCCTCAAAGAGCTTGACCCTAACTCTAAGACAGAAAATGCTTAACATGGACACTGACTTCCTTTCAAATCTATACAAACTAATACATGAGAAGGAAGGAGAATAAAAGTACCTCTTTATCGACGTTTTTCCGTGCACACTCCGAGTTGAGCTCCAAACTCTTGCTCCTCGCTGAGTCTTGTAGACAAAGAAAGTACGACCACTTCCTACTCTATTGATATTAGCTTGAAAACAGATCTATCTATCAATGACAAGTTCATGTAAAATCATACACAAACTAGAAAGAAATAGGCCAAGCGTGTCATATTAATGAGAATAACGACAACAATACTTGCAATCGTAGATGCGAATGCGACAACTTCGTCAAGTCCCCTTCATCTAACCCTTGCTCGAAATATCCACAACTTGGATGACAACAACTTCACTGATCACTCTCCTTTGGTTGACTGTGTGTTTCCTATGAGATCATAGGTTTCATGCTAGCAATTCTCTCCCTTTTCACCATCATGGAGCTTGCTTATATAGGTTAAGAGAAGCTCAACCTCTTGAGTTATCTTTAGAACAAGTTGAATAATTCCCTCCTTGGATCAAGGATCTTATGGTGGAACCAAGAATTCAAATGCAACTGCCTTATAAACTTGAGAGATCCTCCCCTTATTCTCCTCAACGGGCCAACTACTACCTCAGATTAGACAACGTTCTCTAAAAAGGGGCATCAGAGCACTATAGCGCTCCCTAGGAAGCTTGAGGGGGCACCAACGCTCCAAGGATGGATAACGCTCCTTCAGAGGGGTAGATAAGCATTATAATGCTCCCTGAGACCTTATAGAGGAGAGCCAGTGCTCCTAAGGCTGATGTAGGGGAGCGCTCACCCTCAAAACCTTTGTTTAAGAGCTCTTCTCAGGTGATAAAAGTTCCTTGACTTCAGTTAATCATTTTTCCTCCTCCAAATCAAGTGTATGAGATGTCTTAAGTGCCTCCTTAGTGTTGTCTTTATGGCAGTATGCTTGAACAACATTTGTGACACTTGTGAACAACTTGCAACACTTGCGAAAGTTGTAAGGAACATGCGACACTTACGACACTTATCGAAGTGAGCAATATTGAGGTGTAACAGATTGCCCCCCAAAGTATGAAGTTAGAAGATACGATCTGATAACTAAAATTCTTTGTAGATGCTTAAGCAAGGGTATAGACTCGGAGAACCTGACGGAAGCTGCACATAAACATCCAACAAATATCATGACATATTTCAAAACCCAAGGCATGCATACCTATGCTTGGGTGATCAAGACTTGCCAGATATGGCCGCCATTAAATACACCGCGGATCCATAATTGTATTGATAAGAAGGTATAGCCACCAAATATACAATGTGGATCTATACTTTGATGACTCGGACTGATCGTATCCACGAAGAATACACAGTGGATCTACGAGATGACAAGACATAGCCACGACCAATACAAAGTGGATCTATGTAACAATGTATGTGTTATTTGTCCAATAGAAACTCCTTCGCAACCTGGGCAAAGCATATATCAAGGTGATCACTCAACCCAGGGTCTTCTTACCAATCCCAATATGGTACAAATCTAACCATGTGAAGATATGTCCTAATGTCGAACATGGTAGAAACCACTTGATTACCGGTCAATGATGTGAATCGTTAACAAGCACGAGGGAAATCACCATTAATGTCAATGATTCCCAAGGTACCCTAGTACATTCCAGCGAATGTGAATAGATGAGATGAGGTCGAACACCCGTGGAATCATCCGATCAGAGGTCAATAATGTAAACCTACTGTTGAATGTGAGTAGGCCTGCCATTGAGGCATGGAGGTCCCAAAGTACTAACTGGTTTCTAAGTCTGATTCTCGGATAATGTGTTGAAGTCGACAGGACTAGACTCATCGAGGGAGGGCCTTGATGTATCCCCCATCAACGAAACAAAACAAACATAGAGATGTAATTGGAAGATCAAATGGACATGGACTGACACAGGTTTTGAGGCAGGATATTTTGGATGGCTGACTCTAGAGGCAGATACTTCCCTTGAACACTGAGGCACAAAAAAAAAACATGACATGGACCAAAACTATGCAGTGGATACTGTGACTTGCGTCGGGTGACCCAAAGGAGTGAAAGGAACTCAAAGGACTGACTCAGTGTAGAGGTTCAATGGATTATGATATGTGTAAATGACAAAGTGCCGTGTTCAAGGGCGACTCTAAGAATTGCTGGATAATGTTCTCAAAAGACTGCTTGGCTTGCTCCTTTCAATTTTTTCCCCCATCCAGATAGACGAGTACCTCTTTTTGATTTAATGAGCTCGAGGAGGATAACACATGCTTAATATAACTCACCTTCGGTAAGTTCCTCTTCCTTTGTTTAACGAACCAGAAGAAGTAAGGGATCGGTCCCATATGGGCCTGTCGATGTGTGTTTTAACGAGTCCAAAGACAGAAAACTCAAAGGTTTTTCAAGCTTATAGAGTTTGGAAAAACACTTAAAAGAGAACTCTCTCAGTTCCTTTTTCGTACAGTAGTCTAACGAGACCGAAAAATAGATAAACTATCGCTCGAAAGATGCCCTTTCCAACCTTTTAACGAGTGTGAAAGGAAGCAAGGTCACTCGACAATATTTTCATATTTAGAGAGTCTAAAAAGGGTTTAAATATGACTCTAGGGGGGTTCCTTTTTTGTGTGTTCGTGTATCCGTACGGGTCCGAAAAAGAGATAAAAGTTTACCCGGTGCATTCCATGTATTTACGAGCACGAGAAAGAACAAAGACTAAGCTTGGTATGCCCCCATCTTGAAATCTAGTGACTTGACTCTAGAATTATCATCAAAGGCTGGAGACATGACCCCCAAGCTTCAATTCATTCACCGACTTTGAGGTTGTCACCAATTTATGTGCTAGATGGAGAAAAAGGATACAGGTGGATGAAATGAAGGTTAAAAAACGAGACCTAACGAAAGACTCGACTCGACATCTATGAGATCTGGCGAAAGACTCAACTTGAAGGGAGAGGTGATTGTTTCATTTTTTAGGGAGCTTGACACAGGAAAAGAACTATGCTCAAGGTTCCAGGTTCGATCCCCAGATTGCTATTTCATTTTTTAACGAGCTTGCTACAGAGAAGAAAACTATGCTCAAAGCCTCTGTTTCATTTTTTAACGAGCTTGCTACAGAGAAGAGAAACTATGCTCATGACCTCTGTTTCATTTTTTAACGAGCTTGCCATAGAGAAGGGAAACTATGCTCGTGGTTTCTTCTTGATCATGGCTTCCAAGAGGATAACGCTCTGGAAGGATACCATGTCAAGGGACAAGACTCGGTCATGGCTTCCAAGAGATATTCACTGGATGGAAGGTAATCACTCGAGAAGGAACACATGTCGAGGGTCGTGACAGGGGTAAGGAGATCAGGCTCCAATAACCCTACTGAAGAGATCACCATGTCAACTACCGGATCCAAATCATCGGAAGTTGAGGTCATGGGAGACAATGCCACATAATTGACATGCGGCGGGGGTGATACTGTCTGCATATAAGAGCCACTTAGGGAGGTAACCCAATTGGGGCCGATGAATGAAAGTTGATCAATAGTCACAATTATTCCATCATGAGGAAAAGATATCACATGGAAAAGAGTGGATACAATAGCTTTCATAGCATAGACATAATCCCGCCCAAGGAGTAAAGAGAAATCCAAGGGGTCTCAGACTACCATGACATCGATAAAAATAGTTTTCCCTCCCAAAGTTATAGGAAACTGAAGAAGGATCCCTAAAGGTTGACTAGTTCTTCTGTTAAAAGATAACAGATTCTGTGTAACTGGTGCAAGCTGCGGACAACCCAAAGCGTACCAAGCAACAGAAGATAAAATGCTAACAGACGCACCTTCATCTATCAGCGTTTGAGTAACGTCCTGACCATGAACCTGTACTGTAATATGGAAAGGAATGTGAGAGGGAAGAAGAGGTCCAGTTAGCGCACCCCAATCAAAAAGAATGGCTTAAGTACTTGGAGGGTGTTTCGCAGGAGAATGAGGGATGCCCCCCGACACGATAGAGTCTGTATCAACTAGAAAAACATGGGCAGTATCGGGTTTACTCTCTAGAAGGAGAGTAGGATCGACCAATGATTGGATCGGATCAAACCATGGTGGACTTGGATAGACCACTTTGGCACTCTTCAGAGGAAGAGTGGGACTGATCGAGGAAGGGACTGGATCAGTCACTTTGACGTTCCTCAATGGAGGAATGGGATCGACCGATGGAGAAACTGGATCAACCACTTTGGCACTCTTCAGAGGAAGAGTGGGACTGATCGAGGAAGGGACTGGATCAGTCACTTTGACATTCCGCAATGGAGGAATGGGATCAACCGATGGTGAAACTGGATCGACCACTTGAGTTTCATTCTCCAAAGGAAGAATGGAGTCGACGGGTAGAAATGGATCGACTGCTTTGGTGTCACTCTCTTGATGAAGAGCGGGGCCGATCGATGACAGAACTGGATCAACTACTTGGGTTCGTGGTTCAATCGAGGAGGAAACTAGACTGACCACCTGATCAACTGGACTGATCGGAGATGGAACCGGATTGACCAGTCCATCAACCAATGATGGGTCGGAGGAAAGATTATGATAACCTTTTGGAAGTTGAAGTTTTTCCAAAAGAGAAGAAGCCTCGTCCATGTGAGGACAAAGGTGAGAGTAATGATTACCTTTACATAACATGCAAGGGAACTTGACAGTTTTTTTCTTCTTACCAACCTTAATGTCACTAATTGACGGGGTATCATCGACATGATCGACAGAGGCCGATGACGTGGAGGACCACATTTCTAAGACCTGGGTAAGACCGGGGCAATCCCTCAGAAAGTGGTCACCCTTACAAAGGCTGCAAGGGAATTTGGGTTTTGGATTCTTCATTTTAATCTTGTTGACCTCATCAACACTCCTAGTACTATTAACAGTAACTGGTTTCTTAGAGCCAACATCGGATGTTGTTGGGGTCTTGGTCCTTTTCGGGCTCTTCTTCTTCTTCTCTTTTCGTTTCTTCTTCTTCTGATCAACCTGGCTACTTGCTTTAGAGATTTCACTAGGCGAAGAAGGAGAAATGGAAGGAGACTTAATGGGCGAAGAAGGAGAAAAGTTGACATGAGGTTGATGTGTGGGTGGTGTATTGACATCCAAAGTATTAGGTGCAACTGAAACATTGAGAGGATTCGGGATCACCAGAGTGGGGAACAACCAAACTGGTAATCCAATAGTGAGTCCTGGAAGACTCAGTGTGGCAACATATGGAGGACCAAAGTTTCCAAATGAAGGAAAGGTATAAGGTTCCCCAGAAGAAGGGGTTCCTCCATTGGTAGTCCCAGGATTCGATGCCATTATCACTAACTCGACCTAAGGTCCACTAAGTAAAACAAACAACACAGGCTACGAATCTAAAAAGCAATCAATCAAACAAACCTTCCTACGATGAAACCACTAGTTGGTGATGAAATCCAACGCCGCGAGATCAAAATAGGAAGGGGCGGGGATAGAGCGGGTGGATCAGTTACGTTGGCGACCTACTTAACATACTTACACCTTGGTACAAGCTTCCACGCAGTAATTGTGGATTTACCCTCCAAGGAGCCCGAGTGAGTTTGACCAACGTCTGTTCTAGGTATAGTGAGACTTCCCTTCACCGTCACGTTGTGTGAGACCCTAAAGATTGTGGCTACTAAGGTCACCAACTCGTAGTCAGCCCCTAGGCGGGTACAGTCAACAGTCCAGTCGAAACGTATGGGCAGGATAACAAGTCCAAAATCAACTTGAAAGGATTCCACTCATCATTTTGGGTATACCTTCCAGTGACCCCCAATATACGATCCGACCACTACAAACAGTTGGGCCACGGAGGGATAATCTCTGTAACTCACCCGAATGCGACCTCGTGCGTAACCCCTGTGTGAGAGGGGGATCCCAGCAGACTAATATGACAATTGGATTTGACTCTCCCTACTGCAAGATACTAAGTTGGTTTGATAGCTTTGGAAAGTTTCCCTTTCAACCTATTCCAAATCCCTACACCTTAAACTAATGTAGGTTTGCTAACAAAGACGTAAAAAGTCTGATAAATTTTAGTTAAGCATTGATTTTAATGGTTGTTTTTTACTCAGAGGGTGTACGCAAGTGAAACTGATGGAATGATGACTCAATTCCCAAAAAATATGCATGAAATATGATAAGCAATCATTTCTTTTCAATGAATACCTATTTAAGGGAAAGAGGAAGTGTCGTTTTCACTATCAAACACTTGATAAGGAATGCCCTCAATCAATTTTGTTCTCAATCAAATCCAATATGATGCTACAACATTTCAGAAATGAAAACTAATCACTAAGATGTACTTTTTTCATTTGTATGCAAATGATAATCAATTCAATGCAAAATTTCTCTTGCCAACTACCCTTTCAGATCAAGGAGATTCAGACAAGAAAATGCAGATTTCGCACAAACAACACACCCTTTTGCAATCAAACAAGAGAAAGAAAACCAAAAATGCAAAAGGAAAGAGAAAGAGATTGGATCAAATGACTTCAAAGAACCAAATGAGAAAGCCTACAGACTTCTAATGTCCTTCACTAGAGTTCCCGCTCAGACGGATAGGAGAGAAGAAAGCAACGGATTGATTTCAAGCTCTCAATCAACAAAAACTCAAAAATAATGAAGAAGGGCATAAAATATGAACAACAAGGTGTTTTCTTCTCGATATGAAGGATGTCATAGGTCAAGGGAAGAAGCATTGAATCTCAAAGCAGCTCAACAAGTAAGAAACAAGGTTTTTAACCTCAAAAATGCAATTTTTTGAAGGGATTTTGTGAAAATAGGGGTTGGTGCTCTTGTGTAAGGGACACCAGGGCGTTATAAAGCTCTGTCCAACACTCTAAGGGAGTGATGGCACCCTGCTAACAAGGCAGGGGAGCGCTGGTGCCCAAAAATTCACAGAAATGTCCAAAAAACCTTAAATTTCATTCAAATTTTGACAAACAAGCTGAGTGTGATGGGATAAAGAGTCAATCAGCAAGTGCAATCAGATAAATGGGGTGAACAAGGTCTGAAAACAATCAGGTAAGACAATTTATTATGAGGAAAAATCAAAACTAAAAGTTTCGACTCGAATCCCTAGTGGAGTCGTCAGTTTCTGTTCTAGGAAAATCTCCCTGCGGACAGGTAGATTGCCTCAAAGAGCTTGACCCTAACTCTAAGACAGAAAATGCTTAATGTGGACACTGACTTCCTTTCAAATCTATACAAAATAATACATGAGAAGGAAGGAGAACATAAGTACCTCTTTATCGACGACTTCCTACTCTATTGATATTAGCTTGAAAATAGATCTATCTATCAATGACAAGTTCATGTAAAATCATACACAAACTAGAAAGAAACAAGCCAAGCATGTCATATTAATGAGAATAACGACAACAATACTTACAATCATAGATGCGAATGCGAAAACTTCATCAAGTCCCCTTTGTCTAACCCTTGCTCGAAAGATCCACAACCTGGATGACAGCAGCTTCACTGATCACTCTCCTTTGGCTGACTGTGTGTTTCCTATGAGATCATAGGTTTCATGCTAGCAATTCTCTCCCTTTTCACCATCATGGAGCTTGCTTATATAGGTTAAGAGAAGCTCAACCTCTTGAGTTATCTTTAGAACAAGTTGAGGATTTCCCTCCTTGGATCAGGGATCTTCTGGTGGAACCAAGAATTCGAATGCAACTGCCTTCTAAACTTGAGAGATCCTCCCCTTATTCTCCTCAACAGGCCAACTACTGCCTCAGATTAGACAATGCTCTCTCAAAAGGGGCATCAGAGCACTATAGTGCTCCCTAGGAAGCTTGAGGGGGGCTCCAGTGCTCCAAGGATGGATAACACTCCTTCAGAGGGGAAAATAAGCGTTATAATGCTCCCTGAGACCTTATAGGGGAGCGCCAATGCTCCTAAGGCTGATGTGGGGGAGTGCTCACCCTCAAAACCTTTGTTTAAGACCTCTTCTCAGGTGATAAAAGTTCCTTGACTTCAGTTAATAATTTTTACTCCTCGAAATCAAGTGTATGAGATGTCTTAAGTGCCTCCTTAGTGTCGTCGTTATGGAAGGATGCTTGAACAACATTTGCGACACTCGTGAACAACTTGCAACACTTGCAAAAGTTGTAAGGAACATGCGACACTTACGACACTTATCGAAGTGAGCAATATTGAGGTGTAACATAAGGCTCTGTGTAGACTTCCAGAATCTAAACATGTGTTCTTTGAAAGACAATTATCCATTACCAAAAATGGATTATATCTTACAAAAGGTTGTCGGCGCAAAGAGAATTTCTATGCTTGATGGATATTCAGGGTACAATCAAATATCAGTAATGAAAGAAGACAAAAAGAAAACAACTTTTACCACTCCCTGGGCACATTTATGTACAAAAATATGCCTTTTGGGTTGATGAACGCTGGAGCTACATTTCAAAGAGCTATGGATATAGCTTTCGTTGGCGAGAAAGACAGGTTTGTGGTGATTTACCTTGATGACATCACTGTATTTTCAACGTCATATGAAGAACATTTACAACACTTGAAGAAGACATTTGAGAAATGCAGGAAGTACAACATATCACTTAATCCCAAAAAATCACATTTTACCATGGAGGAAGGTAAGATTCTTGGACACATTGTTTTGCCTGGAGGAATTAAAATAGATCCAAAAAGAGTAAAGGCTATTCAGCTAATCGACATTCCAAGAAATAAAAAGTCAATTCAGTCCTTCATTGGTAAGATTACTTTTTTAAGGAGGTTTATACCTAACTTTGCAGAGATTGTCAAAAACATCATTGACATGTTGAAAAAGGATGCAGAAATTAAGTGGATACCAGAGGCAAGAGAATCCTTCGAAAAGATCAAACAGGCTATTGTTCAGGCACCTGTTTTAATTAGCCCAGATTTTTCTAAAGAGTTCATGATTTTTTCATTTCCATTAGAAAATACCATAGCCATTGTTCTTCTGCAAAGAAATGAACAAGGTCACGAGCAACCTATCTCCTTCTTTAGCAAAACCCTCAGGGATTCTGAATTTATGTACGATCTAATAGAAAAACAGGCTTATGCCTTAAAATCTTTCAGAGTGTATATTCTTCAATAAAAAATTACTGCTTATGTCCCAAGCAGTGCAGTCAAAGAAATATTGGTTCAGCCTGATTGTGAAGGTAAGAGGGGGAAATGGATAACCAAAATCTTGGAATACGATCTCACCATAAAGCCTACCCAGCTGATAAAGGGACAAGGCCTTGCCAAATTAATGACAGAATCCAATTACAAAGCAATTGGATTATACCATCTTTTAGACATGACACATGACTCTTCTATCCAGATTGAAGAAATTGATTTACAAATAAACAACAAGTATGTTTCTTCAGAATGGTACAAATACATCGTATTTTTTCTGCTGAATTTTCAATCTCCCCCAGAGTTGGATAAATCAAAATACACATCATTAAAGTTGAGAGATTCAAAATATTGTATTGTTAATCATATCCTGTTTTGGAAAGATCCCAATGGTTTTCTATTGAGATGTGTGGATGAAAAGGAGGCTAAACAAATCTTTGAATATCTGCATCATGGTGTCTGTGGAGGTCATCATCATTGGAAGGCTATTGCCTTCAAAATTCTTAGAGCAGGCTATTACTGGCCAGTTCTATTCTCAGATATTTTTGCTCAGGTTAGGGCATGTGAACCTTGTCAGAAATTTGTCGGGAAGCAGAAACTTATATCTCTGCCTTTGAAACCAATCATTGCCCATGGATCATTCCAACAGTGGGGATTAGATTTCATTGGAGAGATTAATCCCACCTCATCAGGGAAACATAGATGGATTCTTACGACCACTGATTATTTTACAAAGTGGTTAGAAGCAATTCTGACTCGAAATACTACAGACAAGGTAATCATGGAATTTCTAGAGGGATATATTTTTCCAGGTTTGGCTATCCTAAAAAACTGGTCACTGATAATGCACAGGCTTTTAAGTCGAATTCCATGCTTGAATTTTGCAATAAATAAAATATCAAATTGGTTCATTCTACTCCCTACTACCCCCAGGGGAACGGATTGGCTGAATCTTCCAATACGACACTGGTAAGGATTATCAAAAAGTTGCTGGCAGAAAATAAAAAAGCATGGGATTCCAAGTTAAAGTTTGCTCTATGGGCTAATCAAATAAACAACAAGAAATCTATTGGGACATCTCCCTTCCAGATGGTATATAGCACATAAGATATCCTTCCAACTAAATTAGGCCTGCCAGTCTTGAATTTTTTGCAAGAAAAACAAGAAGAACCCAATGATGTACAAAGAAGATTTTTTTAGCTCATTGAAGTTCAGCTGGCCAGAGAACAGGTTAACCAAAAAACTGTTGCTCATTAGAAAAAAATCAAGGCTACATTTGATAAAGGAACTAAGAAAGATGTTTTCAATGAAGGGGATTTAGTGTTGAGATGGGACGCCAGGAGAGAAGATAAAGCAAAACACGGAAAGTTCGATAATCTATGGTATGGTCCTTTCAGGATAACCAAGGTAATGAACAATAACACTTTTCTCCTACATAATTTAGACAACACTGAAATTTTTGGGGGCCCAGTGAATGGGAGGTTCTTGAAGCATTATTTCATCTAAAGGCTCGACAGGTTAGAGTTAGTACAGTAGTTTTCCTTTCAATAAAGACTCCATATACCCAATGGACTTGTTTTTACAGTTATGCTGAAAATAAAAGACAGACAATCGCAGGGGAATCAA
This sequence comes from Picea engelmannii, assembly GCA_009831015.1. Taxonomy (NCBI): domain Eukaryota; kingdom Viridiplantae; phylum Streptophyta; class Pinopsida; order Pinales; family Pinaceae; genus Picea; species Picea engelmannii. Next base: position 112,674 of record ML798161.1, read on the forward strand.
TGAATCAGAGATAAAGGAAAGGAAATGGTCTGCAGTTCTTGGATTTTAGTATCAAAACTCCATCCCCAGAAGGAGCCAATGTTAGTCTCTAATTTTGTCTTGGTTTAGTGAGAAACCCTTGTCCTAAACCCTCCTTACCCATTCCTCATTTTCCGTTTTCAATTGTTTTCCATTTTTAGACTTTGGTATTTTGTGGTTTACATTATAGTCTTTGATGATTTATTTAAGTTTGATTTTGAAAAGACATTGTTTAAAATTGAAGTGTCTCCTTTTATGCAGTTTGAATTTTAAAATTTCAAGTTGTCAAACGCGCTACGGGAATAAACCTATTCCCGTAGAGCCAAATAATCATGCCATAACTTGCGCCTGCCATCCCGATTTAGTTATGATGACATGATTCATGAATTGAGAGTTCATGTATTCCCACGAAAGCTTGAAAATCATTTCCAAATCCAACAAATTCAGAATATAATTGTTATGCACGTGCGCAGGGTTCATTTCAAAATCACCTGTTGCTTGATGATCATTATATGTTACATGTTCGAGTTGGATTAATTCAGCCTTGCAGGGAGAAATGCAAGTATTCATCCAAAGCAACAGAATACACTAACAATTACAGGTGGTGAATTTGGAACCCGAGGACGACGGTTGCAAAATTGAGTTTAATGGCACAAAAGAGGAGCGGACAAGTCGCCAGAATAGAACCAGAAGGTGCCGAACTTCTTGAAGCCTATCCTCAGATGACCCAAAGATTCAGAGACGCTGGGTGGTTTGAGTTCCTCACCACATTTCAAGGTTATGATGAGTAGGTTTCTATGGAATTTTCTCTAAACTTCGATGGTCACGAGGTCGAAATAGGTAAGCTGTTGATGCTAGTGACAGAGAAGACTATAGAAAAGGCTTGAAGGCTCGTGGTTGGAGGGGAAAGATGGTGGAAGAAGGAGCACGTGGTTATTGAATTTGTAAATCAATTCCTCCTTCCAGATAAGCAGAATCTAGATTGGAGAAGGGGAATACCTCGCAGCTGGGTTCAACCCGAATGACAAACTTCTCGGGTGGTGATTCACAGATACATCACCTACGAAGGGAGGTTTTCATTGGTCTACATCTACCATATCAGAATACTGATGCATCTAAATGGTGATTACCCTTTAAATGTTCCTTATTTTTTGCTTAAAAGTTTGACAAAATGTCCAAGAAAGTGCAGTCAATTTCCACTAATGCTAAAGGCAGTTTGTTCCATCAAGTCCTGATTAAAACCCTAGTCATGTCTTTCATGAACGAATTACATAAGCCCTAGAACTGGATCACACAATCCTTAAAACCTATCACTCAATCCAATAAGCAGAAAAAGGGCAGAGGAAGGAAAACTATTAAACAGAGTCGAGATATTTCTGATGAAAACCCTGTGAAAGATGAGTCTTCTGATATCAAGGTAACTAAGAAGAGAAGAAGTAAGAGACCTAGATGGGAGCTCAAAATTGAAATGCTTCCTGAGGAATATGTTAAAGGACATACATAGTCAGATAATGATCTCGTTGCTCAAACTACAGTCAAGTCTGAAATGCCATCGACCAACAAAAGGAGCGTTGCAATCAAAGGAAAAAAGGATAAAGGTGTGTGTGTATCACATAAACCTCGGAGAAATTCGATCAGGGTTACTAATAAGTATAGGCTAAAGTCAAAGGCAATGTTCAATCCGTCAATCAAAGAAGAAAACACCATAATCATAGAAGATGATTATGAGGATGTTGAAACAAGTACCAGGAAAAGAGCAAAAAAGACCCCATTTCCCAAGAAATCTGTCAGCAAAGGAAAGGGAATACTTACACCACCTACAGGCCCTGTAAAGAGAGATTCAACTAGATTATCAAAAGCTAAAGAGATGGCTAAAAACATCAGTGAATTCCCTGAAGAAAAACATGATTACTTGGAAGACTCAGATTACTTACCAGATGTACCTGGAGCTTTAGATTCATCAAGTTTTGAAGAAGAACATAGCTCATAATTAATCTCAAAATACCAGGTTAAAGCCAAGGAACCTAGTGTTACCTTAAATCTAAATGAAACTGCACCTTCTGAAGATTGTTCACGATTCAGGGTTGAGATAAGAACTGATAAGGAAAAGATTAAGGAATTTCAGAAAACAATAAAACAATTAAAGAAGGAAAAGGTGCAGATAGAATAGTGGAATGCTCGCTAACAAGAAAGGATTCAAAGTCTTAAAAAGAAGAAGAAGGAGCAAAGGGAATTGCTTAAGGAACTCAAGGAAATTAATTTCAGACTTTACTGGCACAATGTTGTGCTAACCATGAAGCTCAAGAAGAAAAACGCCAAAGCCATTGTTGCAATTTTATCCTAAAGGTAACATGAAGATTTGTTACAATTTTGTTTAAAGGTTCTCCAGGAGATATGGCAAAAGATTGTTCGTTTTGATCAGGGAAATTCTAAGACTTCGATCTGTTTTACAGAGTCAAACAAAATCCCTATTTTGTAGAGTCAAATGTAATGTTGACAATGTTTGTTATATCAAGCTGTTGAGCTGTGGACTATTTTGGGGGGTAGAAGCTCATTTTGAGTGAGTTACTTTAGGAGTTGGATACTTTTTGATTCTAGTCATTTAAAGTTGTTCTAGATAATAGGATCTAGAAGTTTTATAGATAGTTTAAATAGACAGAAGACAAACGATGTGAGGGTCGAAAAATTGGAGATCAATGAGAAACTTTTTGTGGAGCTTATTGTAAAAGACATTTATGTTCAATTGACACTCAATAGAAAATGCATATGGATGGTTAGACCTTCTTTTTTCTACTCTGTTATTTCATTCTTCATGCTTTAATTTATTATTCAGATTGCAATGCTTTTTGATTCTTACATGTTAATTTATACAGTGAAGATTTTGCTGTAGAGATAAATTTTCAAGTAATAAGGTCAAGCTGATACCCTTGTTTCTTTATAATATATTGAGACAAAAAACTCTTGTGAATTTGACATATTGAAGACTTCACTTTCCTTTTTCTTAAATTGGTTTAATCCATTTATGTATCTACCTATTATTCAGTCAGTGGGATATACTATGTTTTATTCTTGATTTTCATGTCATGCTGTAATCTTGACCCAGTTTTCAGCCACTCTACAAAAAAACCAAATCATAAAACCTTAAAAATACTTTGCAATAAGCGAATGATGCCATAGCTTGCCCTCTTACAGTCAAGTGAAACTTTACAGACTAACAGTGTCTACGAGGAAATGTGCTTGAATTACCTGCACATTGTGATGCATTGGAAATGAGGTATGTGATCCTCCAAGGTATGATGGAATAACTGATGTAGCTTATTTTATAAGGGAATTTGAATTGAAAATATTAGATAAACAAAGATTATTAGCTTTATACATTCTGTTGAAAGAAACCCCGACAAGATGGTGGTTTCCACATAAGGATGGAATGCGAGACTGGAAGTAGCGCAAAAGGTTATTATAGGTCAGGTTCGTGACAAAGAATGAAGATACTATGAAGAAGTATACATGATTGAGCTGTCTGGTGGAGCATGTTACACAATGTATTATGACATGGAGAAAAGTACCTAGGCAAGAATGGACACACTTGTTTGTATACACCTTGGACACAATCCCGAAGAATTGGTACTTGGATCTAGAAGTGCACAGAGAAACTACATATTGGTAAGAATTGACTCGAAATTTTAAGGAAACTTTTAGTTTTGAAGATGATGCTCCTTTACTTGACTTAGCTTTGCAGGTAATCAAGAACAATATTTTTTCATCAAAATATTTAGTAGAACTAGTACATGTATGTAGCATGCATAGATATTCTACGACATTTGAAGAGGTTTTGCACTATTATAATTTTGTTGAAGAAGATCAAGAGGAGGAAGAAGATCCAAGAAATGTGAAAATACCAGAAACAAAAGGAGAGCATGCAGTAGAAGGACCATAGCTTGAATTGGTTGTATATGAAAATACATTGAGAACACACAAAATAAATATCGGTACAAAAGATAATCACAAATTTACAAACATAGGAGAGTATTGGAATGGCGAAACTCTAGAGAAGATAGTTGATTTAATGCGTGAGTACCGTGACCTGTTTCTGACTACTTTTTCAAAGATTAAAGGGATTTTTGGGGAGTTAGGAGAGATGAAGATCCCCTTGCATCCAAATGATAAGCTAGTGAAGCAGATGCCATATAGACTGAGCCCAGTGTATAAGCAAAAGGTAAACGAGGAGATAGATAGAATGATGGAAGCTATAATTATTGAACCTATCAAAGAATTAGAGTGAATTAGTCCAATGATGGTTTGGGATAAGAATACAAGAGGGATCAATTTTTTTATAGATCTAAAGAAATTAAATGATTCCTGCTTACATGATTAATTTCCTCCACCATTTACAAATGAAGTGTTGGAGAATGTAGGAGAAAGAAGCTTATTCATTCATTGATGGATTTTGAGGGTATCACCAGATCACGATTGTGTAGAATGATAGATATAATAATGCATTTGTGACATAATGGGGATGTTACCAGTACATAGTGATGCCTTTTGGATTGAAGAATGCACCAACCATATTCTCTAGAATGGTTGTAGAAGAATTTAAAGAATTCATCCATAAGTTATTAGAAGTATACTTAGATGACTGGACGATGTTTATCTTGTTGAAAGATCATATTGATATTTTATGCTTGATGTTGGATAGGTTTAGGAAGTTTTAGATATATTTGAATTTGAACAAGTGCACTTTTTGTGCATCGTTTCGTATCTTACTGGGCCATGTAGTGTGTAAGAAAGGAATGTTGGTGGATCCTGCGAAGATTGTTGTGATTGTGGATTTACCACCGCCAAATTTAGTGAGATAGTTATGAGTAAAATTGGGGCATACAGGGTACTACAAGAATTTCATTAGAGGATATGTGCATATTACATCCCCGATGGAAAAATTTCTAAAGATGGAGAACAATTTTAAATCGAATGAGGAATGTCAAGAATTTTTAGACACTTTGAAGCAAAAATTGGTCACCGCACCGATTTTGATATTTCTATATTGGAAGAAGGAGTTTCATGTTCACATGGATGCGTCATTTGTAGATTTAGGCACAATGTTAGCTTGGCATGGAGAAGGAGATGTAGATAATCCCATTGCATTTGTAAGCAGGAAGTTTCCAAATAAAGAACATAAATATACTACTACAAAACATGAAGGATTAGCAATGGTGTATGCATTGCATAAGGTTAGACATTACTTGTTGGGTTCACACTTTAAGATGTACACAAACCATTCTGCGCTAAGATATTTGGTCAATATGCCAGTGTTGTATGAGAGAATGTGCATATGGCTATTATTGTTTTAGGAATATGACTTTGAAGCAATTGTGAAACTAGGGAAATTTAATTCGGGACCTGATCACTCATCATGCATATTATCAGGAGAAGATGCAAGAAACTTGGACAAAATATTACCAAGTGCGCACTTATTTACAATAAAAATGGTTGATGACTATTTTGCAGACATAGTTCAGTTCTTGAGTACAAGAGTAACGCCACCTAAGTTTACAGTTGTGTATAAGAAGCAATTAGTAGTCAAGGTCACAAAATATCAACTTATAGCAGGAAATTTGTACAAGTTAGGTGCAGATGGTATTATGTGATGATGTGTATTAGAACATGAAAGACATGATATTTTCAGAGGCACATGAAGGGGTTGCAGGAGGAAACTATGCAATAAAAGAAACACCTCAGAATATTTTGTGTGTAGGATTGTGGTGGCATACCCTTCATAAGGATTCTAAGGAATTTTGTAAGACTTGTGATGTTTTCCAAAGAATTGGGAAGCCTTCCAGGAGAGATGATATGTCATTAGTACCACATGTGACATTACATGATTTTGATAACTAGGTCGTTGATTTTGTTGGACCGATTAATTCACCAACAAAGAGGTCAGGATTAAAATACATCATTACTGCGACATATTACTTGACAAGATGGGTTGAAGAAGAACAAGTAATATATTGCAGTGCAAAGACAACTGTGCAGTTTTTGTTTGAAAATGTGGTGACAATATTTGGATATCCAATAATTATTATGAGTGATCAGGGAACTCATTTTTTGAATAAGATGGTTGCATCATTGACAAAGGATTTTTAGATTCATCATCAGAAGAGAACACAGTATCATCCTCGGGAGAATAGGATAGTGGAAGCATTCAATAAGATACTAGAACATGCAACGACGAAGGTGTGTAATTTAAGTCGAGACTACTGGGACTTGAGGATTCTAGAAATGTTATGGGCGTATATAAATAAAAGTAAGAAGTTGACAGGATAGACCCCATTTAGACTACTATATGGAAAAAATGTTGTTATGCCTATGGAATTCATTGTACCGAGTCTGTGCATTGTTGCACTGACAAAAAATATAGATTCTGGCGTAGTGGATAAGAGACTGTCAAAAACTAGTAGATATGGAAGATGATCGATTTGTCACATGTTTTCATCAACAAGTTTAGAAAGCGCGTGAGAAATCATGGCATGTCAGGCACATTAAACAGAAGAAGTTCCAGACAGGAGACTTAGTTTTACTTTATGAAAGCAAGTTTTTGCAACACCCTCGAAAGTTTCAAATTCATTGGTTGGGTCCAATGTGATCAGGTTTGTGACAAATGCAGGTGTTTTTCAATTGGAGAAACTGAATGGAGAAGTTGTGGAAGGATTGGTTAACAATAGTCAGATGAAACTATGTAGGTACAGTCGTACTTCCGCGCACTAGTCAGAGTGCACAATATGTGTACCATAATACTTGTAATATAGTGTACTATAGAAGAAAAAGAAGAAGAAAAGAGGAAACATAATAAAATATTTTGAAGGTTGTAGTGATACATAAGGATAAATGAGTAAGGAAGTAAAGACATAAAATGTCACAGAGATGTAGAAAGAGGAAGGAATCGTGCGTAGGCAGGTGGATTGAAGTGCGACAAAGATCTTCCTAGAGGGGAGGAAATGCATTAAAAAGCGTACATGATCCAGATTATTTTGAGAATTAAATGAAGGTGGAAATATAACAATAAAATGTACAGAGATCTTGTAATAAACACAAATATACGATAATGCGCAAATTTTATTAATGACAGAAATGTACGTAAACTATAAAAATACAGAGTGAATGAACTCACTAGAATGATGTAATCTTATCTCTAAGAAGAGATGTGATGGCTACGCTCATTTGAAATAATGTGAAGATGATTATAATGAGTCTCTAGAGACCTTTTCAAAATAAAGAAAATCCAAAAACCTAACCACAGATGTTATCGGACTAATCGGTAGGTGCGGACACTAACTGATCTCCCTAGATCCACCTAGATCTAGAACAAAACACACCAGAACATGACGCTTTCCTTAAGTTTTAGATATTGAATTTATTAACTAAAGAGGGATAGGTGACATACCATTTAAACACCACTTCCTCTCGCCATCGCCATCCTATCTCCTTTCCAACGCTCATACAATGATGAACCCGCAAAAGAATGCAAACAACCAAAGTGATAGCACTAGCATAAACTCAATATAAACCTATGTATGTGATCAAGGAATCATACAATAAAACACAACAATCTTTATAGGAAAGAATCATATTATTGTATCATATTAAATGTGAAAGAGAGATTACAACTATGGCCTTGATGTCGTAAGGTCCCTTCCAACTATCCTTTGTTCCCCACACACTTCTTGCTCCATGGATATGATAGCTACTCACAATCTACCTTGACAAAGAAAATCTCAAAGCCATTCTAACTAAGCTAACAATTCCAAGCCAAATCCCACTTCAAGATCCAAAATCAAAAGCTCAAAAGCTAACCAAAAGCTACCTTTCTCCATGAGAACTCCTCTCGTTTTATAAGTTGAAGAGGATAAGGTGAGGAGATTATGATGATCCCACTAAATAATGAAAGCGAGTAAGATCCAAACCATTTAGATGCCACCTCACCATAGAAGTTTCTCCTTCTAGAAGATTCGAGAAAACACTTGTTTTTCCCACGTGTAGGCATTCTCGCACCCTGCCTATAGAGAAACCTGCGAACATATCACACCCTAGCTATGGTGCAACCTGCGAGAATCAGGCATTCTCGCACCTTTCCTATATAACAACCTGCGAACTTCCTTTTTAACAGGGTTTTTACAAGGGAAAATGCAACTTCTTTTCTCAGGAAAAGTTCTTCTCCCTTCTCTCTTCAGGAACTCAGGCCACTGACCCCTCTGAAGGCAATAGATAGTTTTACATCAATAACGATCATAGGGATGACGAAAATAATGTGTAATAGAGAGCCCCCCAAAGTGAAGTTAGAACAGAGTGATAGATGAAATACTTTGTCGAGTGTGTGTAGGGAACAAGAAATAATTGGTCGAAAACCTGTCAACAAACAAGGAAATACAGTATAATAATATATCATCACTGAGGTAGGCATTCCCATACTCAGAATACAAATGACTCAAAGCATAAATGCTGACATGCAAAGATCCATGTCAAGTAAGACAGGTCATGACCACCAAACATACACTGTGGATCCATGCCAATATGACTCAAATCTGAACATAGCCACCAAAAATACACTGTGGATCTATGCAACCATACACTGAATATACTCCAACGCAACCTGGATCTGTCAGAAAAATATCCAGGGTCTTGATCTCTATCACTTTATAGTATGAATCTAACCATGAAAATACATGTGTTGAAGTCGAACATGGTAGAAACCACTTGATTACTAGTCATTAGTGTATATCGTTAACAAGTGCGAGGGAAATCACCATTAATGTCAATGACTCCCAAGGTACACTAGTACAATCCAACCAATGTGAATTAATGAGCTGAAGTCGAACACTCGGTGGAATCTCACGATCAGGGGTCAATAATGAAGACCCACTGTCGAAAGCAAGGAAACCTGCCATTGAGGCATGCAAGTTCCAAGGTACCAATTAGTTTCTAAGTCTAATTCCTGGATAACGAGTTGAAGTCGAGAGGAAAAGATTTGTCACAGGAGGGCCTTAATGTATCCCACATCAATGACACGAAACAAGTAACAAGATTTGATGTAGATCAGAGTAACAAGTGATTCATGACTGACTTAGGGATGGCTGACGCAATAGAAGGCTTAAAGACCGCAGAAATGGACGACGCAATAGAAGGCTTTCCAGGTTGAACTTCTCTTTGAACATATTGACGACAGGACAACTGTCTTGGAAACACTGACTCAACAATAGGGATCACATACCAATTTGTAATCTTATAAAGGAGTATGATCAGGAGACAAGTGGTTTTTCCAACCTAGACACAAAGTGAGTGAAAGGGTGTCATGTTCAAAAGTGACTCTTCCACAGAATACAGGTTTAGATACATTTCTTTCCCAATTCCCCCCCACCATTTCTGGAGAGTACCTCTTTATTTTTACGCAAGCTTGAGGAGGATAACATATGCTTGTAATGTAAGCTCATCCTTTGGATGATTCCCCCAGAGTATGTTTAAGGAACCCTAGGAAGGAGTGGTTCAGTCCCATATGGGCCTTTCGATGTTTATTTATCGAGTCCAAAGAAAGAAAACTCGAAGGTTTTTCATGATTATAGAGTCTGGAAAAACACTTAAAAGATAACTCTCTCAGTTCCTTTTTCGTAAAGTAGTATGATGAGACCGAAAAAGAGATAAACTATCGCTCAACAAACATTTTCTTTAAATAATTTAACGAGCGTGAAATAACAAGATCGCTCGACAATCTCTTCATGTTTAGAGAGTTTGAAAAGAGCTTAAAGGGAACTCCAGGGGGTTCCTTTTTCGTATAACCTTTATGAGTCCGAAAAAGTGATAAAAGTATACTCGGTTACATTCTCATTGATTTACGAGCATGAGAAAGAACAAAGACTAAGATCGGTAACTTATTCTCATGTATTTATGAGTATGAGAAAGAACAAAGACTAAGCTCGAGATTGTTTTCATTTTTACGCAAGCTTTAAAACAAAACAAAACTATGCTTGGGATAGATTTTAATTTTTACACAAGCTTAAAAACAAAATAAAACTGTGCTTGGACCTGGTTTCATTTTTACACAAGCTTCAACCAGAGGAAACTATGCTTGAGGTAGGTGGTTTCATTTTTACACAAGATTGAACCATAGAAAACTATGCTTGGACTTCCCAACACATAACACATGGATGGTTGGTACTTAGCCCCCAGCTTAACAAACTAGCGGCTCTACTTTAGCATGAAGTCCAAAGGCTGGAAGTATTTCCCCCCAAGCTTCGTTTCGTCCAACGACAAAGGCAGAGGAAAGGAAGCTTCAAATACTAGACGAAGGACTTGACTCAAACAAAGAGGGGGAACAATATTTCATTTTTTCACGAGCTTGACATAGAAACAAGAACTATGCTCGTAACCTCTGTTTCACTTTTTAATGAGGTTGCCACAGAGACGAAAAAAATATCCGTGTAAGTGGTTTCATTTTTTAATGAGCTTGAAATCAGAAAACCATGCTCAAGTTTGGTTTCATTTTTTAACGAGCTTGAAATCATAAAATCATGCTCAAATACCTCTGTTTCATTTTTTAACGAGGTTGCCTCAGAGATGCAAAAACTATCCTCGGAGTCTTCTTGATCATGGATTCCAAGAGGACAATGCTCCGGAAGGAGACCATGTCAAGGGAAAAAACTTGGTCATGGCTTCCAAGAGGTCTTCATTTCACAGAAGAAACACACTCTGGAAGGACACCATGTCGAGGGTCGTGACAGGAGTAAAGAGATCAGGCTCTAACAACCCTATCGAAGAGATCACCATGTCAACTACTGGATCTAAGTCATCAGAATTTGAAGCCATGGGTGACAATGCCACATAATAGACCTGTGGTGGGGGCGATATTGTCTGCATATAAGAACCATTCAGGGAGGCAACACAGGCGGGGTCAATGAATGAAAGTTGATCAACAATCACAACCCGTCCATTGTGAGGGAAAGATATCACACAAAAAAGAGTAGACACAATAGCTTTCATGGCATAGACATAATCTCGCCCAAGGAGTAAAGAAAAAACCAAGGGCTCTTGGACTACCATGACGTCAATAAAGACAATTTTCCCTCCCAAAGTTATAGGAAACTGAGGAAGGGTTCCCAAAGGTTGACTAGTTCTTCTGTTAAAAGCTAACAGATTCTGTGTAACCGGCACAAGTGGAGGACAACCCAAAGCTTGCCAAGCAATAGAGGACAAAATACTAACAAACAAACCTTCATCTATCAGTGTCTGAGGAACGTCTCGACCACAAAACTGTACTGTAATCTGGAGAGGAATGTGAGAGGGAAGACAAGGTCCAGTTAGCACACCCCAATCAAAACGGATGGCCTCATTACTTGGAGGGAGTTTCACGGGAGAAGGAGGAATACCCCCTGACACGGCAGAGTCTGTATCAACAAGAAAAACATGGACAGTATTGGTTTTACTCTCGAGCGAGAGAGTAGGATTGATATATGGAGATATCAGATCGACCACTTGAGCTTCATTCTCCAAGGAGAGAATGGGGTCGACAGGTGTAAACGGATCGACCACTTGGGTGACACTCTCTAACGGGAGAGTGGGATCGATCGAGGATGGGATTAGATTGACCTCTTTAGTTTCTCTCTCTGAGGGGAGAACGAGATTGACCGAGGATGGTATCAGATCAACCACTTTTTCAACTGGTTCAACTAAGGACGTGACCAGATTGACCACATGATCAACAAGATTGACCGGTGAAGGGACCGGAGTGATCATTCCATCAACTATTGGATGGTTGAGAGAAATCTTACGGTAAGAAGCTAGAAGTTGAGGTTGTGAAATAGTCATGTCTTCCAGTAATTTAGAGGCTTTGTCCATACAAGGGAAAAGGTGAGTGAGATGACTCCCTTTTCATAACATGCACTGGAAATTGACTCTACTTTTCTTCTTCCCAACGGTATCGTGACTAGTTGACGGGAGGTCATCAACATGTTGTTCAGAGGCTAACGACATAGGTTGGCGAGGATGTGTAGACCATGCTTCTATAACCTTGGATAGACCTGGGCATTCCTTAAGAAGATGGATACCCTTACAAAGCCTGCAAGGGTACTTGGGCTTACAGGTTGTTTGGGTGATCTTGACATTATCAACACTCCCAACAGGGTAACAGTAACTGGTTGTTTTCCAACATGTTTGACAGTGGTTGGAGGTTTGGATCCTTGCTTAATTTTCTTCTTCTTATTCTTTCTTTTCTTCTTCTTCTTATTCACCGAGTTACTAGCTTCAGAACTTTTGCTCGACGAAGAAGAAGTTCATAGGCAATAGATAGTTTACATCATTAACGGTGGTGATTCACAGATACATCACCTGTGAAGGAAGGTTTTCATTGGTCGACATCTACCATATCAAAATACTGATGCATATAAATGGTGATTACCCTTTAAATCTTCCTTATTTTCTTCTTAAAAGTTTGACAAAAATATCCAAGAAAGTGCAGTCAATTTCCACTAATGCTAAAGGCAGTTTGTTCCATCAAGTCCTGATTAAAACCCTAGTCATGTCTTCCCTGAACGATTTACAGAAGCCCTGGAACTGGCTCACGCAATCCTTAAAACCTATCACTCAATCCAATAAGCAGAAAAAGGGCAGAGGAAGGAAGACTATTAAACAAAGTCGAGATATTCTGATGAAAACCCTGTGAAAGATGAGTCTTCTGATATCAAGGTAACTAAGAAGAGAAGAAGTAAGAGACCTAGATTGGAGCTTGAAATTGAAATTCTTCCTGAGGAAGATGTTAAAGTACAGACAGAGTCAGATAATGATCTCATTGCTCAAACTACAGTCACGTCTGAAATTCCATCGACTAGCAAAAGGAGCGTTGCAATCAAAGGAAAAAAGGATAAAGGTGTGTGTGTATCACAGAAACCTTGGAGAAATTCGATCAGGGTTACTAATAAGTATAGGCTAAAGTCAAAGGCAATGTTCAATCCATCAATCAAAGAAGAAAACATCATAATCATAGAAGATGATTCTGAGGATGTTGAAACAAGTACCAGGAAAAGAGAAAAAAAGACTCCATTTCCCAAGAAATCTGTCAGCAAAGGAAAGGGAATACTTACACCACCTACAGGCCTTGTAAAGAGAGCTTCAACTAGATTAGCAAAATCTAAAGAGATGGCTAAAAACATCAGTGAATTCCCTGAAGAAAAACATGATTACTTGGAAGACTCAGATTACTTACCAGATGTACCTGGAGCTTTAGATTCATCAAGTTCTGAAGAAGAACATAGCTCAGAATTAATCTCAAAATACCAGGTTAAAGCCAAGGAACCTAGTGTTACCTTAAATCTGAATGAAACTGCACCTTCTGAAGATTGTTCAGGATTCAGGGTTGAGATAAGAATTGATAAGAAAAAGATTAAGGAATTTCAGAAAACAATAAAACAATTAAAGAAGGAAAAGGTGCAGATAGAACAGTCAACTGATCGCTAGAAAGAAAGGATTCAAAGTCTTAAGAAGAAGAAGAAGGAGAAAAGGGCATTGCTTAAGGAACTCAGGGAAATTAATTTCAGACTTTACTGGCACGATGTTGTGCTAACCACGAAGCTCAAGAAGAAAAATGCCAAAGCCACTATTGCAATTTTATCCTAAAGGTAACAAGAAGATTTGTTACAATTTTGTTTAAAGGTTCTCCAGGAGATATGACAAAAGATTGTTCGGTTTGATTAGGGAAATGCCAAGACTTTGATTTGTTTTACAGAGTCAAACAAAATCCCTATTTTGTAGAGTCAAATGTAATGTTGACAATGTTTGTTATATCAAGTTGTTGAGCTGTGGACTATTTTGGGGGGTAGAAGCTCATTTTGAGTGAATTACTTTAGGAGTTGGATACTTTTCGATTCTAGTCATTTAAATCTGTTCTAGATAATAGGATCTAGAAGTTTTATAGATAGTTTAAATAGACAGAAGACAAATGATGCAAGGCTCGAAAAATTGGAGATCCATGAGAAACTTTTTGTGGAGCTTATTGTAAAAGACATTTATGTTCAATTGACACTCAATAGAAAAGGCATATGGATGGTTAGGCCTTCTTTTTTCTACTGTGTTATTTCATTCTTCATGCTTGAATTTATTATTCAGATTGCAATGCTTTTTGATTCTTGAATGTTAATTTATACAGTGAAGATTTTGCTGTAGAGATAAATTTTCAAGTAATAAGGTCAAGCTGATACTCTTGTTTCTTTATAATATATTGAGACAAAAAACTCTTATGAAGTTGACATATTGAAGACTTCACTTTCCTTTTTCTTAAATTGGTTTAATCCATTTATGTATCTACCTATTATTCAGTCAGTGGGATATACTATGTTTTATTCTTGATTTTCATGTCATGCTGTAATCTTGACCCAGTTTTCAGCCACTCTACAAAAAAACCAAATCATAAAACCTTAAAAATACTTTGCAATAAGCGAATGATGCCATAGCTTGCCCTCTTACAGTCAAGTGAAACTTTACAGACTAACAGTGTCTACGAGGAAATGTGCTTGAATTACCTGCACATTGTGATGCATTGGAAATGAGGTATGTGATCCTCCAAGGTATGATGGAATAACTGATGTAGCTTATTTTATAAGGGAATTTGAATTGAAAATATTAGATAAACAAAGATTATTAGCTTTATACATTCTGTTGAAAGAAACCCCGACAAGATGGTGGTTTCCACATAAGGATGGAATGCGAGACTGGAAGTAGCGCAAAAGGTTATTATAGGTCAGGTTCGTGACAAAGAATGAAGATACTATGAAGAAGTATACATGATTGAGCTGTCTGGTGGAGCATGTTACACAATGTATTATGACATGGAGAAAAGTACCTAGGCAAGAATGGACACACTTGTTTGTATACACCTTGGACACAATCCCGAAGAATTGGTACTTGGATCTAGAAGTGCACAGAGAAACTACATATTGGTAAGAATTGACTCGAAATTTTAAGGAAACTTTTAGTTTTGAAGATGATGCTCCTTTACTTGACTTAGCTTTGCAGGTAATCAAGAACAATATTTTTTCATCAAAATATTTAGTAGAACTAGTACATGTATGTAGCATGCATAGATATTCTACGACATTTGAAGAGGTTTTGCACTATTATAATTTTGTTGAAGAAGATCAAGAGGAGGAAGAAGATCCAAGAAATGTGAAAATACCAGAAACAAAAGGAGAGCATGCAGTAGAAGGACCATAGCTTGAATTGGTTGTATATGAAAATACATTGAGAACACACAAAATAAATATCGGTACAAAAGATAATCACAAATTTACAAACATAGGAGAGTATTGGAATGGCGAAACTCTAGAGAAGATAGTTGATTTAATGCGTGAGTACCGTGACCTGTTTCTGACTACTTTTTCAAAGATTAAAGGGATTTTTGGGGAGTTAGGAGAGATGAAGATCCCCTTGCATCCAAATGATAAGCTAGTGAAGCAGATGCCATATAGACTGAGCCCAGTGTATAAGCAAAAGGTAAACGAGGAGATAGATAGAATGATGGAAGCTATAATTATTGAACCTATCAAAGAATTAGAGTGAATTAGTCCAATGATGGTTTGGGATAAGAATACAAGAGGGATCAATTTTTTTATAGATCTAAAGAAATTAAATGATTCCTGCTTACATGATTAATTTCCTCCACCATTTACAAATGAAGTGTTGGAGAATGTAGGAGAAAGAAGCTTATTCATTCATTGATGGATTTTGAGGGTATCACCAGATCACGATTGTGTAGAATGATAGATATAATAATGCATTTGTGACATAATGGGGATGTTACCAGTACATAGTGATGCCTTTTGGATTGAAGAATGCACCAACCATATTCTCTAGAATGGTTGTAGAAGAATTTAAAGAATTCATCCATAAGTTATTAGAAGTATACTTAGATGACTGGACGATGTTTATCTTGTTGAAAGATCATATTGATATTTTATGCTTGATGTTGGATAGGTTTAGGAAGTTTTAGATATATTTGAATTTGAACAAGTGAACTTTTTGTGCATCGTTTCGTATCTTACTGGGCCATTTAGTGTGTAAGAAAGGAATGTTGGTGGATCCTGTGAATATTGTTGTGATTGTGGATTTACCACCGCCAAATTTAGTGAGACAGTTATGAGTAAAATTGGGACATACAGAGTACTACAAGAATTTTATCAACTTATAGCAGGAAATTTGTACAAGTTAGGTGCAGATGGTATTATGTGATGATGTGTATTAGAACATGAAAGACATATGATATTTTCAGAGGCACATGAAGGGGTTGCAGGAGGAAACTATGCAATAAAAGAAACACCTCATAATATTTTGTGTGTAGGATTGTGGTGGCATACCCTTCATAAGGATTCTAAGGAATTTTGTAAGACTTGTGATGTTTTCCAAAGAATTGGGAAGCCTTCCAGGAGAGATGATATGTCATTAGTACCACATGTGACATTACATGATTTTGATAACTAGGTCGTTGATTTTTTTGGACCGATTAATTCACCAACAAAGAGGTTAGGATTAAAATACATCATTACTGCGACATATTACTTGACAAGATGGGTTGAAGAAGAACAAGTAATATATTGCAGTGCAAAGACAACTGTGCAGTTTTTGTTTGAAAATGTGTTGACAATATTTGGATATCCAATAATTATTATGAGTGATCAGGGAACTCATTTTTTGAATAAGATGGTTGCAGCATTGACAGAGGAGTTTTAGATTCATCATCAGAAGAGAACACGATATCATCCTCGGGAGAATAGGATAGTGGAAGCATTCAATAAGATACTAGAACATGCAATGACGAAGGTGTGTAATTTAAGTCGAGACTACTGGGACTTGAGGATTCTAGAAATGTTATGGGCGTATATAAATACAAGTAAGAAGTTGATAGGATAGACCCCATTTAGACTACTATATGGAAAAAATGTTGTTATGCCTATGGAATTCATTGTACCGAGTCTGCGCATTGTTGCACTGACAAAAAATATAGATTCTGGCGTAGTGGAGAAGAGACTGTAAAAAACTAGTAGAGATGGAAGATGATCGATTTGTCACATGTTTTCATCAACAAGTTTAGAAAACGCGTGAGAAATCATGGCATGTTAGGCACATTAAACAGAAGAAGTTCCAGACAAGAGACTTAGTTTTACTTTATGAAAGCAAGTTTTTGCAACACCCTCGAAAGTTTCAAATCCATTGGTTGGGTCCAATGTGATCAGGTTTGTGACAAATGAAGGTGTTTTTTAGTTGGAGAAACTGAATGGAGAAGTTGTGGAAGGATTGGTTAACAATAGTGAGATGAAACTATATAGGTACAGTCATATTTCCACGCACTAGTCAGAGTGCACAATATGTGTACCATAATACTTGTAATATAGTGTACTATAGAATAAAAAGAAGAAGAAAAGAGGAAGCATAATAAAATATTTTGAAGGTTGTAGTGATACATAAGGATAAATGAGTAAGGAAATAAAGCCATAAAATTTCGCAGAGATGTAGAAAGAGGAAGGAATCGTGCGTAGGCAGGTGGATTGAAGTGCGACAAAGATCTTCCTAGAGGGGAGGAAACACATTAAAAAGAATACATGATCCAGATTATTTTGAGAATGAAATGAAGGTGGAAATATAACAATAAAATGTACAAAGATCTTGCAATAAACACAGATATACGATAATGCGCAAATTTTATTAATGACATAAATGTACGTAAACTATAAAAATACGGAGTGAATGAACTCACTAGTATGATGGAATCTTATTTCTAAGAAGAGATGTGACGGCTACGCTCATTTGCAATAATGTGAAGATGATTATAATGAGGCTCTAGAGACCTTTTCAATATAAATAAAATCCAAAACCCTAACCACGAATGTTATCGGACTAATTGGTAGGTGCGGACACTAACTGATCTCCCTATATCCACCTAGATCTAGAACAAAACACACCAGAACATGACGCTTTCCTTAAGTTTTAGATATTGAATTTATTAACTAAAGAGGGATAGGTGACATACCATTTAAACGCCACTTCCTCTCGCCATCTCCATCCTAGCTCCGTTCCAATGCTCATACAATGATGAACCTGCAAAAGAACGCAAACAACCAAACTGATAGCACTAGCATAAACTCAATATAAACCTATGTATGTGATCAAGGAATCATACAATAAAACACAACAATCTTTATAGGAAAGAATCATATTATTGTATCATATTAAATGTGAAAGAGAGATTACAACCATGGCCTTGATGTCGTAAGGT
>ML798161.1:131157-142680 GCA_009831015.1 Picea engelmannii
ATGATGATCCCACTAAATAATGAAAGCGAGTAAGATCCAAACCATTTAGATGCCACCTCACCATAGAAGTTTCTCCTTCTAGAAGATTCGAGAAAACACTTGTTTTTCCCACGTGTAGGCATTCTCGCACCCTGCCTATAGAGCAACCTACGAACATCTCACACCCTAGCTATGGTGAAACCTGCGAGAATCAGGCATTCTCACACCTTTCCTATATAACAACCCGTGAACTTTCTTTTTAACAGGGTTTTTACAAGGGAAAATGCAACTTCTTTTCTCAGGAAAAGTTCTTCTCCCTTCTCTCTTCAGGAACTCAGGCCACTGACCCCTCTGAAGGCAATAGATAGGCTTACATCAATAACGATCATAGGGATGAAAAAAATAATGTGTAATAGAGAGCCCCCCAAAGTGAAGTTAGAACAGAGTGATAGATGAAATACTTTGTCGAGTGTGTGTAGGGAACAAGAAATAATTGGTCGTAAACCTGCCAACAAACAAGGAAATATAGTATAATAATATATCATCACTGAGGTAGGCATTCCCATACTCAGAATACAAATGACTCAAAGCATAAATGCCGACATGCAAATATCCATGTCAAGTAAGACAGGTCATGTCCACCAAACATACACTGTGAATCCATGCCAATATGACTCAAATCTGAACATAGCCACCAAAAATACACTGTGGATCTATGCAACCATACACTGAATATACTCCAATGCAACCTGGATCTGTCAGAAAAATATCCAGGGTCTTCATCTCTATCACTCTATAGTATGAATCTAACCATGAAAATACATGTGTTGAAGTCGAACATGGTAGAAACCACTTGATTACTGGTCATTAGTGTATACCGTTAACAAGTGCGAGGGAAATCACCATTAATGTCAATGACTCCCAAGGTACACTAGTACAATCCAACGAATGTGAATTAATGAGCTGAATTCGAACACTCGGCAGAATCTCCCGATCAGGGGTCAATAATGAAGACCCATTGTCGAAAGCAAGGAAACCTGCCATTGAGGCATGCAAGTTCCAAGGTACCAATTAGTTTCTAAGTCTAATTCCTGGATAACGAGTTGAAGTCGAGAGGAAAAGATTTGTCACAGGAGGGCCTTAATGTATCCCACATCAATGACACGAAACAAGTAACAAGATTTGATGTAGATCAGAGTAACAAGTGATTCATGACTGACTCAGGGATGGCTGACGCAATAGAAGGCTTAAAGACCGCAGAAATGGACGACGCAATAGAAGGATTTCCAGGTTGAACTTCTCTTTGAACATATTGACGACAGTACAACTGTCTTGGAAACACTGACTCAACAACAGGGATCACATACCAATTTGTAATCTTATAAAGGAGTATGATCAGGAGACAAGTGGTTTTTTCAACCTAGACACAAAGCGAGTGAAAGGGTGTCATGTTCAAAAGTGACTCTTCCATAGAATACAGGTTTAGATACATTTCTTTCCCAATTTTCCCCCACCATTTCTGGCGAGTACCTCTTTATTTTTACGCAAGCTTGAGGAGGATAACATATGCTTGTAATGTAAGCTCATCCTTTGGATGATTCCCCATGAGTATGTTTAACGAACCCTAGGAAGGAGTGGTTCGGTCCCATATGGGCCTTTCGATTTTTATTTAATGAGTCCAAAGAAAGAAAACTCGAAGGTTTTTCATGATTATAGAGTCTGGAAAAACACTTAAAAGAGAACTCTCTCAGTTCCTTTTTCGTAAAGTAGTATGATGAGACCGAAAAAGAGATAAACTATCGCTCAACAGACATTTTCTTCAAATAATTTAACGAGCGTGAAAATATCAAGATCCCTCGACAATCTTTTCATGTTTAGAGAGTCTGAAAAGAGCTTAAAGGGAACTCCAGGGGGTTCCTTTTTCATATAACCTTTATGAGTCTGAAAAAGTGATAAAAGTATACTCGGTTACATTCTCATTGATTTACGAGTATGAGAAAGAACAAAGACTAAGCTCGGTAACTTATTCTCATGTATTTATGAGTATGAGAAAGAACAAAGATTAAGCTCGAGATTGTTTTCATTTTTACACAAGCTTTAAAACAAAACAAAACTATGCTTGGGATAGATTTTAATTTTTACACAAGCTAAAAAACTAAATAAAATTGTGCTTGGACCTGGTTTCATTTTTACACAAGCTTCAACCAGAGGAAACTATGCTTGAGGTAGGTGGTTTCAATTTACACAAGATTGAACCATAGAAAACTATGCTTGGACTTCCCAACACATAACACATGGATGGTTGGTACTGAGCCCCCAACTTAACAAACTAGCGGCTCTACTTCAGCATGAAGTCCAGAGGCTGGAAGTATTTCCCCCCAAGCTTCGTTTCATCCAACGACAAAGGCGGAGGAAAGGAAGCTTCAAATACTAGACGAAGGACTTGACTCAAACAAAGAGGGGGAACAATATTTTATTTTTTCACGAGCTTGACATAGAAACAAGAACTATGCTCGTAACCTCTGTTTCACTTTTTAATGAGGTTGCCACAGAGATGAAAAAAATATCCTTGTAAGTGGTTTCATTTTTTAACGAGCTTGAAATCAGAAAACCATGCTCAAGTTTGGTTTCATTTTTTAACGAGCTTGAAATCATAAAATCATGCTCAAATACCTCTGTTTCATTTTTTAACGAGGTTGCCTCAGAGATGCAAAAACTATCCTCGAAGTCTTCTTGATCATGGATTCCAAGAGGACAATGCTCCGGAAGGAGACCATGTCAAGGGAAAAAACTTGGTCATGGCTTCCAAGAGGTCTTCATTTCACAGAAGAAACACACTCTGGAAGGACACCATGTCGAGGGTCGCGACAAGAGTAAAGAGATCAGGCTCTAACAACCCTATCGAAGAGATCACCATGTCAACTACTGGATCTAAGTCATCAGAAGTTGAAGCCATGGGTAACAATGCCACATAATTGACCTGTGGTGGGGGCGATACCGTCTGCATATAAGAACCATTCAGGGAGGCAACACAGGCAGGGTCAATGAATGAAAGTTGATCAACAATCACAACCCGTCCATCGTGAGGGAAAGATATCACACGAAAAAGAGTAGACACAATAGCTTTCATGGCATAGACATAATCTCACCCAAGGAGTAAAGAAAAATCCAAGGGGTCTTGGACTACCATGACGTCAATAAAGACAGTTTTCCCTCCCAAAGTTATAGGAAATTGAGGAAGGGTCCCCAAAGGTTGACTAGTTCTTCTGTTAAAAGCTAACAAATTCTGTGTAACCGGCACAAGTGGAGGACAACCCAAAGCTTGCCAAGCAATAGAGGACAAAATACTAACAAACAAACCTTCATCTATCAGTGTCTGAGGAACGTCTCGACCACAAACCTGTACTGTAATATGGAAAGGATGTGAGAGGGAAGACAAGGTCCTGTTAGCACACCCCAATCAAAATGGATGGCCTCATTACTTGGAGGGAGTTTCTCGGGAGAAGGAGGAATACCCCCTGACACGACAGAGTCTGTATCAACAAGAAAAACATGGACAGTATCGGGTTTACTCTCAAGCGAGAGAGTAGGATTGATATATGGAGATATCATATCGACCACTTGAGTTTCATTATCCAAGGAGAGAATGGGGTCGACAGGTGTAAACGGATCGACCACTTGGGTGACACTCTCTAACGGGAGAGTGGGATCGATCGAGGATGGGATTAGATTGACCTCTTTAGTTTCTCTCTCTGAGGGGAGAACGAGATTGACCAAGGATGGTATCAGATCAACCACTTTTTCAACTGGTTCAACTAAGGATGTGACCAGATTGACCACATGATCAACAAGATTGACCGGTGAAGGGACCGGAGTGATCATTCCATCAACTATTGGAGGGTTGAGAGAAATCTTACGGTAATCAGCTGGAAGTTGAGGTTGTGAAATAGTCATGTCTTCCAGTAATTTAGAGGCTTCGTCCATACAAGGGAAAAGGTGAGTGAGATGAATCCCTTTGCATAACATGCATGGGAACTTGACTCGACTTTTCTTCTTCCCAACGGTATCGTGACTAGTTGACGGGAGGTCATCAGCATGTTGTTCAGAGGCTAACGACATAGGTTGGCGAGGATGTGTAGACCATGCTTCTATAACCTTGGATAGACCTGGGCATTCCTTAAGAAGATGGCTACCCTTACAAATCCTGCAAGGGTACTTGGGCTTACGGGTTGTTTGGGTGATCTTGACATTATCAACACTCCCAACACGAGTAACAGTAACTGGTTATTTTCCAACATGTTTGACAGTGGTTGGAGGTTTGGATCCTTGCTTAATTGTCTTCTTCTTATTCTTCCTTTTCTTCTTCTTCTTATTCACCGAGTTACTAGCTTCAGAACTTTTGCTCGACGAAGAAGAAGTGATTATGAAGGCAACATATAGTTTACATCATTAACGATCATAGGGATGGCGAAAATAATGTGTAACAATGGAAGATGAAACACCAAAAGGTTTACAGGCCCCGATGGGGCTAGTTGATACGTCAACTTCCCAAGGGTGTAAATTTTCCATACTATCTTTGTTTGGGTGCACAATATCTCATTGGAAAGATCTATATGAGGACTACACATTTTATCATCACACTCTAGCTAAATCCTAGAGTGTATTTGTGGCGGGTTCAAAAAACGTTGTTTAGGGCCTCAAAAAGACCCCGAAAGTTTAGGACCTGAAAAGTTGTAGAAACACAACCAAAGTGGAAAGCCCTATTTGAGCCAGGGGAGTAGGTGGGAAAACATCGATTTATTCCTAGATCATTATTTCCCCCTTAGGAAGCAATGGTATCCATTTCTTCAAGTTCCCAGGGAATCTTTTGCTGAATCTGAACCTTGGTGAGTTGCTTGCCTCACTGAAGAAGTTATCCTTCTTAGCTTGTTGGAGGTTTTTATGAACCTATTGTTGGAGGGGTTGGATCCTTTCAACTGATATAGCTACATGATCTACTTGAGTGTGGGAGGACTCTATTGATGAATATGTAGCATGAAGGGATTTGTTATATCTTCGCTTGACTGGATAGTGTGGAGGCACCCTTGTAGGTGCAATAAGAATATCTTGGTGCTATTCTACAATCTTGTTTATCTTCTTGTGGTAGAGACAAGGTTCTTGGGTCGAGGCTACAGTGATTGAAGTTTCCTTCTCTTCTGAACATATCGTGAAGAGGCTAAACTTTGCGGTATGAGAGAATACTTTGTGGCACTCTTTTTTCAGGACAAAAGTCAGAACTACCTATGGTATCCTATAGAGGTGACCCCCCAGAGTAACATGATAAAATATAGACAAGAACAACAACATGGCGGAAAAGGATCACTAGCCAACACTAATGTATTCACATCAATGTTACATATTTATAGTACAATGGGTGATGCCACCTCATAGAGATATTTGCTCTAGATCCTAAAATCATTCATGATGATTAGGCTAGGCAATCTTAACTAACTCATTAGTCATCACTTGAGGATATATTACTAATATCCTAAATGAATAATACAAATATAGGTGACAATTTAGACTTAGTTATTGATTAAGGTAAGCCATAGGCTAACAATCCCCCCCTCAATCACAAGCCCGATCAATAATACCAACAATAAAACATAAATTGGTATCAATTCCAAGTCTTCATACTGAAACTCCTGTGTTGAGACTCAATGAAGAACTGCCTGAAAAACCCGCCAATATAGATGCTGAACTTGTTCATTTGAAATGAACTGGAAGAGAGCTGAGATATGGAAGTGAACAAATGCAATATCTGAACTTTTCCTGATTTCTTGACAATTTGATCATTTTGCCAAGTATTTGAGCTAGAAGAATCTGATGTCTTCTACTAGTTGGTGAACATGTAGTATCACCACTCTAATATCAGTGTATCACTGAATTTCTCTCTGAATATGTGGTTTGGGATGAAAACTAACCAACTTATACCATGTATCTGATGGTTTTTGGATAACCACTAACCAATCTTGACACTTTTAGGTGTCCAACAACATCCCAATGTATCATGTGTATGATTCAATTGCAAGTCATTGAATCATAATCCTACCAAATTATGCCATCTTTGGAAACTCTCACTATGTAATCATGTGAGATAGGATGCATGCAATTTTTTCACTTAATGTAAACTACAATTTGATGAGAGAGAACCAAGATAAGTGAATCAACTTCTAGTCTGACACATCCCTGCAAATGCCTGACAACTCAATCAAATGCCAAGATGCAATGCAAAAGGATCCTCTTGTCCACTACTAGGTCAAATGTGTTGAAATAATGTAACTGCAAAGATAATTCTAATCATTATTGATGTATTATTCATTAGATCAATCCCCTTTTGCAGATTGATCATGTCGGGTATTGTAATTGACCAAATCCCCTCTTGCGGATTGGTCAAACCCTAATTATAATGGGCTAAATGAAAAGTCAGTCCCATAATATATTAAAGTGGTTATAACCACCCAAAATATAGTAAAGTAGTTATAAACACCCAGATTGAGAAGTAGGCCCTCCCAGTGAAAAGAAACCTCACTACAACGCCTGCCAGATTGTATAAATAAGATAGGCTAGCGTCTCATTTGGACACACACTCACTTGTTCATCAGAGCACAAGTCTGGAGCTGCAGTTGGAGAAGAAGAGAGAGAGAGGCACACTTCTTGGAGAGGACTTTCTGTATTTGTTTGAGTTATCTCTTGGCATTGTATTGGCTATCTATATTAAAGAATTTTTTGCTGGGTGTTCTTCCCCATGAGGGTTTCCCAAGATAAATGATTTGTCTCTTGTGATTGTGTATTTCTCAGTGATCCTATCTATGCTATTGTTATCTAATGAAATTAAATGAAACTCAATAATAGATTAAACCTTAACATGGTATCAGAGCTAAGCTAAAGAGAGCATCTTTCACAAGAAGAAGAAAAATGTCACTGTTGTCGTACATGAAAATTAGGGATTTTTATTGAAGAAGAGTTTCAACATCAAAACCATCTAGAAAAGTGTGCCCTAACCCAAGGAGTTATTTGGCACCTTTAGCACACCTTTTCAGTGGGTAGATCTCCTGGAAAGTGAAACCCTAGTTTTCACAGGTACCAGAAAACCAAAAAACCAGAAGTACCAGAAGTACCAGAAGTACCAAAAAACTAGAAGTACTAGAAAACCAAAAGCACTAGTCCAAAAATTTGTTGGTCAAGTTTGACGGGGTAAAAGTTGGATTTTCAGAAATCTGACTGCACCAACTTACTTGCCTCAACACAACGCATCTATCCCTTGGATCATAATTTCAAAATTTGAAGTTTGAAAAATTAGGGTTTCCTCATAAAACCCTAAGTTGTTGTTGTAGTTGTAGTCTCAGAACCAGTTGCAGTATCAATCGTAGTTGCAGTACTAGTTGAAGTATCAACTGTAGTACCAATTGCAGTCACCCTTGAAGTTTTTAAGAGTTGGTGATCATTTCCTCTGCTACCAAATGGTGCCACTACCTGCAAATGCTATCGGAGGTATGTACTCACATATGTTTAAATTGTTAAGCGTTAAAGGGTATTTGCAGGAGAAGGGATCTATTGCCATAGATTTAGAAGGATCTCAAGATCCAACACATTCAGAGGAATAATGCCACCTAGGTGTGATTATTCTGATATGCATCTATTTGTTATGAAATTATTTTGATCAGTGTTGCATGTTGTAGCTATGACCATCATTCTAACCTTTGGTCAAAATCCGAGTCAAGGTATTATATGGATTAAAGTAGAGATCATAAAGTTTATTCTCTAACCTAGCCTTCTGTCAAGAGAGCATATTGTCCTAGTACAAAAGATAGGTTGAAGAAAGCACTTGTCATCTTGAATGAAGGAGACTTGAAAGAAAAGAAACACACTCTTGAAGACGAGACCACGGGTCCCAAGTTTAATTAAATTGATAATATTCAAAGTTGCACATGACAAGTTACAAGTAAACACTATAGTTGAGATAACAGTCTTTGAAGAATATTATACTTGGTAGCATGTGAGCATATTGAGATAAATTCTTAATGTATTTATTTAGAACTAACATCTCCTCTAGGAGAAACCTCTTATGTTAGTTCCAGGTTGCCATGGAGGAATGGTTGATCACAACAATATGAGAGTGTTGACCTCATCTCGTATTGTATTCCTTACTTTTGATCTTTGCTTCAGACAAGCCACGAGTGATAGCTCTAAAGGAGCCATTGTGATGATTATTCATGCTATTGTTTTATCTACTATTATCAAAAGGATATTATTCTTGCTTGTTGTTTTGTGTACCTTGTTTTGGGTTATAGGTGATAACCCTGAGAAATCTATGGTGAAGGTTACAGAAGGAAAGATATTAGATGAGAGATGAAGCAGACTATGTACATGACCATATACACTCAGGTACCAAAGAAGATGAAGAAGAAGCTATCTCTTGAGATTCAGAGTATCTGATGTGGAGATTGATTGAAAGGAGAAGAGGGCTCCAAAGATGACCGAACATTAGAACGGGAAGCAAATATCGTTTGAAGCATGACTCTGTATTTATACTTGGTATTCAAATATCAAGTATGCCCTGTAAGAGATAATGAAGTCCTTGTAGACTCAAAATAAATCGAGAGTAAGCCTAATGTTGCGCCTCTTTTGTCACCTAAATGAGCAAAACAAAGGTGCTTACAATATTAGTTGGGTTAGCTAAGCAAAACAATAGTAAAGGAAAGGGTTAGAAGAGTAAAGCATAAAAGACTAAGCTAAGAATTAAACTAGGAATGATAAAAACAATTAAACTATAGTGCATAAGGACATAAGAACAAGAAACAAACAAGATTCATATCACCAATGGAAATGATTGTATCAGTGAAAAGAAAACACCAAAGAGAAAGGGGGACTTTGGGTCCCTTCTTCCTCCAAGGGAGGGTTCTTGGACCCCCAAGAATGATCTCTTCTTACAAATTGAAAACTTGAAAGAAATGGTGAAAGAATCCCAAGCTAATCCACTCAAAGGGTGATGTGAATAGCTCAAATGGAATGGTGCTAGTATGCTCTTTATGAGAAAAGAGGATTACCCAAGAGAATAGCAATAACATAACCTTACAAATGAATTCCTTAATGATGTAGTGCACCCATGGCCTCTTTTTATAGCACAACTTTGAGGTATTATGCAACCAACTTTTAGTGTGAACAAGGGGCTATTTAGGGCACCTTTAGGTTATTGACCAACCACCCAGCCAGATTTAGCCGATATTTGGATGTCAAATTGACTTGGAAGCTGAACCAGAAGTGGGTGGGAGGCTGACCAACATCATAAATGCCCCGTTCTCAAGTGTGCGCGACTTTTAGCATCCACAATCACACATCGTGCGCATGTGTGATTTTCCTGAGTTTCTTGATGGCACATATGCATGTGCTCCCTATATAGTCATACTGCATCCTGATTTTATAACTGGTTGTATAGTTTTGGACCTTTTGGAAATGAATTTTTGGTAATTTTGGTCCATGGGTGAACTTAATAGCTATTTGGAGATGCTGGATTCCTGTAACCATTTGCGGACGAAATTTCAGTGATAACACCTGATCTCAGAAAGGATCATATGAAGAGACAAATTATAGGACTGGGAGACAAATGCCATGAGAATAATAGATCGTAGTTTCAGAAACTTCTAGGATATATGAATTTTCCTGGAAAGATTCCCTTGTTTCAGTAACATAGAAGAAAGCCAGTAAGAAAGACTAGGATGTGGATTCTTCCATGAGAACTAGAAGAGAAGTCAATATTGACTTCCAAGATTGATCTAAACAGATCAAGCATGTTGCAGATGAGCAAAGCCTGATGTGTGTCCAGGAGATTCTCCCAGTAAGAGGGAGAAGACTATGCTGAGACACTTATTGAAGAAATAATTCCAGTATTTATGAAGACAACCAAAACAACCATGATTCATATATAGTATGAGATGCAGGGGGAGCAATCCCCATATTTAAAATTGAGTGGTAGTTGGTGCAGTACATTAGTTGGCTCATGGAGACATGACTACTGTAACACACCCACTATCATAATTTTAAAAACTTTGGATTAATCTCCCACAAGTGAGAAATCTCCAGAAAACCGGCATTTGCGAAATGCCAACCCCTGGTTAAATATCGAGATTTGGGGTTTCAGAGTTTGCGGTGTCGAGGATCCCTGTCCTCTCGAATCCCCGATCACATATGGAACGAATTTTCAACACGCCCCTTTTGGTTGCCTCAGCCCCGCTTGGTTAAGCCTCTAGTCCATACGACCTGTTTCTATATGACCCTACGACAACTTCTCGTTGGGGTTTCAGAGTTTGCGGTGCCGAGGTGCACATGTACTCGGAACTCCCGATCCTCCGATCCCCGATGTGCTCCTAGCGTATTGGCTTTCCGGGCTAAGTCCTAGTCAATACGACCACCACGTCCACAAGAAAACAATCTTAATTTCTTGTCGGGGTTTCGGAATTTGCGGTGCCAGGGTGCACATGTACACTGGACTCTCGACGCGCCTTTACATTGGCTAGCCCCCTTGGCTATACCATGGTCCATGTGACCACTTACCATACGACTGCAGCCGTATAACCTTCCATCGGGGTTTCGACATTTGCGATGACACAAAACACCTATACCCGGGACTCGCGATATCCCGATTCCCGATTCTCCCGGATGCTCGACACGTATCCCTTGGATCAACGGCTTATGATGGAGTCGGAAATTCGCATATCGCGGTTTCGTAATGCAAGGGTTTCAAGTCCTTGAAATCCCCGATATGCCGAACTCCGACTCCCTCGGATCTCTCGCCACGCGTCCTCGCTAATGGACGGTGTTGATCCTGTCGGGAAATCGCGGATCGCGATTCCGGGTGGCAAGGGTTCTAGATATTCGAAAACCCCGATATGCTGAACTCCGACTCCCTCAGATCTCTCGCCACGTGTCCCTGTTAATTGGACGGCTCAGATACTATTGGGAAATCGCAGATCGCGATTTCCTATTACAACGGTTCCACACTCCTAAATTATCCGATGAGCGAAATCCCGACACCTCCCAAACGCTGACACGTGTCCTGCTGAGATCAATGGTTAGGATCCGTTCTCGGGATTTCGAGGACCACAAGGTCTCGATTCTCAGACTCAACAAAATCCCGATGAACCTGTTGTCCCGATGACTTCTCTGGGATGTTGACACGTGTCCTTCCGAGATCGACGGCTAGGATTCTTCCTCTGCACACTAGAGTTTAACTCCGACGCATCTTCTCGAGATCTATCGGTAGTTGGGACTATGATCCAAGATCCGACGGTTCAGATCATTTCCTCGCATGTCTACCCTTGCGCTTAACCCCTGCGCACCTTTCCCAGATCCAACGGTTTATGGGTAATGTGAACCGAGATCTAACGGTCCAGATTCGTTCTTTTGGGTCTTGGGATTTACGATCCCAATTTCCTCGTTGCTCACGATGATAGAGGAAGGAGGGGCAAGGTAAGTAATGCCTGCGTTACTTTCGTCAATCTAATG
>ML798161.1:166752-193253 GCA_009831015.1 Picea engelmannii
GATCTACTTGGTCTAATATGTCGTTAGGTAAAAGTGTGTTTCTTTAGTATGCATTAGTATGCATTTGTAGTTAGGAAATCCGACGGTCACGATATGTTCCCGACATAGAGTGATCCGAGGGTTCATACTCTCCTCGATCTTAATGCCCATTGATCCATGGCTTAACACCCGATTGGTCCATGATCTCTATTTAAAGAGCATGGAGGGTCATTTGCCGATGATCGATTGTGAGAAACTCTCTTGTAAAATCTCCCTGTAATTTTTTTCTTTGCATTAATAAACTGCTCCAAGTGACCACGTTGGCTGGGGTCGTGGATGTTTCCTCGTAGGGGTTTTACCACGTGAAAACATCGATGTGTTGATCTTTGATCTGATTATGTGAGTGGTTACTGAAGGTGTTCGTCCTCTGTTGGAATACCTATGTTGTAGAACAAGATTAAACCTTAACAGAATGACCATCTATGTGAACCAAACGTCCACACCATTTCTCTCAAAATGAAAATTAACATCCAAATTATATATGATTCAAATTAAACTTATTGAACCATAATTTTGCCAACGTTTGTCATCTACAGACCGCAGTTTCCCATTTGGAAAATTTCATGCCCATCTGACATACTTGATGTTTGTTGTTGTCGAAACTTTCTGTCTGACAACCATTTTCATCATCAATTCCCCCCTTTGTCAGCTGAAAGGAGAGACCACAAGTGGTTTCATGAACCATCGTCACTGGAATTTTGAACTCCCCCCCTTAAGGTGCATGAGAGTCTCATTATTGTACTCCCTCCTTTGATTCTCAAGAGAGTACCATACTTGTTCTATTTGAGTACAACACAAAGTGGGCATGCAGAAAAAACCACATGTTATCTCATCCCGTGAGGGCCATGCTTGAAAGATACTCCATAAGGGGACCACTTATGTGAGGTACAAAAATTTGTATGTGCTTCAAGATTGGTATTTACTCGATATTGAATTCTTCGGTAAGACTTATATAATCGCTTGGTTGTTGATTACCATTTCCAAGGATCAATCCACTCATAGTGAATCTTCGATCTTGTAGTTTTCTTCAGTGTTGAACATCTGTCTGAAGAATGGTTATGCTTGCCACAATGATGGGAAGGATGGAGATCAAAACACTAATTCTCCTTGTGACCAACTCGATTATAATGTTTTCACTTATCATTCTGATGTTGAACTGGAACAAGTGAAAGTGAATCTTCTTGAAGGAATCCATCACTTTGGAATTGGATTGGTTTGGAATAATAGGGAATATGAAAGGTAACTTCCTTGTCATATCCAAGTCTTGTTCTCTTCTTGTTGTAGATGATTTCCTCCCAAGGTCTAATGATGGGATTGGAAAGTGTATCTTGAACCTGTTTCTTTGAAATCCGTGGAAGTGGATTTACTGCATGTTGTTGCAACATTGAAAGGTTTTCTTCATCAAACTCAAAAGAAAACTCTTGCAAAGTAGGTTCAAGAATAGCTTTGTCTTTTTCTGCACCTGGATTTGTCTTATTGAGTTTCTCCTTCACTGATTGTTGATAAAAAACATCATCATCATCATCTTCATCATCATAGAGAGGGTTGTGCTGAACAAAAACTAGTTCAGAACACTTCACTGACAATTGATTTTTGAGATCCCTCATTTCATCATTCAATAGTTGGGATAGAGATTGAAGAAGTCTAACTTTATCTTGCGTCACTTGCAAACAAGTTATCATTGATTGAAGAGTTTCTTTGTTCAATATCACTGTGTTGTCTTCAGTGTTTTTTATTAGAGTGTTCAGTAACTCTAATAATTCTAGATTTTGAGCCATTTCAAAACACTAAATGAGGTCTCCTTGTGCAGGTAGATCCTGATTACAATTTGACTCGACAGAAGAAGGCTTATCTGCAACTCACTCACTCGATTGAAATTCACACTTGCTTGCCATTTCTTTCTTTCTTCCAAGAAGTTGAGGGTGTCAGATACTACCAAAAATGCACCCAAAAACTTGATTACAATAATTTGAGTTTCAAGTACTCAACCTTGTCAATTTCGACTCAAAAATTACAATGAATCTTGGGTGTCAGGCTCAGCCGAGAATGAACCTTATGACAAATTCAATTCAACTCAACTTGATTTCAAAAAGACAAGTAAACTTACAAAGGCATTATTGCAAGTACAAATCAACTTGATCAAGTAATCTGACAAGAAATATTGTTTGCAAGTTACAATTTAGCTTCAAATGCTCCATGATGTGTTGAGTTCGAAGTCATTTGATTTGTCCATTACTAATTTGGTTGACGAATTGAATGCTTGATAATGTTCTTCACAGATGCTTGATCATATGTGATTTGATTGTTTGTACTTTGGTAGCGTTAATTATGTGCTAGAATTAACTTGCTTGTACTCAATGTATGATGCGTTAAATGATACATTACAAAAATGTTTTTTCAAAATAGACATTAAACATCATAAAGGAACCATGTAAATATGCACCACAACACATTACACAAGGTGTATCTAATATCCCCTTATTCAATTTCGGGCGGATATAGAACACATAGAAAAATACTTCAATTTTATTATAAGTATCTCTCTTACGAGACCACATACAATGGGAAGGCTACAATGTACTTTCTCCTTCACCATGCTTTAACAAGGATTTTAATTCATAATATTTCTCTTCTCTTCTCAAAAACTTAAGAAAACAATAAAATTTTTATCAAGAAAATATTGTCTTACAACTTCCCATAGAAAACTCTTTAGTTCTCTTTTAACTCCCCTTTATCACTTTTATGTAAAAAGTGAAAATATCATAAAGTAGTAATACTTCAAATTAGATTTAGAAGTAAATTACTTTAGAAAACTTTCAAAACATATATAAATATGATTTGTATATCCCTTTTACATTCTTAAACTTTAAGAAGTGATTTCTGAAAGTCTGTGCATAGTTTTGTTTTATATGCAGAAATCATAAATGAAATCCAATTAAACTGTGCATTGAGATATAAAAAAAGAAGAGTGAAATTTAATACCCTTTGTTCTAGGTGATGAGATTTAATATTGGAATTTAGCAAAAGTAGTGCACCATTGACGTGGAAAATAAGAGAGAGCTATTAACGCAAATCACCATGCATACACGTGAAGGAGCAACCAATTTGTGTCCAGGTGTTCTTTGCAGATCGCAGGCTCGTGGATTAGATCAAATCTTCATCGCATGAATCTTCTGACTAGGTGCTATTGATTTTGTTTCTGCGTATTTGGATGATCTAGATTGGCGAAAACATCATGCTTCTCTCATTACTCTCGCCCAGATCACAGTAAAACAATTATAGGCTCTCATGACAAAGTTCATGTGCCCTCCTCAGATCTCAGGAACAGGGATTTTCATTCAGAGATAAAGAATATCTGGGCATGAACAATTTTGATGTTGGAAGAACACGCGTGAGTAGATCAGAGCCTTTGATGGTATGATATATGTAGAGTACATCAGATCGATGGTTTTCGAGCTCTCAACAACAACAAATTTCTCAAGACAATTTCCCGGATAATGATATGAATCGCTCTACAAATTGGGCAGATCAAATCACTTTATTGGTGCAATCAGATCGCAGATCTGAAGATTTTGTGGTTTCCTTATTTATATGCACTAAAGAGTTGGACCAAATCATGGGAAAGGTGGGAAATCTGGAGATCATGGGAGATCTACAAAATATTATGGGAAGATTTCTCACGCATGCATCCTGACTCAAAATGGCGCTCCTCTTCTAAATCTCGTAACCCCCATAGCCCCCTTTTCTATTAGGGCCTCATCCATTGACTGGTTTCTCTAACTTGGTTATGTTGACCACTAGCTCATTGGACACCCAACGAATCAAATCATCCAAGACTTTCTCCAAAATATCTCTTATGACAGAAATCTAATCACACTTTTCCAAAACAAGATCATATGGCTTAGATCATAACGCTGCTTAGCACTGGACATTCCACTTTTCAGGTTCTATCTCTATTCAAACTCATCACCTAAGGTTGATGAAATCATCGATCCTTGCAATCTATGTACTCTTGTAACAAAGAATTTTCGTACATGTACAAAGACCTCAACTAACATTATGCTCTAATGTTCGTACTCCAAGATGTCTTTCTCAACAAGAATCAACTCTGCGTTGCAATAACTATGAAGTGAAGAAGCAATAATACAAGCCAATGAGCATATGATCTTTGTCGTTGGTTGGCCGTCAACTTCTCTCCCACAACAGGTTTTGGAACCAACAAAACTACCAACAGATTTATTCTATTGACTACCCATGACAAAATATTAAATCTAAAAAATTATTTCAAAGAAATACATATTCTTGTTGAGACAGTGATCGTCTTTATGAACCGCAAATAAAAATCAAATAATAGGCAATCTAAGCCAAATCTGAAGTAGCACCGTATTTTTGAATGTTTTCACACAATTGATGACTTCACCATCACCACTTGAAGATGCTAATCTTGACCTTAAACTTGCATTTGGAATTTAAATCTAGGTTTGGCCGACTCCAGACGAGAAAAAAATGAGTTGTAGTGGTGAAGCATCTCTCTCTCTCTCTTTTTTTAAACAATGAGGATCAAATATTTAACAAGACATTGCCCATGATTCACATATAAAACAAAGATTGTGCAGACATGAACAATTTCGATATTGTAGATCTATTGGTGATATTGTAGATCTATTGGTGTGTTGATGCCAATATTGCTAGATCTTTAACAAATTGCTAATTGCAGAGGTCAATTGCCAAAACATTGAATGCATACCTTGGATTTGCTAATATATGATGAACAAAAAGCATTCAATATAGATGTCAAACACAGTTGATGTTGATGCCAGATTAAAACTCTAAATCTCCTATTGTCAGTCATTTTCATCAATAACATCTCTAGCAAGTAACATTTAGTAATCTAGTGCTACCAAAAACTAAATGGATCTTCTTGCATCAAGACTAAAGAAACAATATGAAAATGATCTTAACACCATCTCTCTTCAAAGAATATGAGAATTTTCTTATTATCTAATTTCCTCTGGGATGGGCAACAGAAAGAGAATAATAATTTCACATTTTCACAGGGCCAATGAACAACTACCATTGAGGATCAATCATATGCCCCTTAAGACTAAAGAGGCTCTGATACCAATTGATAAAATATAGACAAGAACAACAACATGGTGGAAAAGGCTCACTAGCCAACACTAATGTATTCACACCAATGTTACATATTTATAGTACAATGGGTGATGCCACCTCATAGAGAGATTTTCTCTATATCCTAAAATCATACATGATGATTAGGTTAGGCAATCTTAACTAACTCATTAGTCATCACTTGAGGATATATTACTAATATCCTAAATGAATAATACAAATATAGGTGACAATTTAGACTTAGTGATTGATTAAGGTAAGCCATAGGCTAACATAACAATGACGCTACATGGTCGAGACTCATAAAAAACATGATGC
Source organism: Picea engelmannii (assembly GCA_009831015.1). NCBI lineage: Eukaryota > Viridiplantae > Streptophyta > Pinopsida > Pinales > Pinaceae > Picea > Picea engelmannii. The sequence goes on from ML798161.1 coordinate 172,243, forward strand.
TTCCACATATATGGCTTCCCTAACAAAATATCACATACTTCCAATTGGGAAACATCACACAGTACCTTATCCTTGAAGGTCTTGATGTCGTATGAAGGGCGACACTGCTGGATGACACGAAGATATCGTCTCTGGTGAAGCCATCCAATGTTGTATGGCTACGAGTGTGGTGTTGTCAGAAAACCCAACTGCTTGACGACATCTACTAAGATGCGGTTCTTATGGCTTCCACTATCAACAATAAAATGCAACAGGATCCCCTTCACCCACATATGTGAATGGAAGAGGCACTCCCCCTCCTCAAGATCCTCCGGTTCTTCTGCTTGGATTGTTGCGGTTGTGATAGTAACAGTGGGTTCTGCATCAATGATTTGTCTCCTTTTATTATTGTCTGAATTAGAGTTTGAGTCGGGGTTCGAATCTATTTATTTGAGCCCAACCACCAATGACTACTTTGAGCGACATTCATTGGTGTTGTGCCAAGGGATTTTGTGGAAGTTGCACCACTTCCTAGTGTCCTGGTTCATATTCGCGTTGCTCTTCTTTTCCTGTAGCTTGGATTGGTTGTATTGAGGTTGGTTGTTATGTGAGTTAGGGTTTCCTTTACCATAATTTGGTTGTTGTGTATTTGTAGACTTGAATTCCCGCTTGTTTTGCTGCTTAAATTTTTTCTCGATTTTGACAACATATCGATAAGTGACTCCTAGTGATGAAATTTCCAGAAATTCCATTTTGGTTTGGATGTACCTGTGTAGATCCCCATAGTATTTTAGAACCATATTCCACTTGGAGTCTTTGATACCCAAATTGGTGCGCAAGGTATGGAATGTATTTGTGAACTCTGACACTATTTGGCCCCTCTCTTGATGCAAAGTGGTCCATCTCATATATTGGTTGTCATAGTTTCTCACAGTGTGATATTTCTCCTTGACCACATCCATAAAAAATCCCAAGTGGGATCGGCCCCAAATATTCCAGACTCCTCTGTGGATTTTTTCTCATAGTAAGTTTCCCACCAATGTTTGACATGGGGGAGAGCCTTAAGGAGTGCAAAGGTGATCTTTTCTCTCTCGGAAAAATTGTGAACAAAACAATAACCTTCTAGCAAATTTAACCATTTTTCCAAATCATATGCATTGATCTGGCCTTCAAATAAAAAAATATCAAAATTCACGTGTACCTCGAATGGGGTCACATCTCCAAAGAGATTGCTTGACGAAGATGTGACTTCTATTGTTTGTAATCGTTGAAGGATTTGGGAAAAATTCTCCAACATCTCGTTCCTCTATTGCACGAGAGCTTCTGCGAGGAAAAACTTGATGGGATCTTCTGCTCCCTTGTCTCTCTTTTCATCTCCCATGGGAGGCTACTTGGGCTGGCGAGAACGGTCGTCCTCAAGAGAAAATAGCTCGAGACCCAACTCTCTGTACACTAACCTCGTCGGGGACATGCACTAAAAAACAAAAAGGATTAGCCTACTCTGATACCATTGATCTGAATTATTTTGAGAATGAAATAAAGGTGGAAATATAACAATAAAATATACAGAGATCTTGCAATAAACACAGAGATACAATAATGCATGATTTTTATTAATGACAGAAATGTATAGAAACTGTAAAAGTACAAATTGAATGAACTAGCTAGAATGGTGGCAACTTATCTCTGAGAAGAGACGTGATAGATACACTCATTCACACGAAGATGAAGATGATTAAAATGGTGCTCTAGAGGCCTTTTTAACCTAAATAATTTCCAAAACCCTAACCCCAAAATATGAAACGCCAAAAGGTTTACGAGCCCCTATGGGGGTAGTTGATACGTCAACTTCCTAAGGGTGTAACGTTTTCATACGATCTCCATTTGGGGTGAACAATAACTTTGTTGAAAGGTATATTAGAGGAATACACATTTTTCCATCACACTTTGGATAAATCCTATAGTGTGACTATGGATTGTCCAAAAAACATTGTTTAGGGCCTCAAAATGACCCTGAAAGTTTAGGACCCAAAAAGCTGTAGAAAAACTGCCAAAGTGGAAACCCTCATTTGAGCTAGCGAGGTAGGTGGGTGACCACTAATTTTCGCATGGATCAATACACAACGGTCCAAGCATTAAAGAGTGATCATAGCAATGAAGTAGTGGAGATGTGTAGTCTTAAATGAAGAGCAACGCCAAAGATGTTGACAGACTGGCAAGATCTCGACCATGATCCGCAGAATAAGAAGAATTAATTGCAGAGTATGGAAAGAATTGAATACAAGTACAAGTTCGATTAGACTATAGGTTTGGGGCACAGAAAGGGAAAGTAACGACTAACGAAAAGTTATAAAAGAAGTTGAGGGTTCGATGGAAAAACATTATTGTCATTTGAGAGTAGCGAGAGTAGAGAGTCGAGCAAAAACACACAGAGCTCAAGGAGTTAAGTGTCAAGGGAAGTGTTTTGAAGAGAGCTATGGCACCACCCAAGGTAGAATAATCTGCATTAGGAATGAAGAAACTGTGCACTAAGCCACCAATAACAACTATATATCAAGGAACCCATGGAGAATTTTATTAAGAGACAAGGTCGAAAAACTTTCTGAAGGAGTATATACCACCTAGAAAGATGAAAATGAAGTCGGTCAGGTTACAAAAGGAAGGAAAGTGTGAGATTGTGGAGCCATAAATTCCACCAGGTGTAATCATTAAAGAAGATATGCTAGGAAAAGTGGTGAATCTGAAGTTTGTAGATCATGACATATCACATGAGAAGAATTTCTCGTAGTTAGTGCCAAAGAAATACCTAAAGTCAATCATTTCCCTAGAGACATTGTTTATCCTAGTTGAGCTACAAGATTGGGCAACAGGGTTGGAGAAATCAAGAATTTTGAACTTGTTAGAGATCTCGTAGTTTTGTAAGAGCATTGAGATCAATGTCGATGTTAAGATGTTGTTAAGCTTCATTCATGGAGGATACCTATGGCTAGATAGATCTGTGTCCATGGATACATAGTTGACTACAAAGATAAAAAGGTTTCCAATGGTAGGGGAGGAACCATTACCACATTTTACAGATAAGTTGAATGAGAAAGCTTTTTCGGAGAGGATGAAAGAAAATTTTGATACATTTAGAGGAGCGTGTGGGCTTGATGTAGTGAGTATCAATGACAAGTGCGTCAGGTTTGTGACACAAGCATTGGCTTGAAAATTGCTGAGGAAGTGTTGCAACGATCAAGTGATGACATGTGTGATAATAACAATGAATAAGTGCATAGAAGGTGTACAAATGAGCTGGGAGAAATTCCTGTTAAATTAATTTTTGATGGATTGCAGAGAGGCACAGGAAAAGGGAACAAATTTCCACTACACATGGTTATTAATATTGATAGCATTATTGGCTTAGAGGGAGCCGAAAGACACAAAGTTTATGTCAGCTATGAACAAACCATGCTTGCGAGCACGATACGCCAACTTTTGGCATACTTCACACAAGGAGAGATAGTTGGATAACAACATCGCTTTTTACATCTATAAGGAGGTAAGTTGGCAATGCATTCAAGATACATCATGCATATTACCATAGGTGGTAGAAGCATACAAGGAAGATTTTCACTTTAGGGAAGGACACCATCATATGTACATTCAAGTGAAGAGGGACCCAACTTAGGACTGGATGACCACGAGATACAGGGTGACTGAAGAAGAAATGGGACATCTTATGGAAGATTGGGATGTCGAGTGGAATATCCCAACGATATAAACAAAGAAGCCAAAGACACAACACCTAGAAGTAGAAGACATAGGATATGATGATGAAGAATAAGGACACAAAAACCAAGGAGATGGCATAGGTGACACACATAAGACTATACCGCAGTTGAGAGAGAAGAGGAAAGACATAGATAAGGGGAAAGCAATCCAGTTGCACAAGAAGAAGAAAGTTGTGAAGGAAATTACCATTCAAGCACTAACAAATGATGACTTAGACAAGATCATGGATCAATTCAAGGAGGTAACTGAGGAGGATTTTGAGTGAGTAGCACAAAATAAAGAAGAAAGGAACTCAGATTTGCAAGCACAGATTGTCGCACTACGACAAATTCTGGAGATAACTAGGGTAATGAAAGTTATAACAAGAGAGAAATACCATATGGAGAGTACGACGAAGACCATAGAGGCACAATCGATGAAATATCATCCATTCAAAATATCAAAAGAATGCAAAGTATTGAAATTATCAACATGAGCATTAGAGTTCCCATTGACAGAGATGAAAGAGAAAGCACAAGCATTAAGTCATATTGACTTACTCTGAATAGAGTGGGATGAAGCTGAACAGAGAGAAACAAGGTTGAAAAATGTAGTGCACGAAGTGTATACAAATTTTCCATAGATACTAATGGAAGTTGACACCCCTTTGGAAGAACAAGTGTCGAAGATTAGTGAAGCTATTCAAGTATTTTTCACAAAGATTACCGATTTGAAGGCATGTTAGACACCGATCACTAAAGAAGAGGAAAGAGAGTAAAGGGAGAATATGGAAACAACAACCGTATAGAACATAATAAGTCTAAAAGAAGAGTGTTCCAAGCTATATGAAGAAACCATGAAAGTATGGACTCAGCTGACATAAGACACAGAGCTATAATAAATTGGGTAGAAGCTACAAGATGCATAGGATAAGGCACACAAGTTTAAGGAAATAATGAGCACATTATCACGACCAGAAAATATGGTAGTGATAGATGAAAAAAGAAAATTATACTCAGAGATGAACCAAATGAGGGTGAAGCAGCAGGTTCACGCATAGAGGATCGAGACACTTCATACAAAGTGACAACTGAACTAGCAGTTTCTCAGGGCATGGTCAAGCATGCAGTACAAGAAAGTGAATAAAAATTGAAGACCCATATTATTGCAGAGATGGATGAGGGAATTGCACAACAAGAAACACAAGCTAGGGAAAATATCACAACTAGAAGGGAAACATTTTAGAAGTTCATGGAGACATGGAAGAAATCCTGAAGTAGCTCGGGACGAGCTACAGGTGATCGTTGGGGGCCTTTTGGAGCAAGTAATTTTGGGACAAGTTTTGGGAATCGCATAGAAGAAAACCACACGACAAGTCAACTAAGGAGCAACATGTGCAAAGGAAAGAAATATAGTTAGCGCATTTTAAGGAGTCAGCGCACAAAGCAAATGGAAATTAGTTATACGTAGTTATACCTTTTGGTCCATTTTGTAACGGGATAATCCCTAATAACTATTAGTACTATATATTTTGTTGCAATTAAATGAAGAATGAATGAATTAGAAGGCCAAAATCATACAAGTTATCAACATAAATTCAAGCTTCAAGATCCTCTACACAACTCATAGTCAAATTTTCCTAAGGCAAAATGAAGAAACAATAAGAAAATCCATGCCCTTCTGCGCATAAGGAAAACAATTAAGCCATTGGTTGTTGTCACAGTCTAAAGGTGTTTTGTCCCACGTGAAAAGGGGGATGATTCAAAATACCAGGGGCTTGCCACAATATCACGGCCTAAAATCCAAAATTTAACAATTTTCTGAACCCCAAAATATCAACGACTCAACTTGTATCAAGAGTTTGACCTTCTAGATCAACGGTCATTGGAGTCATCCCGAAACCCATCCCCTAGACCACTTCAATGATACACCTTCGATAAATATCCCATATTTAAGTAAGTGTGCCCCCGATCAACAATCAATATCTGATATTAGATCTCCCAGTCTCCCGAAAATATGTCATGTCAACTCGCCAAGAGAGCACTATCAAGGCCAATTAGTGATTTCCATATCCACAAGTGGAACCTGCCACATGTATAGGTAAAAATATCAAATCCGGGTGACATGTGTCATGTTCCCCTACCACATTAGTACCAATGTGGACAAAAATAAAGTCACCATGTGTCCATGCTAGTGTGATCATGATGAGTTTTTCCTTAGTCATTTTTTGGGTTCGTAGTCGAGCAATATTAACGGTTCTCGTGCATTCCTAGTTCCTCTGATGGATCAATGGTTGTCATATTTACTCCTTCAAATTCCCTTTTGAAACTAATCATATAGCACCCTGAAGAGGCACTTGTGATGGATGGTCCATATCTTCTCTCGGACCCCTTTCAAGTAGGTCTGATCAATGGTCCAGATATACTACCAGTTATTGAAGCATCTTGGCCAGGTGTCATGTCAGCCCACCAGCAGAGCACAGTCAGAGCCAATCGGTGGTTTCCATGTGGGAATTTGGAACCCACCAGATGCACAGTTAAATTTATTGAATTTGGGTGACACATTTTTTACCTTTCCAACACATCAGCGCTAGTGCATACCAGTTAGAAAACGTGACGTGTCCAGGGTGACGTAAACATGACGATTGTTTCCTTAGATTTTTTTTTCTTTTGACCACCGTGAGACTATGATCCTCAGTGATTCTTAGATGTTGAATGGACATACAAGATAGAATCTTGTTTGTCACTCCATATCGACGATCTTCGAAGTTCCTTCATCGGATTCCCTCTTAGGACCTCACTCTTAACCACTATGAGTGAGGTACATGCGATCAACAATCCAAATCCAATCTTGTTTGTAACTCTAGATCAATCTTCGAGATGAGGTCTCATACCTTTCTTAAGTGGGACTGATCAACAGTCTAGATCTACTCCTAGGTATCAAAGCCTCTCAGCCAGATGCAACATCAACTAACCAGTGGAGCACATTCAAGGCCAATCAGAGAATGCCACGTGGACAAGTGGAACCCATTGAATTCATAGGTCAACACATCAAATTTGGGTGACACATGTCCCATATATCTACCACATCAACGCCATCACGTACCAGTGAGAAGGAACAATGTCTCCATGCTAATTTCAGTGAAATAATGTTCATGCCTTAGATGATTTCTTTCTCTTGGTCGAGCTAGATTGACGGCCCGCATATGTCTTCGGACTGCCCCTTGCAAATCTAGATTGACGGTTGAGATGCGGTCTCAGATTCCACAGATTGGAGTCATGTTTGAAGTCAAGACCCATACCCCTCCAATGGGATCCTTTGTTGGATGGCCTAGATCTTCTCTTGGTCCCTTTTCAAGTGAGACTGATCAATGGTCCATATCTACTCTTGGGCCTCTTTCAAGCGCGAATGATCAACAATCCATATCCGCTCTTAGGCCTTGAAACATCCTAGCTGAGTGTCACGTCAGCCCACCAATGAAGCACTGTCAGATCTAATCAGTGATTGCCACATGGAAACAAGGAACCCACTAGATGCATGGGTCAAAACACAAAAAATGGGTTACACATGTCACTCTCCCCTGCCACTTCAACATCATCACGGGCCAATAAAAAAATATCCATGTGTCCAGACTGATGTCAGTGTGATATATTTTCCTTAGCCAAATTTTTCTTTCGACCGTGGCTATATCGACGACTGCTAGTTCATCTTCAATTCCTCTTATCAATGGTCGTCGAAGCTCCCTTGTCAAGGTCCTATTGAAGCCTAGACCCCGATCGATTTGACAAAGTGTGAATCTGATCCATGATCCATATTTGATCAATATGATTTGACGACTATTGAGTTTTGCGCCTTGGAAAACCTTTGTCACTCTCATTTAAATGCCTATGATAAATGATCATAATCACCTACAAATGATAGATCTAACGACCACTAAGTCGCGTGATATCACACTTGTGCATATTTGATTTTGAGTGCCCAAAAATAGGAGAAATGATTACGAAGATCTCTTGAGGAACCGGGCGTGATGTGTATTTTGGTTGGCAAGTTTCTATCTGCCCCATGATATGATCATAACATAATTTCACCCATCAAGTGAGAGTAATTTATTCGATTTTACCAGAGAGAAACCACACAAGAATCAAGAAGATGAAAACAGTTTCAAGAATATGGAAATGGTTTTAGGGCATGAGAGAGAGGAATAGAATACAATGAAGGCACCCATTTTTAGGGTCAACACTTTGTGGAATTGAAAATTTTATTACAACGAGAGTTGTTTGACCAGATACCTTGAGCACAATTAGTTGATAAATGCAGCAGGAAAAAAATATTCATCCCCTATGTTTAAGTTTCATTCTATAATCCCTTCCTTATAGTATTTGTGTTCTTTTAAAGCATCACATTCCGCTATTTCTTTTCTTGTATCAGATCATATAAAATCTCAATAAGTAAGCCATTCACCATGTTTAGTGTTATTGTATGATGTCTGGTAATGACACAAAATTGATTTCCTCTAAATGTATGGCCATTTCTTGTCATTCGCTTTGTGCATTTAAATGATATGTAGAGAGTAACTCCATGTGTTTGAATGTGTAAAGATGTTCACTATTTGAAGAAAGTTTTATTGATATATATGTATATGTTAGAGATTTGGAATTCTTAATTTCTCAACATGATGTTCTTTTCCATAAGCTACAAGATTCATTCTCAACAGTTCCTTGTATGTTTATTTTGTTTTTCCTATAATCCACCATTTCATCCTCCTTTCAATATTGATTGTCTGAAACACTCGTGGACAAATGCCTTTGATAGTTTAGAGCATTTGTCACATGAGCTGAGAATTGTTTGAAGTCCTATAATTTTAGAAGAGAAAGGGAAAAAATTCCCAAATATTTCATAATTACCTTACTACAAATATGGATTTAAGATTCATTTTGAGTATTGACCCCTAGGGTGCCTCGACATCATTACAATAATAGACTGGAACATATTAAGGGATAAAATATGAAGTTGTATCGTTTTCCTTGTTATAGTCCAAAATTCCTGTGCATAGAAGACATTGGCCCATCCATTTGCATACTTTGCCAAAAATACTGTTGAGACTTCCTTCTAAAAAACCATTTTTTGGATAGTGTACACGCCCTACTGTACTAATATACCACCTACACATGCGTGTTACATGATATTTATCCCACATACACACGTGTTTTTCATTCTAGTTAGCCTACGTTTACCTCCAAAAGTTGAAAAAAATATAAAATTGCACGGAATTCGACAAAGTTTACGGGATAGGGAGGGTTTCCTAACCATTTTACCCCTTGTAGCCCATCCCCAAACCGAATAACCATCTTTTTCTCATATAAAAAGAGGTCTTGGGGAGTCATTTATGAAAATGAGTAAAAGAATAAGAAAACTTTGCCAAAATCCCTTCCCTTTCTTAGCCCAAGATTTGCATCTCATTCTGAGTTTTAGCCTCAACATTCCCCTCCAGCCTTTCTCCTTATGCAACCCTTCCTCCTTCCCTTGGTGATATGTTGGCTGCAAGAATCTAATGTGGGATTGATGCACTTGGAGCCATGACAGAGGAGCCCAGACGTGGTTCGTGGAGTGGTTTCCAGCAAAGGTTGTGTTCGCACCCAGTTCGTCACCTAGTGAGCAAATCGAGGGTTCTTACATGCCCTGTTGGGTCTTGCAGAGCATGACAGCTGTGGAAGGAAAGGTTAGAGGAAACAAAACAAACTACAAGCAAGATTAAACAAAAACAAACTAAAACTGTGAACATATGGATAAAGAAACAATAAACACAAAAAAGACACCGATATCACCAATGGTTTTGAGCTGATCAATTGATGAAACCAGAGCACGATGAAGGAAGGGAACTGTGGTTCCTTCTTCCCCCAAAGGAAGGCTCTTGAGGCCCTCACAAACTTGCTTTCCTTACAATGCGAAGAAATGAGACTGATGGTGAAAGAACTCCCAACACATCCACTCAATGGAGAGGCGAATGTCTCTATGAAATGTTGCCAATGTGTTATCGTCAAAGAATGAGCCCTTGACAATCTTAGCAGCATAACAATACCTGAAATTCCTTGCGAAAACAATGTTCCTTCATGGCTTTTTATAGAAGATCACCGGGTGATTATGTAACCTCTTCAAAGTGTGAAAAGGGGCTCTTTAGGGCTTCATTAGGTCATTAACCCGCCTACCCTGCGGATTCAGCTCGGATTTGGGAGTCAAATCAGATTGGGAACTGGTCCATAAGTGGTTGAGAGGCCGACCAATTCAATAAATGCGTCGTTTTAGCAGGTGCGCGGGTTTTTGCGTTGACAACCGCGCGTCGTGCACGCATGCGCGCAGAGTACGTTCTTGTCCTGCGCATGTGCGCGCGCACCAAACTACTGTGAAGCGCCCTTCAATTTTTGGTTACTTTGTATAGTTTTTGACCCTTCTGGAATGCTGTGAAATTAATTTGCCATGAATGACTTCATTGTTGTTTTGACAATGCAGAGTTCTTGTCGCCATGTGCGGATGGAATTTCAGTGATAACAGATGTCCCCTGATGGATGAGGTTAGGAGCATACGTATAGGCAAAATCCATCAATGTTTCTTCTACTGAGAATGTTGTTGTAAGGGAGAGAAATAGTGGGACCGTTCGGAGCGATCTGTTGGAGAAAAGAGGAACCGGTAGGACCCGACCTTCTGAGAGTTGTGCAGAAAAATATACAACAGTGTACAAACGAGGCGGGCATGCCCCATGCTCGTGTTATGTAACTCTGAAAAAAGATGACAGAAGTGTTGGTGTAGACAACTGTAGCGCCCTCGGGGGTGGTAATGATAAAGGCAAAAGACAATTCTGCAAAGGAACATACTCTGAATAATAGGCAATGATCGCGGTAATAAGCAATGACGATGATGTGGGCATTGATGGCCCTACCAAGTTCAGAGGTCTTCAACAAATGACAAAAATAACTGCAATAGTCGCAAAGTAAGACCCACCATAACATGAGAGAGTGTTGGCGTTGAATTTTATGGGGGCCAACGATAGCAGGGAGCAATGGTGTTTCACCCTGTGCCGTCCGAGATCTCTCATTAAAATAGAGAAGGAGAATCAAGATACTGTCGCCCTTCTGGAAAAGTGTGCTGATGTCGACAAAAAGGGGGACGCGACTCCCAGAAGCAAAGGGCTCTGTGGAATCTACTGAGGTGAGGAAGTGGCAGAGGTACATGGATGAAGTTAAGAAGTGGGAAGACTCAAGACTGCCCTTGGTTGGAGGATGTATGAGAGAAACAGTGGCCGCAACCGTGTAACAAGGTCGAGTGTCAGGGGGACGACAAGACTGGTGATAAGTTGTGCCAGAGGCGGGACAAGGTGAACAAATTCAGAGGGTAGAGGTAACTGACCTGTGGAGTACTCTGAAGATATGGACGATGCCGGCAAGGGTAGATGATAAGTAATGCTCCAACCAAGGGTGACATGGGTTGCGTGTGGCCAAAAGAAAGCAAGTCTCCAATGGTGGCGACAAAAAAAATGTAATGACTGGAAATAAAGGCGTTTGTACAATAAATAATAAATAATTTTTGGGGAGAAATGTACAAATACAGAAACGGGTGCCCCAGTGTGAAATGCGTGCCCCAGGGAGGGCAGAACTGTCTTGGGAAACTGATGAAGGGTGGGGGCCCCATTGGTGAGTTTCTGTATGAGGTAGGTGAAATGAGGGTAGGTTCGCAGATGGGCAAACTGAGTGTGGATGAACTGAAGGGCTCATGATCCTGCGGAAGTGCAGGTAAAAATAGAACCATAAAGAGATAATCTGGGAGTCCATGTGGGAAGGCTAGCAAAATGAAGAGAAAGAGTATGTGGCAGATTCATGACATGATGAAAGACTATCGGGACTCCCATCCCTAAAGGGTAATGAAAAACAACATGAGTGTCGAAAGTGCAAAAAGGTTCTATGAATGGGACAACTCATGTGGGTGAGAATGATACCGGGTTACAGTACCAAAGATGCAAAATAGAGGTGTGGGTACTGCAGAGCCAGGAATAAGGATCCTAAAGGCCAATATCAGAGGGTGTGACTGGAAATGTAAATGAAATACAGTGGGATAGAATACATGACAGTGCTGAATATATACCTGAAGGGATGATGTCGATGAATGATGAGCAAGTACCTGTGCACATAACAACCAAATACCCAAAGTGAACAATATCTAAAGAGAATCAAAGATATGAGCTTGTATTTGACAAATGTGACTATGCGCGTGCGTACCTGACCATGATATGAAAAAAGGGGCGCCCCGGGGGCCTAGGACGAAAAGTGACCCAAGGATAGCCGTGATGTAGGCAGGGGGATGCTGATCCCGTGGCTGAAGACAGTTTGAAAAATGGACACCTTGGGCTCTCGAAATGTTGAGTGGAAGTTTGGAAAAAGGCCTATATATAGCTGTAGGGCCCACATTGCCACCTCATTTGTACCTGCTGCTACAGTGACTGGACGAGCAGATTCAGAGGAGATTGGGTGATTCAGGGAGCATGAGGTATCCGATCGATGGTGTGCGAGTTTCAGGTTAGTGGTCTGATCGTCCTGCATAGAAATAGGTTTCTAATTTTTGGGCAGGGTAGGTACGGGGGTCGTACAAGGGGTTTTTTGGTAGGTTGTGGGCCCACATGCACGGGCGATTCAGTGGAAGGCGCACATACGTACGTGCCTGTCCACTGAATAATTAGCACATTGGTGCGCGTGAGGGGGAATTTAAGGCGCGCCCTAGGGGCGCGCCTGTGAGGTGGACAGGCGTGCACTAGTGCGCGCCTGTGTGGTGAACAGGCGCACATCAGAGCACACCTATGGGTTTGACAGGTGCGCCCTAGCGCGCGCTTGTATGGTGAACAGGCGCGCTCATGAGCGCGCCTGTGGGAAAAACAGGCGCGCATACGTGCACGCCTGTATAATGAACAGGTGCGCATGTGTGTGCGCCTGTGGGTGGTAAAACCACGCCTAAGAGGCAAGGTTGAAGGGTAAAAAGGGAGTCTTTTTGATGCATTGGATGGTTTCATAAGCTGATATAGGACTCTGTGTTATGTGAAGGTGGCTAGCAGTGATTATGGATGTCCGGTGGCGTGAGCGAGACTGGTCACAGTTGCGAGATGTTGTGGCCAATGCAGGGCCTGCGGTTCGAGCGACTTTAACAACCAGTGGGTTGCTAAAGTTCTTTGAGTGCCCGTTGATACGGGCACATGAGTACTTGTTGCAGTTCTTGCTCCAGATGTGGAGTCCGGACCTGCCCTGCTTCCTCGTGCGAGGAGAGAAGATCCCCTTCACTGTGGTGGAGGATATTTATTTTTTGACTGGGCTCCCCTTTCGGGGAACACTGCTGCTAGCAGAGCCTATGCTGCCGAGGGACATGCACTTGTGAGAGATCGCCGAGCGATATTGCTCAGGCGAGAACTACATGTCTGGGACTGTAGTGAGTATTAGTGGTCTGGATTCTCTGTTGCATCGTTGCATAACAACGATGATTGTTCGTGTGTATGGGTCACTGGCGACCCAACGTATCAGTGGTGGCCAGCTGTTGTTTCTTGAGAGGGTGGTGGTGGGCCATGAGCGGTTCGCGTGGGGGTTGACACTACATGCGCGGATGATCGTGCAGCTGGACCATTGTCGGTCCACAGGCACCAGAGAGTTTGCATTCGACTCTATCCTGGTAGCCTGGTTTCTGGAGAGGGTGTCGATGCTGCGCCCGCGGGTTCTTCTAGAGGCGCCTGGGGTGCGAGAGCCTTGATTGAGGCGGTGGTCCGCAGTTTTGGTTCGCCACGGTGGTGGCAAAGGCGCTCATTATTTCATGGTGTAGGCGGCAGAGATCTGGCGGCAGATGCCGTAGGTCATACTTCGATACCCCTATGCTGGGGTGGACTTCCGGGAGGACCCGGACATGGTATTGCCTCCTGGGGAGGTTTTTGATCACCGATGTATGTTGATTTTTGTATATGTTTTGATGATTTATGTTATGTTTTGAGATATCAGTTCATATGTATGATGATAGATACTGATACGATCTGCTGTTTGTTGTTTGGTGCATGTGCAGATATAGCACCTCGCAGGCGCGAGGTGGAGTGGCAGAGAGCGTCGGTTCTGCGAGAGCCGGAGAGATTGCCACGCGGGGAGAGACGTCGGCGAGATGAGGCTGCGGGGCCCCCAACAGATCCCGAGAGGGAAGCGAGGAGGCGCCGAGTTGATGATCCGGGTGCGGGACTGTCCAATGCTCCTCCGGCGGCAGCCAGAGTAGATTTTGACGATATACGCCGTTGGCTGGAGACGGTGTTACAGAACGTGCCTGAGGGCATGTGGATACACATCCAGGACGAGGGGTTCCTGAAGCAGTTCATAGGATTACCGCCCCCATGGTGAGGTATAGTGCGGCGAGTAGCTGTGCTCGCCGCGATGACTAGTGGACGCTTGCCGCCAGGGCAGGGGGGTCCTGCGGATGTTCCCCCACCACCGCCTGGGGCCGGTGGGGGTGGGACACCGCCTCCTCCTGAGGGAGGGGTAGCCGGGGGTGCGATTGAGGCCCCCTGATGTATGTATGTATATTGTATATCTTTTTGATAGGCTGGTGAGCCGTTTTTTGTACCGAGATGTGGCACGGGCCTGCGGGCCGATGTATTTTTGTATGTAAACATTCGGATGGCCGGATAGGCCCATATATATATGAGTATACATATTTTGAGATCCAAATGTTGTTTTACATGTGTTTTGTGTTGATGATGATGATGCCTATTCTATCTATATGCTGTGACAAGATGTATGAGATGTTTATGTATGTGTAGTTTGATGTGATATGTGCCAATCTAACACCATGTTAGCTATTTCATCGGTTGTTTGATTCAATTTTCTTGGAATGTGTGTAAATGTAATGGAATCAAAATGTCGAGATAATAATCTAACCTGCAGGTATTTGCGAAAAAGGCACGGATCGCATACACGGTAAACATTGTTGAGCTGGAGAACGACTAGTTGCGAGTCGAGGAAGACGCTAAGGTGGCGAATATGATGACGCTGGGCGTCGTCCAGGAGGCCAATGACCGCAGTGTATTCGGCTTGGTTGTTGGTTGCTGGTCCCAAACAGATGCCGTTTGAATGTAGCATTTCATGAGAGGGGGTATATAAATCCCAAGCCGCCGAAGCGAGATTTTGTGTCCAACGGCTAGCGCCGTCGGTGTACCCAATGTGGTAGGATGGTGGAGGAAGCATATGTCAATAGCACACATGATAAGTTAGACGAGAGGGGTGAGAGAAAAAATATTAAAAACACTAGAAAAAGAAATAACCTAAAGTAGTTTGACTACTTATAAGCATAAAATTTCTTGAGGTATAACCCATTGACGGGTTCCTTGAGTGAGAGGCCTTCGGGGGAGGCCAGGATGTATGCGCCTTTGGTGAGGCAATGTTGGATTATGTAAGGGCCGTGCCAAAGGGATTCGAATTTTCCATGGCCAAAGGTATCATGAGCGATATCATAGGCCAGGACAAGGTCGCCTTCGCGGAAAGATCGAAGGTTGACATGGCGATCAAAGGTAGCTTTGGATCATTTTTTAGCTGCCTCGTTGTTCTGTAATGAAGATCGACGATCTTCATCCAGCGACTCCAAATTCAGCAAGTGCTGCTCCATTGGAGCAGTGTCAGGTAATAGCTCAATTGCGGTGCGAATGGTGGGAATTTTGCACTCGATAGGAAGAGTTGCCTTGATCCCATGGACTAAATGAAATGGCGTGAAACCTGTAGCGGTTTTTACTGCCGTTCGATAAGCCCATAGCGTGGAAAATAACATATGATTCCAATTGGTCTTATGTTTATTAACCATGCGCTGTAACATCGTCTTGAGGACTTTTTTCACTGCCTCGACCTATTCGTTTGACTGAGGGTAATATGGTGAGTCGAACTCGCGTGAGAATCCTAACCGAGAGGAGAGTTCGACGAAGATCTCATTCTCAAAGTGTTTCCCATGATCGGAAACAAGTTGAAGTGGTACGCCAAAATGAGATATGACGTGGTTAAAGAAAAAATGCGCTACATTGTCAGCGGTGTTGTTGAAAGTGGGCATAGCTTCGGCCCATTTGGTGAAGTAATCAACGGCGACAACAATGTATTTGTGACCATTGCTGGAGGGGGGATTACAAGTCATAAAGTCAATGCCCCATTTACAAAAAGGGCCCGCAGTAATGACGGGGTGGAGAAGAGCGGGGGGATCTCGGGCTTTGTTGGCGTAGAGCTGACATTGCTCACAGCGTTTCACGGCATGAACACAATCATGAAACAAGGTGGGCCAAAAGTAACCGGCTCAGATAATTTTTTGAGCCATGGATATACCCAAAAGATGCCCCCCACAGGCGCCACTGTGGCAGTCGTTTAAGACTCTGTCGGCCTCGTCAATAGTCAGGCAACGACGAAGAATAGTGTCAACGCCCCGCCGATATAGGATGTCTCCGATGAGGAGATAGCGGGGGGCCTGATGGCGAATATGCCGACGATCATCTCGTGAAAGGTGCTGACCGAACTTCTGAGTTCGTAGGTAGACGAGGAGGTCGCCATACCAAGGATCATCTGAGGCGATGTAAAAGAGATGTTCGTCAGGGAAGTCGGTGTTGACGGGGGCACTGATGATGTCAGAGGGAAGGGCCGTGACAAGTTCAGCGAGAACGAGGGCCTTCTTACTCTTAGGTGTTGAGAACTCGAGATCGTATTCCTGTAGGATAATGATCCATCGAGCGAATTTTTCGTTAACTTGTCGATGGCTGAGAAAGTATTGCATAGGGTTGGAGTCTGCGATGACCTTGGTGGTCCAAAGCAGAATGTAATGGCGCAGTTTCTGGACTGCGAGGACGACTGCAAGAGAAAGTTTCTCTTCATGTTTGTACTTCAAGGGTGGTCCTGAAAGGTTTTTACTAATGTAGTAAATGACGTATTCATGATTGTCATCTCCGAGTTGGACGAGGACGCCAGCTACAGATACAGCTGATGCTGATACGTAGAGGGTGTAGTCGCGATTGTAGTCCGGTGCACTAATTAAAGGTGCATTTGAAAGTGCTGCTTTGAGATCGTCAAACGACTATTGGGCATAATCGTCCCAATGAAAGGGGATGTCGTGACGTAGTAAGCGAAGGAAACCATGCGCGCGTAGGGCGTAATCAGGAACAAAGCGTCTGAGGAAGTTATCTTTGCCCTACAGACTCTGCAGTTGTCGTAAATTCCGAGGAGGTGGAATTTCGGTGATGGCTTTGACTTTGAGGGGGTCCACAGTAATACCGTTTTGGGAAACAATAAAACCAAGGAGGCGCCCAACGGTGACACATAACACACACTTGAGAGGATTCAAGCGGATATTATACCGACGACACCATTGAAAAATGATTCGTAAATCATCAAGATGTTGGGTGCGTTTCTTGGAGCGAGCTGTGGGGTCGTCCAAGTAGGCGAGGATAATTTCAGCCAGATCATGAAATATGTATGTCATCGCCCGTTGGAAGGTTGCGCCGGTGTTTTTTAAGCCGAAAGGCATAACACGATATGCAAAAGTACCCCACGGGGTAATGAATGCGGTTTTATATTGATCGGCTGGGTGGATTTGAATTTGGTTATAG
The DNA here is from genome assembly GCA_009831015.1 of Picea engelmannii. Lineage (NCBI taxonomy): Eukaryota > Viridiplantae > Streptophyta > Pinopsida > Pinales > Pinaceae > Picea > Picea engelmannii. The sequence goes on from ML798161.1 coordinate 189,608, forward strand.
CCAGAGAATCTGTCCATAAAGGAGAGAGCCTCGTGGCCAGCGCAGTCATCGATAATCTAATCAATGAAAGGCATTGGGAAGTTGTCTTTTGGACATGCGTTATTGAGATCGCGAAAGTCTGTGCAAACACGGATAGTGCCCTATTTTTTTTCGACGGGTATAGGGTTGGAAACCCATGAAGTGTAAGCGATGGGATAAATAAACCCGGCTGTACGTAATTTGTCAATTTCGGCTTTGATAGCCACGACCTTGGAAGGGTGTAGCGGTCGTTGTTTCTGACGAACTGGTGTGATGTCAGGCCAGGTGTCGATGCGATGCTCGACAATAGATGGGTCAAGACCTGGCATCTCCGTGTATGACCAGGTGGAAATATCCCTGTATTCCTGGAAGAGGGATTTATATGCGGCAATTTCCTGAGGAGTGCAAGCAGCTCCAATGATCATTTCTTCGACGATGCCATTTTTATTGGAAATGTCGATTTTGATGGTGGGGGAAATGTTAGCCATGTTGCCTTCTTCGAACGCATCAGGGGCAGGAATAGGTTTGTTGAACCAATCAATAGGCCCGGATGGGATAAAATCTTTGGTTTCGACCGCGTAAACGGGATTTTGGTTAGGAGGCATGAGGGTTTCCTGTGGTGAGCAGAGTGCGCGATGATGTAGCGCATCCCAGGGAGAGTCGGGGCGGTTGAGCTCTTCGAGTATTTCCTCGTCGCATAGGAAACGAAAGGAATACAAGGGGTCATGAGGAGTGATTTTGGTGCTAGTGTGATTGCCCCCTGCGGGAAAAACAAGAGGAGTAGTGTAGGCAGAGGGTGAGGGTTCACTCGACATAAACCATATATTGAAGTACTGAGGGGTACCCGTGGTGGTTGGGTGGAGGGTCTCCGTATGAACATGAGAGTTTGGGGGGTTGCAGGGTAGATCTTCAACGATGTCATGTAAGAACCATGGAGGTGATGGGATTGCCTCGGGCTCTGGAGAAATGACATGACGATCCTCGAGTGGTGAAGTAACGTCAATTATCGCCTCTGTGGGTTGGTGACGCAGGGCCACTTGACGTTGCCTGTAGGCAAGGATCATAGGACACTGGTATGTAAAGTGAGTTAATGAATCGCAGAGAGAGCAAGGGCATCTCATACGTTCATTTACTGTAGTGGTGACATAGCGAATGTTAGTGATGTTTGAAGAGGACGTGGCAGTGCGTGGGTTGTTCTGGAAGTTCTGGCGTACAACCACTAATGTTTTCCGAAAGCGTGGTAGTGCTGGGAAATGATGGGTGTAATGGCCATATTCTGAGCATATAGCACACGCAAATTTAGTCCTCAACCCTTTACTACTAGAAGGCATGGTGGTAGTAGTGGGACTAGCAGTAGTGGCAGGTGTTGTGGGAGTGGGATTGGGGGGAATTAAATTCCGTAATTCAGGTAGTGACGGGCAATTGTTTTTTTGGTGGCCCTCTTTCTCACATAGTGCGCAAGGTGGTGGAATGCGTGGGGGAAGGGGAGCGGTGGGCTCCTTCTTCTTCCTCCTGCCTCCAGCTGTAGCAGGGGGGGTAGGGAGTATGGGGGTAGTGGGGGTGGTGGGGGTGAGGACATGAATCATCATGGGGAGGCCTTCCTGTGGGCGAGGGACCATCTCAAGTGGATGTAAATACCACATTGGGATTGATAACACCATAGTGGGTAGTGTGAGCGTTACGGCTACCTGGAAAGATTCTACACCGGGTGGTGGGTAAAAGAAGGGAATTTGAGTGAGGGGTCGGGGAACTGTCTCCCAAATGGGACTAGGTCCCTGAGGGGGTGTGGATTCATGGACTGTGGAGGTCGATTAGTGTGCAGGAGGCTCCGCTTGGAGTGGTTCTGCGACTATTGAGACGTCAGGAATGATTGAAGCCTCCTGAGGAGGACGAGCATCCTCCGTGTGAGTTTTTTTAGATGTGACGACGCATACTTGATTAGGGGGAAGGAGTGGAGGTGCTCCATGGTATGTTCCTAATAAGGATGGATCTTTGAAAATTCCAGGACCCATCTCTACGAGTGGGTATGTGTCGTGGTTGGTGTGGATAAGAGGAAGAATGTTATCGAGATTGGTAGATGGGTTTGGCTCATAATGTGAGACTTGGTCGATGGTCACAATCTTTCCGTTGTGGGGGAACATGATTGTTCGAAAGACGGAAGATGCCACTACCTTCATAACATACATGTAGCTACGTCTGAACAAGATATTGTAATCGAGTGGGGCGTCGATAACTTTGATATCAATGAGAATGGTTTTGGCTCCAAGTTCAACGGGGACATTTTGGAAGAGCCCTTCAGGAGATGATGGTCGTCCGTCATAAGCTCGTAATGTGATGGCGGAGGGTATGAGTTAAGGGGAACCAAGTTTCTGCCATACTGTTTTGGACATGATGCTTGTAGATTCAACCTCGTCGATGATACACCGATGGACGATGATGTTCCGTATTTTTACTGGTATTTGAATAGCGACCAAGGCGGGAAGGCGGGGTTCGCAGCTATCAAGGTCAAAGGTGATGAGTCGAGTATCAACTGGGTCGACTACCCCTAAGGCAGAAAGTAGAGATTTTAGTTGTGTAGGACAAGTCTGGAGGACTTCCAAGACTGACATGGCAGCCGGGGATTGTGCTAAGTCGTCTACCAAGCTATAATTATGAGCTGCCCTAGCCTGTGGGTTGTGGACATTCCGGTGCAAGGGGATGCGAGGGATGCGTAATGGTGGTTCGACGGAAGGGCGAGGGATCACCAACGGGGGTCCCGTCGGTGTAGGGTTTGTCTCTGGAGAGATAGGAGTAGACTCAGTTGGATACTGACGATTCCGCATTTGCAGAAGGATTTCTTCCTCACTGGTGAGGAGAATGGTAAGCTCTGCTGGATTGTTGGGGTTGTGGTAATGTCCCACCTGAGGTGGGGGACGCTGTGCATCCTGTTGGGTGTTTATCATGCCTTGATGTGGGATAGGATTTTGCAGTACGACGGGAGGGGGTTGTTGCACATACTGTTATGGTGCCTGCTGAGGGGCAGTGTGTGCAGGGGTAGGGGGAAGACTACCTGAGTCTTTCAACCATTTAAAATCAGAGATCTGGGGGCAATGGTGAGTGTAATGTCCGAACTCGCCACAAAGGGCACAAGGGTGGATGGTTTTAACATTATTTCACCCTTGGCGTTTGTTTTTATTGTCCCCTTGGGGGTTTTGGTTCCCTTGGTTCTGGTTTCCCCCAGGGGGTTGGTGCTGTGGGGATTGATTCCCGCCTTGACCAGGGTTGTTGTTATTTCTATTCTTTCCTTTCTTCATGGTATTGTTCGATGGATGAGTTGGGTTGGCTATATTCAAGTGTTCAAAATTCTGGTATTGTTGAGCAGCAGAAGGTTGAACAAAATTTACCCCCGCATGTGGATGTGGGGGAACCATGGGTTGTGGAGGACCAGGAAAGGGGAAGTATGGATTTTGCAATGGTACCGATCCATAAGGCACATATGAAGGCATAGTGCTTTCACTAGTACTATAAGCTGATGTTGAGGGAGTGCCACTGCTTGTGGGAATAGGTGGATGTATGGGAGGTGCCGGTGGAGTTCTACTGATGGGTGGAGGTATAGCAACAGAATATGGTTGTTGATAAGGGGGTGGGG
>ML798161.1:195287-223487 GCA_009831015.1 Picea engelmannii
GCAGAAATTCAAACACTATCCTAGCTTTGTTGACATGTGGGCATGTATGGGCCCGTTACAAGAATGTGTTTGAAAATGAAGCTAAGAGGGGTCCCAAAAGGGCCGTTGTCCTCTCCTAAAAGTTTTGAAATTTTGTTAAGGGATGTGAGATTGTTTTCACAATTTCTTTCTGATTCCCAAGATCGCTTGTTTGCACAAGAGAAGAGAATACTCAAGGATTTCTACTCCAACTTTGAGTCCCAAATGTGATTTAGATGTGATTAAAATTGATGTGTTCCTTAGATTATAAATCAAAGCAAGCCATCCATGTGGCAAAAATAAAATAAGGGAAAATGATTTTTATCCACCTAAGTGCTTATGTTTGTTTGACTATCCCCTTTATAAGTTGAGGGGTCTAAGTGGTGTAGTATTTAGAGCATGCATAACATCATTCTTGAGAAGGAAAATGAATTTTCCCCACATCCAAAAAACCTTACAATGTGAAATTTAGTTTAGATGTGCGGCCTCCAGTGTTAGACAGAGGCACATATGGCGCTTGCGTGTGAGAACTAAAGCGCATGTGCACAGAGGTAGAACGCTGTGCAGGCGCATGCGCGCAAGATGTGCATCTGTGGGGTTGTATACCCGCGCGCTTGTGACAAGTGACAAAGAAAGAAAATCCGGATGGATTTTTCTCAATTCTCCTACGAATTGACTGGTTAGCAGGTCGGCGGAGGCCGGTTTGTGTCCCTGCAAGTTAATAAAACCAAAAGGAAAGAAAAATAAACCCAAATGAGGGAGGAATTGATACCTAGTCCCCAGTATGGTTGCCAATCTGTTCGCACCCAGTTCGTCACCTAGTGAGCAAATCGAAGGTGCTTACATGCCCTGTTGGGTCTTGCAGAGCATGACAGCTGTGGAAGGAAAGGTTAGAGGAAACAAAACAAACTATAAGCAATAATTGAACAAAAACAAACTAAAACTGTGAACATATGGATAAAGAAACAATAAACACAAAAAAGACACCGATATCACCAATGGTTTTGAGCTGATCAATTGATGAAACCATAGCACGATGAAGGAAGGGAACTATGGTTCCTTCTTCCCCCAAAGGAAGGCTCTTGAGGCCCTCACAAACTTGCTTTCCTTACAATGCGAAGAAATGAGACTGATGGTGAAAGAACTCTCAACACATCCACTCAATGGAGAGGCGAATGGCTCTATGAAATGTTGCCAATGTGTTATTGTCAAAGAATGAGCCCTTGACAATCTTAGCAGCATAACAATACCTGAAATTCCTTTCGAAAACAATGTTCCTTCATGGATTTTTATAGCAGATCACCGGGTGATTATGTAACCTCTTCAAAGTGTGAAAAGGGGCTATTTAGGGCTTCATTAGGTCATTAACCCACCTACCCTGCGGATTCAGCTCGGATTTGGGAGTCAAATAAGATTGGGAGCTGGTTCGTAAGTGGTTGAGAGGCCAGCCAATTCAATAAATGCACCGTTTTAGCAGGTGTGCGGGTTTTTGCGTTGACAGCCGCGCGTCATGCGTGCATGCGCGTAGAGTACGTTCTTGTCCTGCGCATGTGCACGCGCACCAAACTAATGTGAAGCGCCCTTCAATTTTTGGTTACTTTGTATAGTTTTTGACCCTTCCAGAATGCTGTGAAATTAATTCAGTGTCATGAATGACTTCATTACTATTTTGACGATGCGGAGTTCTTGTTGCCATGTGCGGACGAAATTTCGGTGATAATAGGTTGTAACCCTTTTTATCTTGAAATTGAATAAAAGAGTTTATCCTTGTCCTAAAACCCTATGTTTACATGTTTTTTTTTTTTAATTTGAACATTTATATCTATGTTTATATTTTTAAAGTGATCACTATAAATTGTATGTGTTGTTTTATTGTATTCCTAACCCCTTTCCAATCATCTTTAGGAGGATATATGTGATCTAGGATGTGGCAACAAGTGAAAGAGGTCTACACCAACTGCAAGGACTGAAGGTTCACTCGTTAAATATCTCTCTCCTTTCTCCCTCATCACTTAGTTTAAACAAGTTTTGGGTAGATTAAGGGTAGATCAGTATTTTAAGGGAGTTATTTCTCTGTCTATTCCTTAGACCCAGTTTAGGGGTATTTCCCCCATAGCACAATTGGCTACTCCACTGGGGAATCTCTCTACGGTCTTAGTGGGAGATTTTGGTTTGATTTGAATTTTTCAGTTTCTTTTTGAGTTGTCCAAATTTATTGAGTCAGTTAGGGTCTCTGGTAACCTTCTAGGTGCCTACCTGCCTTCCCTGCCCAACTGGTGGTCCAAACCTTTTTATTTTTTGAAATTTTGTAGAGGTGTATGCACCCTGTCCTTTGTATAGCAAGTGTACATATGTGGTTTTCATAGTATACAACTCACATACATACGCAGGCTTCTTGTGCACAACACACGTCTCTTTGTTTTGGAAAGATTTTTTTTTTTAAAGACTTTTTCTTTCCTGGCAAGAATCTTTGTGCTTCTCAGGCCTTCTTGAACTCTTCAGGGTCTTTGTTAATTTTGTTTGGTTGGGTTAAAGATTCCGTTTATCTTGAACTTTGTAAAGAACCCTTGTTATTTCTTTATTTTCTTTTGTTTGCTTTGAAGGTTTAAGGTGAACTTATAAGCGCTAGATCCTCCTGTGGATTCCAATGAATCCCTGCGTTCAAGAAGTGGTTTAGGGTTTGTGTTAGTCTTGGGTTTGTTTTCTCTTTACCTTGTTTTTGCTTTGAAAAACAAAAAAATATCATTTAATTGTGATTTTATTTTCTAAGCATTCAAAAAATTAAAAATTGTTTCATTTAGTAATGCATTTTTGTTTGGTAGTTTTAGCATAGGTTGTTTATTACAAAAGAAAAGAGTTCCATTTCCAAAGTTCCTTCTTTGATATTTCCTTGAAAGTTTATTAGTTTTCATTTTCATTGTAAAACAGAAAGTGCATTCTAGGAATTTTTTTTCATTTTGGGATCTTGGGACTATACTTCGAAAAGTTTGCATTTGCAAATATTTAAAAGCCATTTTTCAATTGTAGATCCTAGTTTTCTTTTGCAAGAATGTTGTATAGCATTTATTTCTTCTCATTCGTCTCTTGAAAACACCATAAGTTGCACGTCCATACCCTTTTGAGTAAGTCAAGACACTTAAAATCAACGATTAACACTTAAAATCAACTAGACTTTTATTTGTAGGGTTCACCAAGTAGTCTAGGCTCTAGGGCCTTGAAATAGGTGTTGAGAGGAAACTCTTCAAGGCCGCTTAAAAAAACATAAGAGTATGAGATAGGGAGTGCCAGAGTCCAGTTTTGTAAGAGTCAGTCATGATCCCCCTCTAACACAGAGGCTAAACACAAAGTCATGAGAGGAAAGGTAGAGGAGATAACCCCTCCAAAGCTGGACCGAGCATAGTGGGGATCGTATATTGAGTGTTGTTCTTGGGATTTATGCTGATCACATTTGAATACAAAGCCTCATGGACCTTGAATCCGTTCAAAATACTCAGTTATCTTATGGACCATTTTCCTTTGGTACCCTTGAAAGGATTCATACTTTGTTATCCTTCTCATTATGATCAACCAGACTGTCCACTGTACCTACCTGGTGACTGACTGCAAACTAGTAACCTAGTTTCCTATCTTTAGGGACTTACACGGGTGATTGTGAGGGTATACTGTGGTACCTAGGGCAGATGTCATATCATACTTTTCAGAATATACTCATAGGGTGTTTCCATGTTCGAGTTACACTTGCACCAGTAAGTTGCTAGAGTGTCAATTGACATAACTGTTCTTCCTTCCAGTCAATTGTTTTCTTGATTTTTCATTGGGAAGATTTAGTGTGTGCTCTGTGTCTCATGCTAAATCAACCTTATAGTGTCGATAGATCATTTCAAAAAGTGGAAGATCAACAACTCCATCGTTCACGTAGGCTTTAGGGCCTGCCACCGATTACTTTGGAGCGACCTCCGCCACTGCTGAGGCACATGATAGATCAAGAGGGTTCATTTGAAGTGATTAGGCCACAATAAACTATACCCAAGCCAAATCCTAGAGAATACTTTTCTGCACTGGAGAAGTCCACCGTTTTTGAACTTTAAGATGAATGATTCATGCCTGAGAACCCTGCGATCATTGACTTATCTGTGTTGCTTCTTATTCAAATAGTCCCTTTTGAGGTGAATTCACCTGAACGTCAGTTTGTTAGACGAGCGACGATGGAAGCAACTAGTACTATTACTTCTAGGAGTCCTCATACTCCCCTCTCGTTTACTGCAGGAGGGGGTGTCATGCCTCCTCCCCCACCTCCATCTATTAGAACTATGGCTTCCCAGACATCCACTACTTCATGCAATGGCACAATCCCTTCAATGATTCTAAACACTATTCCCTCTATCCAGAACATGTATGGTGCTCCCTTTTCGTATGGGATGCCGAGTTTCGACTCTACTTCAGTGCTAACCTAATCTACTCTACAAATGGTTGGTCTAGGGGCAGGGAGCTATAATGCTCCATTACAAGGATCTGTCGCAACCACTGCCCCATTTAACACTATCCCTTATGGTGGGGTTCATATCCCTTCTCCATCCCCATCGCTCGAAGACGATTTCTAGTAGCCGATTGGGCTTAACACCAAATCTAGTTTGTTCAGTGGGGGGAGTGAGGGACCTCAGTCCTACATGACTCCGGTAGGGTCTATGCCTCTTTATTTGTTTGGTGTGTTTGGAAATAACGCTTTCTCATTGTATGATTTCTCGGGAGGGGGCTACCCCATTTTTGTTCAACCAAACCCTATGCAAGGTTACGTTCCTTCGCAAGGAGCGATGACAAGAGTTTACTCCTCACAAGGTCTTGGAAATCCCTCGCAAGGCTCATTTCCTTCACAAGGGATGTCGATCATGGAAACCCCTCCCACACTTAGTGGAACCCTAGGCAGGGTTCAATACCTATGCCAAGAGGGTTGGATGGGGGCATCCCCAACCAAGGTCCTTGGAATACTGTGTAGGGAGCAATCTCTACAAAAGGCATGTCATCCAACTACGGGAATCAACCAATGATGTAGAATAAATCACAAATAGGGTTATATTATGCATGAAGATATGACCAAAAGAAACCTACTTTCTACCTTTTTCCCTAGACCTAATCCCCATTTCTTTTCAGTGAATACATGGTTAGACCAACATACCTTATTCTGGATGGTTGATGTCGATCCTTCTTCATGCTTGACCACTTGTTGGCAGCTCTCCTCCCAAGGCCGACCTGCATACAAAATAAGCAACAAACTACACATGCATTTTACCTACAGACTAATGGGTTAGAGATTCAAACATATATTTACTGAACTATGAAGAACTCATATAGTGGGACGGGAAAAACATTTCTTTATTATTAAATTTAATGAATCAACTTACAATGTCAAGACCGACCACTACTCCGCGAATCTTGATCCTAGGCTCCTCTTCAAATGTCCTCCAACTTCTTTGCTTTGTATCTCTTCTTGCACAAGGATGGATAAAGGGTTGGGACAATGGGAATGTGCAATTGGGTAGAGTTTCTTTACTCTTATTCTCCTCCTCCAAATGGGACCCCTAACCCTTATTTTATAGGCTAGAAGAAGCTAGGTATTTGGATGAACCCTCGACCATGCATGGCCGGGAGTTTCAGTTAACTCACCCAAAGATGTGTGTTCCATCGACAACTTTCATTTTTTCGTTCTTTTGTCGGTCCACGCGGGCTTTTTTAGGTCGGCTAGCGTGTACACATGTGCAGTAATGGAGTAGGGAGTGTGGGCCCTTATAAAAGAGGTTTTTTTAAAGAGTTTTTCAATAGTGCTTTGGCAAAGAAGGGATCTGAGATGGCCTGATGCCAGGTAAGCATGTATGGTGAAAATTAGGGTTATAACAGATGCCCCCTAATGTGTGAGTTCAAAAGAGCATTTGATGGCCGAAATACATTACCAATCTTTACTGATGTGCCGAACAAGTGAGCCCAGGAACCAGGAACCGGGAGGCGTCGTCTGCAAAATAACAAATCTCACCGAGGTGGGCATACCCATGCTCGGGATAAAACAAAATCATGGCTACCAATCAAATACACTGTAGATCCATGCCAAATAACTATATAAATTGTAGCCACGAACAATACACAACGAAGCTACATCTCGAAATAAAAAATATATACATATAGAGTATCCATCTTCTAGAAGCTGATACGACCTGATGGCTGGAGATGAGATCTTTAGATCTTGAGCAACAACTTCAAAATATTCAAAACTCAAGGTAGGAGTGTAATATGAGTGTATGACTTCACTACCGAGAGGTCTTCGATGGCTCATTGGTCTTGGACTAGATAATCTTGATGATCAGACTGAAGGCTTCATTGATTTCGAACAAGGAATTTATTGGACATTCATGATGGAAGGGTATGAGGGAAAGAGACAAAATGCAGAGGGGCCGACTCAGGTTTGGTAGAAACTTACCTTGGACAATAGCACAACAAATGATGAGACTTAGGCAACATGGAATTAATCATAAGTTTATGAAGTAGGAGGCAACACAAACTCTCCATATGTTTGGAAGAATAACCAAACGACGGAGGACACAACTCTATGTAGTGAGAACAAATTTCTAAGGTCGTATTACATCCCATAGTTTGACAAACAAACGAACAGATGTGCTTTATCCAAGGGCGACTCATTTTGCTGCCAATAAAGAAAGTATTTTTCCCTTCCTCTTTTTGGGGTATATTTGATTTTTTTGTCTTTTTCAAGAATAAGAGAATGTTACGTTACAATGGAGGACCGAGTTTTACAAACATACAAGTTCAAGGCGCAAGGACAAGATTGATGTTTAGAATAATGATACTTGGGAAAAATCCTTTGGGGGCCAAGGGTGTTAAGATGTAGAAGCAAAGTGCTACAAGGATGGCGTATAAGGTATGCAAACGCGGTTAACAAAACACACAATGGTAACATCCTTCGATGTAAGTTTAATGAGCCCAGAGAAGGTAAGCTCGGTGGTTTTTCATATTTAGAGAGTCTGAAAAATCATAAAAGGAGACTCCATTGGGGTACCTTTTTTGAAGATAGTCTAGTCGGTTCGAAAAAGGGGTAAACTAGCACCAACAAGATGTCTATTCAAAACCATTTTAACGAGTGTGATAAGGACAAGATCACTCGGCCATTTTTTCATTTTTAAGGAGTCTGAAAAAAGCTTAACTATGGACTTCGTCAGGAATGTTCTTCTGGACCAGTTTAATGAGTGTGAAAGAATAAGGTCACTCGACGATCTTTTCAATTTTAGGGAGTCTGAAAAGAGCTTAACTATGGACTCTGTGGGGGTTCCTTTTTTGTAAGTTTAGTCCCTCAGGCCCGAAAAAGGGATAAAATGATACATGAGAGTACTATTCTAAAGAACTGAAGTTCCATAGAGTATACCTTTGTTCGTACAGTTGAACGTCCGGACCGAAAAAGGGGTAAACTATCGTCGGACAAATGTGACTTCAAATTTCAGTTAAACGAGCGTGAATGGCCACAAGATCGCTCGACAATATTTTCATGTTTAGAGGGTCTGAAAAGGGATTAAAAGAAGACCCGTTATGTCTTTTGGGAGTCTTGAGGGTGAGGTCAAGAGTGAAAAGGAATCATCCAAATGAGGCTCAAACTCGTAATCAGGAAAAACTACAAGGACTCCCGAGCCTATGGTGATTAAAGACAACATAGATACCATAATGCAACCAGGATCTACCTAGGGAATCCATGTTTTGGTAAGATCTACCACCAAATCATGACACTTCTAAAGAAACTATGATGGTTCTGTGTCACAACCTGATGGGATCGATCCTATGGCAAAGGAAAAATACAACGAGATACAAAAGTCAGGGTAGAAACCTAATCTATATGCTCAAGTTGATCCTCAGAAATTGTTTTTCATGGACTGTCGAAAATTACTCAAAACTCCAAAAGAGTGTCCCAATACCTGATCATATCCCTCTTATGCAACTCCTGAATCACTCTAAATGGATTTTGGTATAAAGAAAATGATAAGGGAGGCCAAAAAAGTGACAAAAAGAGGCCAAAAATTCTATAAATAGAAGCTGGCAGTTGATTATCACCATTGCTGATTAGGAAATTGACTGTGGAGACAAAAGACCCCCTTTGATAAAAGTGGTGATTCTGGGAGCTACAGTGGATGAAACGAACTTCTATATGGACCAAGTAAGTACAAACTTTCTTATCTTGCATTTTAAGTCTTTATTTTTGCATTGGGTTTTATTTTTTATGGGGGCATCGACCTTTAAAAGGTCGGCCCTAGGTCCACGCGAGTTGTCTCAAGACAGGCCACATGTACATTCAGATAGAGTAAACTCTACATGCATGTACACGCGATTGTCACCATTACAACACGCGTGGACCCCCTTATTGAATGAAAAAAGGCTTAAAAATCAAGGGTTAACCCTCCTGAACCTTGGTGTTTTGCAGGATGTATGTCCATTGGAGAGAAAGAGAGCATGAAGAGGTGAATGAGTTGATTAGGGAAGACCCCAATGCTATGGCTACTTTGATGCAATGTGGGTTACTCAAGTTTTTCTTTTGTCCTTTTATGCGGGCACAACCTAGGCTACTGAATGCCTTGGTTGACTACCAACATCCGGATGCAGAGGCATTCATGTTAGAGGGGAAGTCATTGGTGCCTACGACTGAGGACATTTACTTTTTGACTAGCCTCTCCAGGAGAGGGGAACCAATCAAATTCCAGACTTTTCCTTCGGGGCCGCATAACATAGCAGAATTGATAGGTCTATACTGTACAGATGATACAGACCGCTCAAGCACATAGGTTCCCATAAGAAAGATCACTAACTTATCGCTACAGGGGATAGTATTGCTTGTTGGGCGAATTACTGGTTCTGTGGCTCTACATCAGGTGTCCCATGCACAGATGAATTGTGTAGTCCAGTGATTAAATGCACAAGTTTTTGATTGGAGTACCACATTGCTTGAATGTATGAAAAGGCAGTTGACAGATTGTCATTTGTGGACACATAGGAACTTCAGGTTCAAGACCATTCTGTGTTCGTTCTTTTATGAGAGAGTTCCGAGTTTTAGTCCTCAGGTAGTGGTACGAGGACATCAGGCCTCTCTTCCTGCTGTATGTAGATGGGCAGTATTACTGCCGCGACAGGGTGGCGGAAGGACCAATGATTCCTTCGATGATGACTTCTTCACGTGGTTGTCACGAAAGATCTCGGTTATAGAGGATTACCCCTATGCCGAGATTGATTTCTCAAGAGACCCTGAGATACTAGTACCTCCTGTTGAGGAGCGAGGGGAGATGGGTAAGTCTCCACCTTTGTGTTTTTTTTTTTTCAAACATATGTAATTTTTATGTTGTTTTGTTATATATATCATTTTTTTGTTATACCAGAGTATTTGATGGATATTATATAAGTTTTTTTTTTGTCTTTTGTGTCTTATGGATCATGTATGCAAAAAATGTATTTACATGTTTATGTGAATGTTATTTCATATATGTGCTTGGTGCCAATCTAAAATTTGATTAGCTAGAGTATCTGTAACTTGGTTTAATCTCCTAGGAACATGAAAATATGTAATATAATCAAAGTTTTGTTCTAAGAGGCGTACCCTAAGGAATCGTCGGTGTAAAATTGGATCATGAACCTGGTATACTATGTTTAACTGAGACACAACCAGTTGAGCATCGAGATAGACCCAGATATGAGAGGTACCCAATGACAAAGTGTCACGAAGCAACTCAATAACTGCACTATACTCGACGACATTATTTGTGGTGTCACCTAAGCATATACCTCTGGAAGATAATAACTGGCCTTGAGGTGTAAAGATTACCCAAGCTACAGAGGCAAGCCTCCGAGTGTGCCGACTAGCACCATCTGCATACCCAACGAACACCTCAGAATCACTTGACATTTTCCACAGTGACGAAAGATAACATCAATGACACGTCCATAACATTAAAATAAATTAAAAAGTAATAGTACAAAGACTATACATATGTTACAAAAAGTTACCCACGGTGACCTGCCTATGAGTAATACTTCTTGAGGTAGAGCCGATTTCTAGGCTCCGCCAAAGCATTCCCTTGAAATTCAACCAGACGATAAGTGCCCTTTTTTAGAACCTCTTTTATGATGAAAGGTCTGAACCACATGGGTTTGAATTTTCCTGCCCCCAGGGGGTCCTTATCTTGGTCATAGACCAGGACAAGGTCACCTTCAAAGAAAATATGAGGACGAACGGACCTATCATACTGACACTTGACCTTATTTTTGTGAGCCTCGTTGGCTAGGGCTGCATCACAACACTGCTCAAGGTATAGTAACCATTCTTCAAGTGGAGAAGTGTCTGGTAATAACTGTACTTCCAACTTTAGAGATGGGATCTAACATTCGATAGGAAAGACTGCCTCCAGCCCGTAAATGAGTTGGAAAGGTGAGAAACCGGTTGCAGTCTTAACAGATGTTCGGTAAACCCATAATGTTGAGTATAACATCAAATGCCAATTTGACTTGGTTGAGTTGATCATTCGCTGTAGAATGGTCTTAAGAGTTTTGTTCACAGCTTCCACCTGACCATTTGCTTGGGGGTAGTAGGGTGACGAATGTTCCTGCCGTAACCCAAGCTTTGATGTTAACTCGGTCATCATCTGGTTTTGAAAGTGACTGCCATGGTCGGTGACAATCTCCCTTGGGACGCTAAACCTTGCTATTATCTGGTTGAATAAAAAGAGAGCTGCAGTCTCTCCATCATCTTTAAATGTTGGCATAACTTCAACCCACTTTGTGAAGTAGTCTACAACTATGATGATATAGTGGTGCCCCCTTGATAAAGGAGGGTTGCATGTAGTGTAATAAATCCCCCACTTGGTGAAGGGGCCAACTATGATGACATGAAACATGGGAGCGAGATGTGCCCTCATATTCCGAGAGAAGATTTGGCATGGATGGCACTTCTTGACCGATTCGATACAATATTTGATAAGTGTCGGCCATAAGTAACCTACTCGTAGAATCTTTTGGGCTGTTGCCAACCCAGACAAATGACCGCCACAAGCTCCGGTATGGAAATCATTAATCACAATAACTTCTTCTTCATGAGTGAGACATCGGCAAAGGATGCAGTCTACACCTCTCCGATACAATGTATCATCGAGTATGAGGTAATTATTAGCCTGATGATGTATGCATCGACGCTCATCACGAGAAGCAGTGGTGGGGCACTTCAAAGTCTGGAGATAGGTAAGTATATCTCTGTACCAGGGATCCAAAGAGGTGATTAAAACATATCTCCTTTGATAGGCGACTCTTCGGGAACAGGATCACCTGACTCAATCGGAAGTTTCGAAATAAGTTCTGCGAAGACCAGTGACTTTTTGGACTTCGCTGAAACGAAATCTATGTCAAACTCCTGGAGGATGACTATCCATCGACTAATTTTTCTGCCTATTACCCGTCATGTCAACATGTACTGAAATGGATTTATGACAACAATGATGGTGGTCTTGCGAAACATAACATAATGACGGAACCGTTGAACAGCATGGACTGCTGCCAACACAAGTTTTTTGATATGAGAATAATTGAGTTTTGGTCCTACGAGGCCTCGGCTCAAGTAATAGATGACATATTATGAGAACAAGTCATCTTCCTGAACTAAGACCATGCCAATGGTTGACTTTGCTATGACCAGATATAATAAGAAATCTTTGTTATAGTTTGGTGGCCGGAGCAGAGGGGCAGTTGTGAGTGCATGTTTCAATGCGGCGAAAGAGCGTTGAGTGGCATTGTCCTAATAAAAGGGAACATATTTTTTAAGTAGGCACATAAAGCCCTTGGTGATCTTGGCGTAGTTAGTGATAAAGCATCTTAGAAAATCCGCCTTTCTCTATAGACTCTGAAGTTGAAGGATTGTGTGTGGGGGGGGCAACTGAATTATTGCCTCAACCTTGGGAGGATCGACCATGATCCCTGTTGTTGACACTATGAAACCTAACAAACGTCCTGACGTTATGCAGAAGCTGCACTTGTTTGGATTCAAGTGAATTTGAAAGTAGTGACAACGTTCGAAGATAAGTCAGAGGTGTGTGGGATGATCCATTCTCTTATGAGATCGAGATGCTAAATCATCTAAATAAGCCTCGACTATATGCTTGAGGTCATGAAAAGCAAAAGACATAGCCCGCTGAAAGGTTGCTCCAACATTTTTAAGACCAAAAGACATCTTACGATACGCGAATGTACCCCATGGACAAATAAATGCCATTTTGTGCTGGTCTTCGAGTTTGATTTGTATTTTATTATATCCCAAAAAACCGTCCATGAAAGAAAAGGCCTCGCAACCCGCACATTCATCAATGATCTAGTCGATGAAAGGTGTGGGAAAATTATCTTTGGGACATGCCTTGTTCAAATCATGGAAGTCGGTACATACATGAATCGTGCCTTGTTTTTTATTGACCGGCACGAGGTTTGACACCCATTGGGTCAAATGGATAGGATAGATAAAACCGGCTTTTAGAAATTTCTCAACCTCAACCTTAATGGATGCTGCTTTCTTGGAGTTAATTGGATGAAGCTTCTGCCAGGCAGGCTTGGCATCTAGATACATTGTGATTTCATGTTCAACTATTTTTGGATCGATGCCTGGCATTTCCTCGTAATACCAGGAAAAAACGTCGTGGAATTCTTTAAAAAGATCTGTTTATATTTGAATCTCTTTGGGGGAGCAGTCATCTCCGACGAAAACATTCTCCACGACGCCAGGGTTTTGGGAGATATTGATCGGTAAGGTTTCAGCGATAGTTTCCATATTACCCTCAGCATAAACCTCGTGTGTAGCCAAGGGATTAATAGGACAAGACCGATTTCCCATCATAGTCACGATGAATTCTCCCGCTTCAATTTGGCTTAACTCTGGGAGGAAGTATGATCTGTGATGAAGATCTTCCCAGGGTTTGTCCGGACTAGTCATTTCTTCTATTATTGCTTCATCAGAGGGCAAGACTAAGTCTAATGAATCGGTGTGAGCAAGAGAACCCTAAGCCCAAATAGGCTCTAGAAGTGGATCGAACTCTTGTGCAAGAGTTGGATCAGTGTGGGCTGAAGTTTGATGGACTAAAGAGTAGACTACTTAAGCTGCGGACAAGGGCATGGACATGCCCGGGTGCCTTGTCCCATCCATCATGGATGATGGGGAAGGAAGTATCCACAGATCATCGAAGTAAGTCATGTGGAACGATGAAACTTTAAAAATATCAACCTTATGGTGATTGGATATAAACTTGATATCACCTTGCAGGGTGGGTAATTGAAGGTACCCATCAAAGATGGGCACAAACCAACCCCTACATTGACGACACTTGGTTGAGGATTATCAATCATCGGGACCGTGGATGCCCCCAATGAAGGGTCAGGTTTGGAGAAAGACAATTGATCGATGGTCACTATCCAACCCTCATGTGAAAACAACAGGACCTGAAAAACTGTAGCAACCACATCTTACATGGCATAAGTCCAACTCCTTCCTAACAAAAGGTTATAGTTGAGGGGAGCATCAACTACCTCTTCTTCGACACACACGGTCTTCCCTCCTAATTGCATGGGGAAAGAAGGAACGATACCATGTGGTCAAAATGAATGATCGTCAAAAGTGGTGAGGAGAGTAGGTGACAGAGATAAAACGGGTTGTCCAACGAACTTCCAACATGCCAACGACATAACGCATGTCGAAGCGCCCTCATCAACCACTGTGCAAAAGATATTCCGAGTAAAATTTTTCGTGGGATAAGCCACTACTATCTGAAACACTATGTGGTAAGGAAGATGAGGTTTTAAGTCAGTTGTATCCAGCATGATTGTACTCAGATTACAAGTCTCGGTAGATCCTAGAGTGGTTAACAAGGCTTTCCTCTGGGAAGGGCAGCTTTGGAGGACCTCCAAAGCAGACATCGCACAAGGGGTTTGGGATAAATCTTCAACCACATAGTAGTTCTGGGCGGCCCTTGCGTTTGGGTTATGAGAAGCTCTTTTGAATGCGCCTTTGGGAATACGTGTCATTGTTTCTCCCAACGTCTTCTCAATCTGTAGAGGAAGAGATGGGAGTTCAACTTATTTACCCTTCTCAGAAGTGCTTGGTTTATTATAGTCATGCGCTCTAGTCGATATAAAAGCATCACTCTTCACCATATATACATTCATGAATGTGGGGTTTTTCACAGGTGGAGAGGGTCCTTGGCTGCCCCCTTCCGTTCTTGCAGAGGCCTGTGTTAGATTTTTCCCATGTTGGAATGGATTGGATAACACAACAGGTTGTTGCTATGTCACAAACTTTTGGGCCTCTACAAGCCGGGGACAAAGGTGGGTCGGGTGGTCCTCCACGCACAAATTGCATGTATACCTCACCTTCTGTTTCTCAGTATTTCCCCTGCCAGCATTATCGGTGGGTTTCTTATCCCCCTTACCCTTCTTTCATTGTTTTTTCTTTCCTTCAAGATGCTAGGTGGCCTTTGGATTAGTCGATTGCACTGTGTGTACATCCGACATTTTGGTAGGGGGAGAAACCAAAGCAGTAGTTTGGCTGGACGCTCTGTGTTGTATAGACAATTGTTGCAACTGAGTCGTTAGTTGCTCAGTGGGCTTTGTTTGTACTGAACCAAAAATATGATCAGCATGTGGTCCAGCTCTCTGTCTGGTTTTATCAAGTATTGAGTGTGGTGCATCTGGAAAGATCTCTTATAATAAACCAGACTGAGAATAGATTAACTCAAGTTGTTGAGCTCTAATGATGGCATATTCTTCGAAAAATACTCCCGACATCGCAATGTCCTTGGACAACTGTGGGACCAAAGAATTAAGAAACCACTCAAGCAGGAATGCTGGTGGGACTGGTACCTTAATTAAACTCTTTCTACATCTCCATTCTTGAATGTGATCAAAGATATGGTCCGCTTTAGTTTGTGAGAAATTGGCCAGCAATTTGATGCCAGCGTCCTATCTCACAGGCAACTAGAAATGGTTTAGGAAATCCATCACCAGTACATCGAAGGAAGAGTATCTTGAGCAGTCAAGCTCAATGTACCATTTCGTGACACTCCCAATGAGAGTACATTGAAACAATCGCAATTGTACGAAATCGTCTTTCAATGAGTTAGATGAGCACCAAATATGGAAGGTAGTCACATGATCTCCTGGATATTCGTTAGGCTCAGCTTTGAAATTTGGGATGTCCGAAGGAAACTTCGTCGACATAGGAGGCCAATGCGGATCATGACAGATAGGGTCATTCAACAACCTTGTCAAGTCTGGAAAATGCAAGGTTGCCAGGAAAGGTAGTTTGGGTTGTTGGTGATAACTTGGGAAAAAGGGGCCTGGAGTTTGATTGACACCAGGTTGCCAGGAAAATTTCGGCTGCTGGCCCGGATTCTAGTAGAAAACATGGCCATGGCCAGCATATGTATTTTGTGTGTGAGGAGACATCATCGACATATTTCTGAAATAGGACATAGATGGTTGGGCATGCATTACATTCGAAGGACTTTGGGAAGGATTTATCCATGTCGGTCCCATGGGTATAGGCATAGTGCTTTGTTCGGGGTTCCATTGATTATGAAAAAAATTATCCCAGATCAACATTCCTGATGAGGGAACTGATCCCTGCCAAGAATTCCAAGGCCCTACTGCAGAAGAAGTTCCTGGGTGTGCCCCCTGTGCATGAATAATACCCTGCATAGAATAGGTTGTCCGAAACCGGGGTTGCCCCCATTTGGGAAAGTAGCTGATGAGAAGGCATTGTTACCAAATGCATCGAACAAAGAAAATAGTGTCGACCCTACCGACATATTATGCAAAGGTGGTCCTTGACTCCCCGCTCCAAGTAAACTATGGTGTGCAGGTTGCCCGATGGTTTGTTGATGCGAGCCACCGAGTGAAGGGGACGAAGGAGGTATATGACCTCCCCTATAAGGGAAAGCATTAAATGGAGCAGGAGTGCCCCCCATGTGTCCTTGTAGAGGAGAATTAAATCTCCCTGCCCCCAGACCTATAGTCTGTAAAGTGGAGTAGGAAAGTACAGGACTTGTACTTGAACTAGGCATCTCGTATGAGAACGAAGGGCATGTCACACTTGGTGTGAAAGGGGTTGTGGCCTCCGCCAAAGATGGTATCAAACCACTATGCGATGTAGAGGTGGTCGAGACCATGGTGGCTCGGACTGGTGATGGTGGGTTAGGAGGTGGAAACTCTCCTGTGGTGACAATCGTAGTGGGAATTGAAGAATTCCCAGAAGGAGTAACAACATTTGTTTCCATTGCTGTGTGCAACACTGTCTGGAACTCATAAGGATGAATCAGTATGATGGTGGGTGCTGAAGTATCAGTGGTGGAGGTTTCAACCAGACCAAAATCTTGCGCTCCAAGGTCTAAAATGGTTGATTCCTCTGGATGTTGGTCGGACACAATTTTTTGTGACCCAGTCGCTTCAAAAGACCCTTGTTGGTCTAGCTTTCACCTTAGTGGTGGCAGGGGTGGCTCCAGTGTAACCGACAACAGGCCAAGAATCATTCGTGACCGATGAAGCTCGTGATCCTCCACTATGTGAGAAGATCAAAGACACACTAGGGTAGTCTAACCGTTCAGAAACAACACGCACTAAAAAGGTCCCTAGAAGATAAGACAGGCAAACACCAAATTAATTGGAAGAACAGTTACAACAACCAACACTAGAGAAACTTATCGGTGCAAGTGAAACTCGAAAACAGAAGAACCCTCCGGGTATACTCTGCAAAGTGTGGCCCGATGTCTATCCTAGGTATCGTGGTATATCCCCGCAGTCATCTGTGTATGTCCCTAAAAAATATAGGCAACTAGGTTGCCAACGTGCGAACAATCACTAGGCGGGTACAGTCGAAAGTCGGGTAGACCAAAATGAGAAGGGTATCAAGCCCGAAACCTGTCAAGGGTATCGAAAGAAAGTGGTCCGGAAGACAACTGAGGACCTTGAATGGATTCAAGACCCATGAAGCCCCGTGGCAAATGCAAATGACGGGATCCCAAAACAAGCCCTCTATATGTGTTCTCCACTACGATTGGTCCAGCTTTGGAGGGGCTATCTCTGCTACCTTTCCACACACGACCTTGTGTTTATCCCCTGTGTTAGAGGACGGTCCTGGATAAATTTCACGATACTGGACTTGGACACTCCCTAACTCAGACTCCAATGTTTGATTTTAATGGCCTTGAAGAGTTTCCTCTCCAACCTAATCCAAGGCCCTAATCCTGAACTAGTTGGTTAACCCTACAAACATAAAAGTCTAATAAATTTTAGATTTATCATTAATTTTATGGATTATCTTATGTCAAGGGGTATGAAAGTGAAACTGATGATGTTTTGGAAGACGAAAGTAAAATATGAACAAAAAAATGGAAACAAAAAATTTCACTTAACGCAAATTTTCAACAACTTTTTCGATTTTTTTTTTTTATATTTCTAAGATCTGTTGAATCAACAAACTTAAAGAAGGATTTCACTTGACTACGATCTACTTACGATCTAAGTAAGCTATCAAGAACTTAAGAAAACAAATATTTTTCCCTGGCTACTAATGCAAAATCACACTTTTCAACCAAACAAGAAAATGAAAGAGATTTTTTATTTATTTAAATGATGATAACGAAAAAAGCAAAAATACTACCAAGTAAAAAACCAAGAAAAAAAATTCTGTCATAATTGCAGATCACAAAGAATCACTTCAAGAAATCACACCCTAGCAACTTAAAAAATGACTCTCACACTTGTCTAAAAACCCTAAAGAAATTTTTTTAATGACAACTTTTTAAATGAAAAAAAAAAAGCAAGCTAAAGCTAAGATCAACCCTAAGCTACCGACTACTAGGACATAGATTAAAAATATGAGAGGTATAACTCTTGTCAAGGGAAAGGATGACTGCCTTACCCTCAACAAAAACTATCCTGCACAAGCACGCTACTGAAAATCGAACAGGAAGCGTGTGAACACGAGCTGTATAGAGCCAGAGGGCGTGTACACGCGTGCTGACCTTCTACAAGCCGTGTGTATCTCTAAAACTCATAAACAAATAACAACAGACAATCCAAAATAGGAAGAGACCACTAATATTGAGAACCAGGATCTCTTGAAGGCTTGGACACTCTCTTTAACAGAAAAAACAAACAATGTAAGGAAAAAATTCGTAAAACAAGCCAATCTGAGACAAGACTGCAAACAACCAAGACTTAGAAAGAATTCTAGAAAAACCCCTGAGAATGTCTGATTCTGATAGGGAAGAGGATGTCTGCCTCAAAATTTTTCTGGAATCTACACGCTACTGCTACTTCTTCAGCTAGCGTTTACACGTGGGCTGTAAGAGAGTAGGGTGCGGGTACATGCATGCAGACCTTATGCAGGTCGCGTGTACCTCTGTGGGTCTCAAAAAAACACAGTCAAGCAAATAATAGAAATAGCTGGTATGGAAAACGAGACTCTCTGCTAGCTCAGACTTTGCAGAAACTACAAAAAACAGGTAAGAAAACCAATCTTTTAAAACTACCGAAAAATACTCCCAGGAACCCTAGAGACTTCCCCAGAATGGTCGCCAATTCTGTTATGGTAGGAAATCCCCCTATGGACTAGAAAATAGGGTTATATTATGCATGCATATATGACCAAAAGAAACCTACTTTCTACCTTCGTCCCCAGACCTAATCCCCATTTCTTTTCAGTGAATACATGGTTAGACCAACATACCTTATTCCAGATGGTTGATGTCGATCCTTCTTCACGCTTGATCGCTTGTTGGCATCTCTCCTCCCAAGGCTGACCTGCATACAAATCAATCAAAAAACTACACATGCATTTTACCTACATACTAATGGGTTAGATATTCAAACATATATTTGCTGAACTATGAAGAACTCATATAGTGGGATGGGAAAATCATTTCTTTATTATTAACTTTAATGAATCAACTTACAATGTCGAGACTAGCCACTGCTCCATGAATCCTGATCCTGGGCTCCTCTTCAAATGTCCTCCAACTTCTTTGCTTTGTATCTCTTCTTGCACAAGGATGGCTAAAGGGTTGGGACAATGGGAATGTGCAATTGGGCAGAGTTTCTTTACTCTTATTCTCCTCCTCCAAATGGGACCCCTAACCCTTCTTTTATAGGTTAGAAGAATCTAGGTATTTGGATGAACCCTCGACCATGCATGGCCAGGAGTTTCAGTTAACTCACCCAAAGTTGTGTGTTCCGTCGACAACTTTCCTTTTTTCGTGCTTTTGTCGGTCCACACAGGCTATTTTAGGTCAACTAGCGTGTACATGCATGCAGTAATGGAGTAGGGCACGTGGGCCCTTATAAAAGAGGTTTTTTTAAAGAGTTGTTCAGTAGTGCTTTGGAAAAGAAGGGATCTGAGATGGCCTGATGCCAAGTAAGCATGTATGGTGAAAATTAGGGTTATAACAACAGGGCCACCATAGTTTCTACCAAAACCCTGGCAAACAACCAAAATTTTCCTGGAAACCTAGTGCAAGCCAAAATCCAGGCCCCTCTTTTCATTTGAATCCACCATAACCTAGACTACCTATTACAGGAAAATCCCCCCGCGGACAGGTGGATTCCCTCTTGGACCCTAAATCTCTAAGATCAATACATAAAGGTGCTAACTTTGGTAACTGACATCCATTTAAACCTAGCTAATATAATCTATAGAGAAGAGGAAGAATATGTACCTTTTTTACGATGTTTTTCCTTGCCCAGTCCAAGTTGAGCTTTGATCCTCAAGCTCTTAAAAAATTCCTGCAATCCAATCAAAGACAAAGCATGCTTCCTATTCTACTACTATTAGTTTGAAACTATATCTATCCATTAAAGAGAAGTTCATGTAGGTATACACAATCGTGAAGGAAACAGGCCAAGCACATGTATTAATGAGAACTCAATAGAGATACTTACAGACCTTTTGTGAAGCTGCAACAACATCTTCCATATCTCCTTTTCCAATCCCTTGTTCAAATGATCCATAAACAAAATGACTATGCTTCACTAATTATCTCCCTAATGACATCATAAGTTTGATGCCTTCAATGTCTCCTCTTTTCACCATGAGTAGGCCACCTTAGAGATTCTTGGTATAGGTTGAGGATATTTCTCCATTAGTTGTGGATCCTCCCTAAGATCCAACCTTGGCCTCAGATTCAAATCAAACTAAATTCAGAGATAAAGGGGATCTTCCCCTGATTTTCTCAACAACATAACAGTCCCCCAGAATGGTGCACAAAGTGCTACAACACTCCCCCAAAGGAGGGCAAGGAGCGCTAGCACTCCCTGCTAGTGGGTAGGGGATTTTTACCCTTCAAAATTCATTTTTAAGTGGCCTTTCTCAAGGCAAAGAATTTGTACTCTTTGTCAAATGATTTCTCCTTATTTAACCAATCTTTGAGGGTGTCTTCAAGTGTTCCTTGTGATGTCGTTTGAGACATGACATAGGCAAGATGACAGTATGATGTTTGTGACACCTGTGAAAGTTGCGGCCAAAATGTGACACTTGTAATGACGAAAATAGGTCATCATTGAAGTGATTAATTTTGATTTGTAACAGATTGCCCCCCAAAGTGCGAAGTTAGAAGATAGAAATTGATGATTGAAGTACTTTGTAGACTTTTTCGAGCAAGGGTATGGACTCGGAGAACTTGGCAAAAGCTACACACAACCATCAAACAAATATTATGATATGTTTCAAACCTAAGGCATGCATACCTATGCTTGGGTGATAAATACTTGCAAGGTATGGCTGCCATAAGATACACTGCAGATCCATAATTGTATTAACAAAAAGGTATAGCCAAAAAATATACAATGTGGATCTATACTTCCATGACATGAACTGATCGTAGCCACAAAAAATACACAGTGGATCTACGAGACAACAAGACATAGCCACATACCAATACAAAGTGGATCTATGTGACAATATATGTGTCAATATTCAAGAGAAACTTCGTCGCAACCTGGGTAAAGTACATATCAGAGTGATTACTCAACGTAGGGTCTTCTTATAGATACTTATGTAGTATGAATCTAACCATGTGAATAGATGTCTTGATGTCAAACATGGCATAAACCACTTAATTACCAGTCAATGAGGTAAACTGTTAACAAGTGCGAGGGAAATCACCATTGATGTCAATGATTCCCAAGGTACCTTAGTACATTCCAACAAATGTGAATATATGAGATGAAGTCTAACATCCATGGAATCATCTGATCAGAGGTCAATGATGTAAATCGACTCTCGAAAGAGAGGAGGCCTGTCATTGAGGCATGTAGGTCCCAAGGTACTAATTGGTTTCCAAGTCTAATTCCCAGATAATGTGCTGAAGCTGACAAGAAAAAACTCGTCGAAGGAGGGCCTTGATGTATCCCCCATCAATGACACAAAACTGACACAAAGATGTAAGTTGGTGGATCAAATGAACATGAACTGACACAGGTATTGAAAAAAGAGATTTGTGATGGTTGAATATGGAGGCAGATACTTCCCTTGAACACTGAGGCACAATAGTAGAAACATGACATGGAACAAAACATGATAATGCAGTGGATACTGTGACTTTCGTCGGGTGACCCAAAGGAGTAAAGAAACTCAGAGGATTGGTTCAATGTTGAGGTTCAACAGATGAAAATGTATGCAAAGACAAAGTGTCGTGTTCAAGGGCGATCGTAAGAGTGACTAGTGATGTTTTCAAAAACTGCTTGGCTTGTTTCCTTCAAAATTTTCCCCATCTAGATAGATGAGTACCTCTTTTTATTTTAATGAGCTTGAGGAGGATAACACATGCTCAATATAAATCAACTTCAGTAAGTCCCTCTTCCTTTGTTTAACAAACTATAAGAAGTAAGGGTTCGGTCCCGTATGGGCCCTTCAATGTATATTTTTTAATGAGTCCAGAGAAGGTAAACTATGTGATTTTTCATGTTTAGAAAGTCTGAAAAGAACTTAAAGGTGACTCCATTGTTGTATTTTTTTTCGTAATGTTAGTCTCACGAGGCTGAGAAAGAGATAAATTATTACTCAAAAGACACCCTTTCAAACATTTTAACGAGTGGGAAAGGAAGCAAGATCATTCGACAATCTTTAATGAATGCATGAGAAACATTTCAACGAGCCATGGACATAGCCTTCATTGGGGAGAAAGATCAGTTTGTGGTGATTTATCTGGATGACATCCATGTCTTCTCCAGGTCTGATATAGAGCACCTCTGTCATTTGAGGAAAGTTTTCTTGAAATGCCGGATTTTTGGCCTTTCCTTAAATCGCAAGAAATTTTTGTTTTCTATGAAGGAGGGGAAGCTGTTAGGCCATATAGTATTAGCAGAGGGAGTGAGGATTGATCCCAACAGGGTAGAGGCAATTCATACCTTGTCACTTCCTAGGTCTAGAAAGGAAGTTCATGCTTTTTTAGGGAAGATTAACTTTCTAAGGAGGTTTGTCTCAAATTTTGTTGAGTTGGTGAAACACATCACAACCATGCTCATAAAGGGAAATGAAGTAAAATGGACTGCTGAACCCAGGGAATATTTTGTCCAAATAAAAAATGCATTGACTAAGGCACCTGTGCTGATCAATCCTAATTATTCCAAGGATTTCCTAATTTTTTATTTTTCTTCTTTTGATAAAGTAGCAGCGGTCTTATTGCAAAAAAATGAGGAAGGGTGAGAGAAACCCATTTCCTTCTTTAGTAAGGCATTACGAGATGTAGAAATTAGGTATGAGATCATGGAGAAGCAGGCCTATGCCTTGGTGAAAGATCTCAAAGATTTCAAGGTCTATTTCTTGCACTCAAGAGTGACTGCATACATTCCTTCAACCTATGTGAAAGACATCCTTATACAACCTGACATAGATGGGAGAAGAGGTAAATGGATTGCCAAGATCCTTGAGTTTGACCTGGAGATAAAGCCCACCAAGTTGGTTAAAGGGAGGGGTTTAGCCAAGCTGCTGGCCGAATCTAATTGCAAGGCCTTGGGGGTTAGCTTCATCAATGCTTGCTCAGGAAATCAACAAGCTGAGTTGTCCAACAAAATCTCTCAGGGTGGCTTATCACTAGCAGAATGCACCTGGTACAGAGACATTTTGTACTTTCTGCAAGAGTTGAATCCTCTTGATGGAATGGGAAAAATAAAGGCAAGAGATTTACAACTCAAGGTGGTCATATATTTCCTTATTGACCAAGTCTTGTACTGGAGAGACCCTCTAGGGGTGTTTCTGAGGTGCTTGAACCCACATGAGGCCTAGAAAGTTATGTTTGATTTCCATAGTGGCCTTTGTGGAGGGCATCATTTCTGGAAGACCATAGCTCACAAAATTCTCAGGGTTGGGTACTACTGGCCTACCTTATTCACTGATGTCTGTAGAGAAGTCAAATCTTGCATCAAATGCCAAAGGTTCTCAGGAAAACAACAACTCAAATCTCTGCCACTAAAGCCTATAATAGCTTCAACAACCTTTCAACAGTGGGGGTTGGAATTCATTGGAGAAATTCATCCTCCTTCAAGTGGCTAGCATAGATGGATCATGACTGCAACGGACTATTTCACCAAGTGGATAGAAGCCGCCCCCACCAGGAGTGCTTCACACAAGGTAATTATCAGCTTCCTGGAGGATATCATTAACCATATTTGGCTGTCCCAGCAGAATTGCCATTGATAATGCTGCTTCTTTCAAGTTTGAGCCTCTCGTTAAGTTCTGTGAGCAGTTTGAGATTTCACTAACCACTCCACTCCCTATTATCCTCAAGGAAATGGACTGGTAGAATCTTCCAATAAAATTCTAATCAAACTCATTAAAAGATTATTGGAAGACAATAAGAGGGCCTAGGATTCAAAGCTCAAATTCGTTCTATGGGCCGATTGAGTAACAACAAAGAATTCCCTAGGCACCTCACCTTTTCAACTTGTTTATGGGATGGAGGTTGTGTTTCCCACTCAACTCTCTTTACCTGTAGCGAAATTATTTCAAGATCATGAAGGAGAGCCGAACCATATGGTTAGAAGAGTTGATCAAGTGGTGGAAGTGCAACAGGTCAGGAGCAAGTAATGGACATAGCTCATAGTCATCAAAAAAAGATCAAGCAGGCCTTTGACAGGAAGGTCAGGAAGGAGGAATTCGAGCTGGGAGATTTGGTGCTTAAGTGGGATGCGCCTAGGTAGGATAGGGGAAAACACAACAAGTTTGATGCCCTTTGGATCGGGCCCTTCAAAATCTCTGAAGTATTCTTAAATAACACATATAGGTTGCAGGATTTGGAGGGTGAAGAAGTTTTTGATGGCCCAGTAAATGGGCATTTTCTGAAGAAATGTTTTATTTGAGCCTTAGATGACTCCTCTGTTTTGTAAATATTGTTTTTCTATTTATTTTCGGCTTAATAAATGACTCCATAGACCAACATAAGGAAACTGGAAATGTAGAAGGAGTTCTTAGAGCATCTCAGGGACGAATCTATCCCCCATGGAGCCTAATGTTAGCACCAATTCTTGCAAGGGGGTGTCTCTCTCCGATTTCGGGCCCTTGGTGTAAACGCGTAGAAATGGGGTTTAAAAAACCCATCAAATGTGTTTTATTCAAAGGCCGCAGTCATGAGTGCCAAGCGCAGCACACAAAAGGAATCCATTTCAGGCTTAAAATCAAGTGAGTGGGCATTTTGTTTTCAATGACGAGGATCCATAGATGGAACAGATCGATGATAATCAGGTAAGCTTGAGTCATAGAGTTGCACAAGGTTTAGTGCATGGGCTCATCTCTTGTGGCCAAAGTCATGAAATGATCATTCGCGATTTCAGCTACATGGATCCTGATCAGGCTCGGTCGACATTTCAACTACCGAGACTTCAAAAGATAGGGGGTATCTCCTCCACTACATTAGGAATCACCGAAACCCGAAACCTGAAATGTAAAATCCCCCCAGGATCCGTTTTGACATTCCGGCTATCGGGACTTTGAAAGACAAGGGGTCGCTCCTCCACTGCATCGGGAATCACCGAAACCCGAAACGTGAAATGTAAAAGCCCCCCAGAAGCCATTTCAACATTTCGGCTACTGGGAATTTGAAATACAAGGGGTCACTCCTCCACTACATCGGGAATCACTGAAACCCGAAACGTGAAATGTAAAATCCCCCCAGGATCCGTTTCGGCATTCTGGCTACTGAGACTTTGAAAGACAAGGGTTTGCTTCTCCACTACATCGGGAATCATCGAAACTCGAAACGTGAAATGTAAAAGCCCCCCAGGAGCCGTTTCAGCATTTCGGCTATCGAAAATTCAAAAGACAGGGGGTCTCTCCATTGCATCGGGAATCGCTAAAACCCAAAACGCAAAATGAAAAATCCCCCAGGAGCCATCTCGACATTCTGGCTACCGGGACTTTGAAAGAAAAGGGGTCGCTCCTCCATTGCATTGGGAATAGCCGAAACCCAAAACATGAAATGAAAAAGACTCCTTGAAGATAGTTGCATGGCCCTGTGGTTACATTGAGAGTGAAACCTGAAGAAATGAAGGCTGACATCCAAGATTTGGAAAACCGACACGTGGTCACTCTCTATGTATTTAGTCTCGACCACCCTCCATGGAAGAAGCAGTTAATGAATATTGAGCAGGTGGTTGAGACCTCAGCTAAATCCATAAATGGAAGGCATGGGAAGGGTCATAAGCAGTCAGTTCGTGGTACTCCAATGGATAGTTTTCCTGCAGAAGCCGTTTCGTCTGAAGTAGTGTTAGACAAGAAGCTACATGTACAGTCTAAAGGAAGATCACGTGCACGTAAATCCTTAAATGAGGTAGCTCAACTACCCTTCTGGGGCCAAGGAGGTGAATTGCTCTGAGTATATATACTTAGTTTTTTTATTTTTGTAAGGGATGGATGGTAGAACAGAGCTCCTGACTGTAATGTTTTAATGAAGCACTGGTTTTCTTGGCTATGTATCTGTATATGAAATTTCCTTGTTTAATGTAAGGCAACTCTCTTTTTCATCTTGTTTCGATCTCATACTAAGAGGGTTCATGATTGAATGATTCACTTGAATCGTCGTGATTGTGTTATGATAAAGGATTTATTATAACGTTGTTATGTTCTTTTAGTGTTTATGATTTTGAATATAAGAAGTTCTTGTGTTCAAAGTTTTCTTCTACAGGTTGTTGGAAGCCCGATGCCTACAACAACCCTTCGCATTTCTTCATAGAAGTCTTCCTCCTACTCACCCTTATTGCAACTTACTGTCTGAATTTGAACCAAGACCTCATATTCTTGTGCATGCCTGGCCTAGTTTCTAAGTTAGAATGATATTGTTCTAAGTTTACTTCCATTCATCAGCCTTTATCAACAAATAGTGGGATTAACTGATGGGGCTCATGCTTACTCCTACTGCAATCCAGGAGTGACTTCTGATGCCAACATTAGCTTCTCACTCAACTAACAACCTACAGACTCTCATTCCCCACATGCCTGTCCCACCCAAGGAAGTGTGCCCCTTCTCTGCTCAACATTCCTTTGGCTACGCCACTTCCCTTCTAGAGCTTCAACAATAGGCCATACAAGAAGTCTCAAAGCACTGTAGTTGCAGTTTAACACCTTCAGGAAATCAATTCCCATCAATTCTCTCGCTCAGAGAATTGCTCATGGGCCTAACAACCCGCCTCTTCAATTTCCCATGGGCCTGACAAACCTCTTCTTCAATCCCGCTCCCAAGTTAACGAGGTACACCAACTAGAAATGGTTATGGAAATAGGCTCATATACAGTGAAATGAATTTCTCAAGGATAACTAACTGTGTGAGTGAAATGGTCATGGAATCATTGACTAGATGACTGAATGATGAAAAGAACCATGGGGGAGATGATCGTAAGAATCCTCATGAGGATGATCGTAAAGATCCTGGTAAGAATGATGGTCAAGCTATCCAAATGAGCTAAGTCCCCACGAAATGTATGCATGTCCCCAACTGGACATTTGACATGTTGGAAGCTACTTTGGTCCACTTGTCCCCAACTTTAGAACTTAGGATAAAATAATTATCCATACTTTATGTTTTAATAAATATTAATATAATATTCCTTTTTGGCTTAAGCTCTCTAGGTTATCCCTTTCCCTCAAATTTTGTCCCTCCCTTTCCCTAACTGGTGGAGTTCAGTCCCCCATATATTTTATCATGGTCGATCTGTGTGCAACGATGTATTTTATATTAATCATGAGACATATACAAAATAGGCACAGTGGCCTTTAACATCTAGGCTCTATAGCTTAATTCAAAAACATAAGCATCCCAACTTATAATAACTGGATCACCAGCCTATAACACATATCATATACACAAGACTCGTTGACCTCCATACTGCGCGCACTTTAGTTACTGCACATAGTATATGGGAATGTGTACACCACATCATTTTACTACGCAGTGCATGCATGCACTATGCCATGAAAATTGCATTACAAAATGATGTCAAAACAACTCACCATCTTAAGTACAGTTACATTATATTTACAATTGGGTTCGGTCGAGGGATATTATAGTTACTGCTCAATGACAACAAAAATCAATTGCAAAACAAACCAATAAAACATCATTGTAATCCACGCAAGACACTTCCACTTTCAACTGCTTTAACACCCAAATTCTCTTGACTGTAATTAATCTTAGAACATGGAGTGGAAAAATGAATATGGGAGGTGACGGGGTTTGTAATTAGCAAAAAATGAAATAATGGAATGGGAGAAAGATTATTACTATTCATGAAATTAATTAAGTGATTCATAAAACATTCTTCGAAAAGAGATGCATCAACCATCAATCATTTTGACCAAAAAATAATTTATCTGCATTTAACTAGTTCACCGTTCATAATCAAATATCCAACACAGTGCCATCACAAGATAGTATGCATTCCACACAATTTGTAAAGAGGATTTTGTTCCTTTTTTTGCATCTTATAACAATTTCCAAATAGTAGCCATTCCACTCTGTTAACCATCAAATTCAACCACTTCCCATACATTACTTCAATCAACAATTATACTCAAATTCATGTTTCCAAAACTAACCATGAAGTCACACTATCACTGCAATCAGACCTGTCATTTAAATGCAC
>ML798161.1:223538-234691 GCA_009831015.1 Picea engelmannii
TAATCCGTATTAAATGGAAAAATCTGAATTGATATTTAAACATAAAACCAACAACCACCATTTAGAGACAAGTTATGCACAAGGTAATTCACCCAGGCAATGTAATTCTGCCACTGTAAAAAAAAAAATTCAATGTGACTTAAAAAGATGGGCCATCCATCCAACATGACGAGGTCTCGATAACATGCCCTTATTAACAAATGATCGATTGCAACAAATAAACATGCTTAAAACTCTGTGAAACCCAAGCTATCCATGTTATACACAATGCGCAATCACCAAAACACTATGATGCAATATCTCCATTTAACAAAATCAAACACACAGTCACAATAATAACTCAATCCATCGTGTTGAGTCATTTATAACACATTATTACTTTGATTTTGTCCAACTGTAATCAACTGTGTTGTTCAAACTCAGGCTTATACAATCAAACAATCATAAGGATACAATGGATATAGTTTCTACAGTCATCTAGTTCCATAATCATTTAGCCCCGAAGAAAACTACAGTTACCATGACCATTATTTCATTGTGAAAAACACCATACACACAATGCGACATGCATGAGAAACGTCAAGCACTTGTAACCAATTCCATCTAAACATCCAAACAATCCTTAGTGCAAAAATACCAGTGACTATGTATCGACCAACCAATTTTTCACTATCATAAAATCAATAAACCTAACAAGCTGTGAAAACAACGCATACCCACGCATCGATTTGAATCGGGGAAATGACCTTCTCCATTAAATAATACTTAGTTATTAACGTAAGGAGAGTGTCTATGTACTTTGAAATTGGAATTGGCATTGTAGGGTTTACCACTGTTATAACAGAGTCAGTGACTATATACCAACACATTTGTAACCAATGCCAACTAAACATCCAAACAATCCTTAGTGAAAAAATATCAGTGACTATATACCAACCAACACGACTGTCACATGGACAACTGGGCGAACCTGTGCTCAAATTAGTCGACAATTATACAACCATCCAACAATAACTAAGTCGTAAACCCAACAGGCCAGGTTGGTCTTCTCTATCAATCTTCAAATTGGAGGGCTAAGGTTTGTTTCGTAGCTAACACAGGGAGAGAAAATTCACTCCTTGTAATGGTGAAAACTCTGAGGCCAATGGTGCATACACAGAAAGAACCATGACTCATTCGTGGACAGGCACAAATCCATGAAAGTGGGCCATAACCGAAGGTGGGTCTCTAATCTGGCCTGTCAATTTTATTTAATGCACACAGGGTATAAGCCTCGTGTTCTTAAATAAAAAAACCATAACACAGAGGTGAAGATAGGGCCGATTATGAATAGGAAAACCCATTTCGTGACCCTTGGTGGTGAAATCAACCAATTCCAAAGTGAACAAAACATAATGGTGTAGAACATCTCGAACCATTAAACCCATATAAGCTAGAGACTTGACATAGTGACAATGTGTGAAGATATCTCTCCACTCAAGACCAAACAAAAACCCTCCAACTAAAACCAACAGGGATAACAGAGAGCTACCACCCGGGAAGACCAATAACTTCCATGAATTCAATATTATTACAGGAAGAAACATCCAATTTTCATTCCAAGAACACAATTTCACACAGTTGCAAAACTTAGGAAAACAAAAACCAATACACCTGAGCCAGTAATCATTTCATAACCAGAGAAGAGTCATGAATGGCGAAAAGAATCCACACCTATAATTGAATTCCTTAAAATGAGAACTGGCCAAGCGGTTCCTCTCTACTAAGAATTCAAAGCATAACCACAACAACAAGATCGAACAATAGCCCGACTAGGGTGGCGACTAACGGGAAGAGTAAAGGTGATGTGTAGTAAATGCACGTAGCCTCCACCCACAATGCATTAATTTGTCAGTACATGCCAACGATTTCTTCATTAACACCATCAATCAACCCATGTATTGAGACCATCGCCCATTAAAACCAACAACGTGGCCATATCACCTTTCTAACTTATGCCATAACATAATTCCCAAGTTCCATATAATTCAAGAATTCACAGAACCAATAACACTATTACCTTTCCAAATGCGCCACCAAAATTTCATACCATATGTGTATCAATGATATAATTCAATCAGAATTGCATAACCATTTACTTTCTAGCTAGGATTTAACAATAATCATTAATTCTTTCATGCATGTAGTATAGTTTACAGGATAGCTTTAAATTCTTCCCTTTTGCAATTGTTTCTCATTACCTTCCAATTGTTTGCATGTAGTATTGCAGAATTGGATCCCTTTTCTTTGCATTTGTTATAGTATTTTTGCCTCTCTCAAAACTGCCCTTCATGTAATTTCACTAACATTTTTGTTGTGCAGGTGCGATAAGAGCAAATAGCAATGATATTGATGAATAACATAGGTTGTAGTAACATAAGGAATCAACACTTCATAAGCTCAAATCATGACCAATAACAACAAGATCTCATCAACCATGTAAGTTGTGTCACACATCATCATAACATAAAAAATGAACAAATATGATCTTCAATAGTTTAAGGGTGTCCCACATACTAGTATTATTTAGTTTTTATAATAATAGGCTTTAGTAATGCTTTGTGGGCGAAACTTCATTGACGTTTTTAATCGTCAACAAACTGGCGACTCCACAGGAAAATTTGTTTCCAACAGATTTAGAACTCATAACTCATGGTTTCACAGACCAAGAACAATAATTTTATGAGACGTAACCAGAATAATTATGCAACAGGGGGAAGTGAGCAGATTTAATGGAAAGATGACTAGGAATTTGGGAATAATTCATGAAAAGTGTTAAGTATGAGGTATTTTTTCAACTGTATGCATAATCATTCAACTCGAATATGCTCTTAACTTTCAAGGAGGAAAAATTATAGACTTGCTCTTAATATCTCAATGGATGAAGAAATGGCAAGAAGAAGTGGGAAATAACCAATTTCTTATAAAACAACAGTGGAAATATGTAACAATTTCAAGGGCCCTTCAGAGGAGACATCGTAACAACTGTGTAAGATTGATTTTTATCGGCTAACAATTCTTTGCAGGAGTGTCAATGTGGCAGAATTGATCCAACATCCTATCTTGACCAAACACTAAAAGATGATAAGGACAAAAAATCACAACAAAAGTAATAATGCATAAATTAAAACAACAACAGTAAAAGACTCAATTGAAAACAAGGAAATAAAACTTAACTTAGAAGGCAAAAAACAAGGTACTGTAAGCATATAAAAGAAGCACAAAATTGAAAGAAGAGCTAGGATACTAGTGTACAAAAATCCAATCAGCATAAAGAATTTTCACGCTGGCCCCTCGCAATACTTCAAGCGAGGATTGTTAGTGTTGTAGGAAAACAATTGTCTCTATAATTTCCTTAAAATGTATGAGTTAGTGTCCAAGACAAAAATAATTTGGAAGGGACCCAACACTTGAAATTCTGATGTAATTATCAACCCTTTGATGCACATGATTAAATCATCAAGATAAGCATGGCGACTGACCAATACATTGAACATTGTGTGTATAGGCCCTTTAAAGGAGGTACTTGCATCAAATAAGCCAGAAGGCAGGCATTTGTAAGACATAGTATCACAAATAATAATGAAAGTGGTTTTGTGAACATTTTCCCCTTTGACTTTAATTCTCTTGTAACTATACAAACTGTCAAGCAAGGGCCCTAACTGTGACTCTAACATCTGTTGCAAAAACATTTCCATATTGAGAGGAGGGAAGGGATTTATCATGATCGCTTTCTTGAAAGTTCGAAGACTAATACAAGTTCTAATATTATTAGTGATCCTTGAGGTCGATTCCCAATTCGAAACCCATTCAGGGTGGACTGAAAAAAATGTTCCAGCCCTTAAGAAATCTCTCAACTCCCTTCAAGAGGGTGCTTACGGTGCAGAGTTAACAAGTTCTTGTTTTTTCCTAGCTAGTTTCATAATATGCTGAACAAGACCATGATCAAAACCACGAAGATCATCATAAGACCAGGAAAAAAACTTTTGAGATTCACCGAGTAGCCCAGTGGACCCCATCTCTTTCCTAACAGAATGTTGGACATTTATTTTAACATCTCTTGAAGATTCAGGTGTCCTAACATTCAGGAGGATGGTTTCAACCACCTTCTCTTGTAACTCCTCTTCTTTCTATTTTTCTTTGTTACCTACAACACTCAATAAACCAAACTCTCAAGAGGATTCAAGCCATCATGAATCTCATTATTTTATGTGTATATAATATCCTTGGGCTTAAGAGGTTCATTTTGAATGAAAACAAAAACGCTCTTATCGTTAGGGATGGCCTTCCAAGATCCTTCCTTTTCAGGAATGTATGGATGATGTAGAGATTGGAAATCACAATAATGCCTATGAGGAAAGAGTTGTTGGTCAGGAGAGGCTGCAAAGACAACTAACCGATCAGCCATTGAATTCAACTCCTTCTTAACATGAGTGATGTTGAAAGATAGAAGGTTCGAGACAAGTGCCCAAACAGTTTGGGAGTATCATTCCATAAACTTGTCACTAGGGGAGCATGTCTTACGTATTGGGTTCACAACAAGATCAAAATTTCCAAAAACTGAAAGGTGACCACAACCATGATTAAGGGCGTTCTCGATGCCTAATAATAAATCTTCTAATTTAGAGACATTGTTTGTACAAGAAAAATCCAACTTGTATGACAGATTATGAATTTTCCCTACAGGAGAAACCAAGATAAATCCAGCCCCATTACCTTCACTAGAGAATGAACCATCAAAGTTCATATGCCACATATCATCATCTAAATCAATTCTTTCCAAAGGAATGTTATCCTCTTCAACAAAGATGGAATATAATCCTAGGTCTTCTTCGATATAGTTTACACTAGATTGCAGAACACTCTATATGTAGGGATAAATTATTCCTTCTCTAAGGACTATAATATTCTTACCATTCCGAGGAATGGATAAATGTGTCTCGTCGAGTGAGAGGTATCCACATATTAAGGCTTTCCAATCTCTCCCTAAGATAATTGAGTAATTTCTTACAGGCATATCAATCACCTGAATGCTGAGGGTTGCCCTTATCTCAGGATGAGCACATAAAACCAAGTTCACATCCTTAATCTCGCCTATGTTTGTTTGTTGTATAATATTATAGGAGAACATGCTTATGGAGTTTTCATTTGTACAAGACAATCCTAGCTCTTCCATAATAATCTTTGTCATCACACTTGGGCCTGAACCACCATCAATGAGGCAACAATGGGAAATCTTATCCATGATCTTTACAGAAATATAAAAAGGGGGGTTTTTTACATGGTATCTAATGTTATGTACACCTACTTTATTTACAGAATAATCCTCTTCGTCTACCTCTTCGAAAAGATTGGCTACACCAAAATCTTTTCCTTCCATGAATTGTTTTAGATACATCTATTGTTCAGGGATGAAAACCATGTCTAGGAGGGTTTCATCTACTTTTATGTTGGCCAATTGATTCAATATATTGTATTTGGAAGAGGGGGGATGAGGAGTGATTCCTTGACTCTCAGGAATTCTAGGAACCGGGGGCGCAACAACGGTTGAGGATGAGCTCGGGCTAGAAGAATCGTGGGGAGGATCAAATTTTCCCTTGGGAGCATAGGATTTGTTCCTACTGTTGATGACCATGACATCCTCTGGCTCTGCAAACTCTAGGACAACAATAGTAGCTTCTGGTATTTTACCAAAGATCTTATCTCTGGCACTCTTCTTTACCTCACATGTGGTTTCTTTGTGGTGTTCCTTGCAAAATTTACACCAACTTCGAGGCATGATAGCTTTAGGCTGGAAATTGTTTTCAACCGGATTCCTAAAAGGAGGTGCATAAGAGGATGAAGCTCAAGGGGTGATAGGGGGGAAAATACCCTTCCGTTCAAATGCTATCATACAATTGTTCATATCCTGTACTAGCTGTAAGAGAGTGGACTTGTCTGTTTGTCTAACTAATTCTCCTTGGGGAAGACTAGTTCTTTCAAGCTATTATTCATAGTTTGAAAAAGTATGCAAAGCGGAACCGAGATTATCAATGGACTTTTATTCAATCCTATGATGGTAGGGGGAAGGCAATGCATTGTAGTAATGCATGAAAACAACTTGGTTCTGAGGGAGGATAAGTTCGGGGATTTTATTTTACAACTTGGTGAAACACAAGTTGAAAGACTTGATGGTCTCACCCTCATTGTAGGTAACATTATTGTATTCCCTTAACTTCTTGGCTGGGCTTTTAGATTTCCCATAAGTTGATCTGAACCAGTAGATTAATTCCTACCAAGTAGATAGAATCTTAGGAGGAAGGTCAACGAATTCGGCCACAACCTTTCCTTCCAAGGAATTGACGAATAGGAACATGCAAGTATCGTTGTCGTTGGCCCCTATATTATGACAAGCATTAGAAAATGCCATCAGTTGTTCATTGGTACTGACAGTGTTATTTCCTGAAAACTTAGGCAAATTCTCTTTAAAATTCGGAAGTGGGCGAGTAGCAGGTGCTATGTTAAGAGTAGAGGACACATGCCATGGTGTGGTTGTGGCATCTTCTTTGAACTGAAAAATCCCATACGTTTTAATGACTTTGGTGGGGTTTGTAGTAGATTGGATAGGGATATGGTGGCTATACAAGCTACCAATCACTGCTGATGATGAAGATTGGGAAGATGGATCACTTTCAGTGCCACCAGATCCACCACTAGATTCCATATTGTGGATGATAGATGAGGGGAAGAAAGACAAACTGGATGAATCAGATAAAGTTCTCCTTAGAGAACTTTGTTGGGAAGATAACACAATATTTCTTCTTCCTATTCTAGCAATAGGATTTATTTGGGTGACAAGCCTCTTCTTCTTCTAGAATCACGAGAGTCTAAGGACATGAAAGAAAGGCCAAAACTTGAAGAAACAAAGGGTTACTGTTGATTTCTAGGCTGTCTACGTCTAACCTCCAATTTTTCTTGAGCACTAATATCTCATTCAATTGATTCCCAAGAATGGTTAAGTTCAACACGAGTATTGACAGTGTCTAGAATGGTGTTAAATAGGTTCAAAGCAATGTTGGTCTGGTCTTGAAGACCAAGCTCGATATTGGGCTGCCTTGCAACAGGAACAACCATTAATACCAAAACAGTCAAATAATCAATTTCAGAAAAAGAAAGATGTATCAATGAAAATCGAGTATAAAAAATTAACCAGAGAGATATTGAAGATCTCCCTAGTATGGTCGCCAAATAAATGTTGAGGAAAATATATGAAATGATCTTACTCAAGCATTTTCAAATTCTTCTTGGCTAAAGAAAAATAGATAGGAATATCACCCTATGTTTATAGCCAACAAAAATAACATCCTAACTCACAAGTATTAATTACAAGTGATTAGGCTAGTCTTTTATCAACAAAAACGCTTGCTAAAAATTCACTTTTTATGTAATTTTCTGAACATATCAGTTGCTGAAATAAATGTAAAGATAGAATAAAAGTCACGAAGATGATAATCAATATAGATGAGACATAAAACAATCCTTTATTTTATTCAAATTCACCAAAGATTCATTTTCTGTACAAAATGTCATGTAGAAACTTTGGACCAAAGTCAAACTTAGACATACCCGATGGAACATACAAGAGGACCTTTGATAGAAAAAACAAAATTGAACTCTAAAAGTTGGATCATCTTGCTACAGATTGCTTCCCACTCAACTCTGCACAATAGCCTTTGTCAGTCATGAAAATTAATTCAGAAATAGACAAGTCTACATAGACTATCAAAGATAGATCAACACCTCTGAAAAACAAGTGTCTGAATGATGTGATTCAGCCCTGAATATTGTTGTCTACAATAAGACCCTTCTATCATAAAAGAGAATTAGGCTTGTGATGAATAATGAATGAATGAAAACTAAATTATCTCAACATAAACTCAAAGAGAAAACCTTAGCATGCTTCTGCTTCTATCCTCCTCTTGTTCCACACTTTCCTTTTTCTTTTAAAAAATTAGAATTGGTTGAAGTAGTTGAACCAACTCATTAGTTAAGTTAATTAAAAGACTCAACTAACTTTAGTTAGGGGGAAGAGTAATAATTATAATAAGGGTCATAAATAAATAATAACTAGTAGGTGGGACCCCTTGTGACTCCCCTTAGTTCATAACAATCATAACATAACCATTAGTTAAGCAAAACACAAATCCTTGTGTATGCCATAAACATATTCAATTTTGGCAATTTTAGCTTATGAAATTTGAAATTATTTTAAAAATAATACTCATATATCCAAAATAAAACATGTTGTGCAAAGATCCATGAAGTCAACTTTCATAAAACAATAGATAAAATAAAAAATCAAAGCCATGTCTCCTAGTTTGCGATGCAACCCTTCCTTGATTGCTGCTATCACCTCTTGATTTTCCTGAATTTGCCTTTGGATGTGGAGAGCCTTTAGGCCTAATCTTGTTGATCAAATGGGAACAATCGTCCCTCAAATGCATCTGGGAAGACACATATTTTCCAGAGCCATTGGAGGGTGAGGAAGGGGAATCAATGGCTTTTCCTTTATCAACGACATGGTGGGCCTCAGCTTTCAATCTCTTGCTAGCATGGGAGGATTGCACTGGCGAGTAGTCAGGGGCAACTTGGACAATGGGGTTAATATGTGGAGGAGAAAGCAAGGACAAGTTGGGCTAGCCACGATGTTGGGAGACTTCCGGGTGGACAATCTCCTGCCATCCATCATTTTCTGGGACCTCGGGTTAAAATGAGACATGAGGAGGTATGGGGATACCAGGGGCTTGTGGGGCTTGGAAAGGAGTCCTTTCAGGCCTAGGTTGGACTAATGCCTTCCCAATCCAATTGAAAAATCCGACATAAAATAATTGGCCGAGCTCTTGTGAATCAACGTCAAAATGTTTGGAGAACCTGGGCCTTCTTGGGCCTCTGTTCGAGTTATCTCTAACTTTGTTTCCTCGGCCATGGCTACCTCGACTGAAAAAATTCATCCTGCATGTGTGATTGATTAGCAGATAGTATTTTAAATAACCATACATGAAAACTCTTAAAAATATGAAATAGATTTGGCTCAGTAATGTATCAGACTCATGCAATCCAATCCATACAAATTGTTTTACTATTAGTCGATGAGAAAGGGGTGAAAAGGGTTCTGGGATATGCAAGGGGTTTGTATTGAGAGAAACATGATGCAATGAGGGGGAAAAGAACATGGTTACTACTCAATGAAAACAACAATCAACTGCAAACCAAACCAATAAAACATCACTGTAATCCACGCAAGACACTACCACTTTCAACTTCTTTAACACCAAAATTCTCTTGACTGTAATTAATCTCACAACAAGGAGTGGAAAAATGAATATGGGAGGTGATGGGGTTTGTAATTAGTGGAAAATGAAATAATGGAAGGGAAGAAAGACGATTACTGTTCATGAAATTAATTAAGTGATCCATAAAACATTCTGCGAAAAGAGATGCATCAACCATCAATCATTTTGACCAAATAACAATTTCTGTTCATTCAACTAGTTCACTCTATTGGACATACCTACCACACTTAGAGGGGGGGGGGGTGTTAATGAGTGTGGGGATCTTTTTCCCAAAACCTCCCTCTTACACAAAAACTCCTTAGTTAACATTCAACATTTTATCATTACTCTTTGCTGCCATTTATAATCAGTTAGATGTGAATACATATCAGAAACATATATGAGCAACATATCATCAACAAATCATCT
The DNA here is from genome assembly GCA_009831015.1 of Picea engelmannii. NCBI lineage: Eukaryota > Viridiplantae > Streptophyta > Pinopsida > Pinales > Pinaceae > Picea > Picea engelmannii. The sequence goes on from ML798161.1 coordinate 233,318, forward strand.
CCAAAAGGAACACAAAGAACACAAGATGTATGTACAATTTTTCTTTTTATTATGGACTTCAATCCAGGGGTTTTTCAACAAAAACTGAATAGAGTACAACTATACAAGACAACTAGCTCTATATGCAAGACTCAGCTTACATTCTCAGCACCAACTGAGATGAGGCAACAATCCTCAACAGATATCAATCTGTCAACATAAACAAATGCATCAACCATGCACCAACCTGTGCCAAACAACCTGTAATCAACCTGTACCATACAAAAGTGCATCCAACCATGTACCAAGTATATACCAATCATGTATCAAATACTCATCAACAATGAATCATCAATATGTACCAACATCATCAATTATATGCCTCATGTATGTGCCAACTCATCAACTGCTTGTCTCAACCATGACTATTTTTGGATTAGTCAACAACGCCAACTAGAAATAATCATAACTTTGTATCTGTAATGAATAAATATCTAAAACTGATACATAATTTTATTCAATGTGTTTTATGCAATTCCTCTAGGTAGCACTACTTGGAACCTCTCATAAAAGGAGTTATAGCAAAAATGGCATACCTTGCTGAATTCTGGATTATTCTAGAGAGTGACCTTGTAGAGCGTGCCCCGCACAAAATATTCATTGAATTGATCTTAAATTGTTAAAAAACATACTACAGACTGTACCCTAACCAACAAATTTTGTCTCACTTAATTTGGATCTGTTATGAAGAAGTTATGACGTTTTTACCCGAAACACCTGTTTTTGATTAGTTTCAGGACTAGCCACAAACGCTATTTTCCACGGAGTGTAAATCCAAAAATACAATGAACCACAAGCTGAATTTTTTACCACAGATACTTAGGTATTGTTTCTCAATGGAATATAAATTTCACGGGCCGAATCATTATAGAAAAACATTTATAGCGAAAATGGTGAGATGACCTGTAAATAACATACCTTAGAAAGCATCATCAAAAGCATTTATCATCCCTTCAATTCCGACCCTCTTTTCTTCACCTTCCTTATGAAATTAGGCTTAGATATCCTTGGTTACCTCATTCACCTATATATATTCAATATTCTCATGTGTTCCACACCAAAAATTCTCAAGAATCTCTCACAAGAAGCTCTCCATCAATACTCCAAAAGATATTCTCACAAGAAGCTCTCCATTGATCCACAAAAAGGATCATCTACAAGATACCATTGCTATATTATTATACTTTCATAATCTAGGTCACTTAACCCATTTTTAGGTCACTTAACCCATTTCTAGGTCACTTAACTTATTTTCCTTATTTTAGGGTTAACCACTTTCCATAAATAGAAAGTTCTCCAATACTTTATCATTTAAATATTCCTTCTTGATTTTGT
>ML798161.1:252220-283945 GCA_009831015.1 Picea engelmannii
GGATAGTTTCACCAACAATTTCCTTGATCTTCATCTCATTATTCCACATACAAGCATGGGTCCTCCAACCATTCTTCTAGGATAACTCAATCTGTAAAGTGTCTTCCCGTGAGGGATTTCACCATAAGGGGACCACTTTGGAGTTCATCCATTTGTGCATCTTATCAATCATGATAAGAAAATAATGAGAGCATGGGTCCTCCAACCATTCTTCTAGGATAACTCAATCCCCAAAGCGTCTTCCCGTGAGGGATTTCAACATAAGGGGACCACTTTGGAGTTCATCCATTTGTGCACCTTATCAATCATGATAAGACAATAATGAGTCATATATACATTTTTCCAACAATGCATCATATACCAATGAAACCACAATGATCCATCTTCATCATGTATCAATGACAACTCATTGATCCATCTTCATCTATTCATTGTCATCAAGGAAAATACATATTATATTACATCAATCATCAATCAATCAATCCTTTGACATCAATCAATCAAACCATTGGCATCAATGAAAACATGATCCAACACACCGTTCATAATCAAATATCCAACACTGTGCCATCACAAGACAATATGCATTCCACACAATCTGTAAAGAGGATTTTGTTCCTTTTTTTGCATCTTATAAAAATTTCCAAACAGTATCCATTCCACTCTCTTAACCATTAAAATCATCCATTGCCCATACATTACTTCAATCAACAAATATACTCAAATTATTTTTTCCAAAATTAACCATGAAGTCACACTATCACTGTAATCGGGTTTGTCATTTAAATGCATTGATATTCGTTAAACATATATATAGGCAGTAAACCCAATAATCTGTATTAAATTGCAAAATCTGAATTGATATTTAAACATACAACCAACAACCACCATTTATACACAAGCTATGCACAGGGTAATTCACCCAGACAATGTAATCCTGCCACTGTAAAAAAAACAATTCAATGTGACTTAAAAAGCTCGGCCATCCATCCAACATGACGAGGTCTCGACAACATGCCCTTCTTAACAAATGATCGATTGAAACAAATAAACATGCTTAAAACTCTGTGAAACCCAAGATATCCATGTTATACATAGTGCGCAGTCACCAAAACACTATGATGCAATATCTCTATTTAACAAAATCAAACACACAGTCACAGTAATAAATAAATCCATCATGCTGAGTCATTTATAACACAATATTAGTTCGATTTCGTTCAACTGTAATCAACTATGCTATGCAAACTCAGGCTTATACAATCAAACAATCATAAGGATACAATGGATATAGTTTCTACAACCATTCGGTTCCATAATCATTCAGCCCCAAAGAAAACCACAGTTACCATGACCATTATTTCATTGTGAAAAACACCATACACACAATGTGACATGTGTGAAAAACTCCAATCACTTGTAACCAATGCCAACTAGACATCCAAACAATCCTTAGTGAAAAAATACCAGTGATTGTGTACCAACCAACCAATTTTTCACTGTCGTAAAATCAATTGACCTAACAAGTTGTGACAACAATGCATACCCACGCATCGATTTGAATTAGGGCATCAACCCTCGCCATTAAACAATACTGAGTTAGTAACATAAGGAGAGTGACTGTGTACTTTTAAAGTGCAATTGGAAATGTAGGGTTTACCATTGTTATAAAAGAGTTAGTGACTATATACTAATGCATTTGTAACTAATGATAGATAAACATCCAAACAATCCTTAGTGAAAAAATATCAGTGACTATATACCAACCAACACGATTATCACACGACCAACTGGGCGAACCTGTGCTCAAATTAGTCGACAATTATACAACCATCCAACAATAACTAAGTCATAAACCCAACATTCCAGACTAGTCTTCTCTATCAATCTTCAGGCTAGAGGGCTAAGGTTTGTTTCGTAGTCAACACAGGGAGAGGAGAGTCACTCCTTGTAATGGTGAAAAATATGAGGCAAACGATGCATACAAAGAAAGAACCACGACTCATTCGTGGACAGGTACAAATCCATGACAGTGGGCCATAACCAAAAGTGGGGCTCTAATTTGGCCTGGCAATGTTATTTAACGCACACAGGGTATAACCCTCGTGTTCTTCAATAAAACCACCATATCACAGAGGTGAAGACAGGGTCGATTATGAACAGGAAAACCCATTCGTGACTCTTGGTGGTGAAATCAACCAATTCCAAAGTGAACAAAACACAGTGGTGCAGAACATCTCCAACCATTAAACCCATAAAATCCAAAGACTTGACATAGTGGCAATGCGTGAAGATAGTTATCCACTCAAGACCAAACAAAAACCCTCCAACTAAAACCAACAGGGATAACAGAGAGCTACCACCCAGGAAGACCAATAACTTCCATGAATTCAATATTATTACGGGAAGAACCATCCATTCTTCATTCCAAGAACACAATTTCACACAGTTGCAACACTTAGGAAAACACAAACCAATACACCTAAGCCAGTAATCATTTCATAACCAGAGAAGAGTCACAAATTGCCAAAAAAAGACATACCTGTAATCGAATTCCTTAAAATGAGAGTTGGTCGAGCGGTTCCTCTCTGCTAAGAATTTATAGCATAACCACAACAACAAAATCAAATAAGAGCCCGACTAGGGTGGCGGCTAATAGGAAGAGTAAAGGTGATGTGTAGTAAATGCATGTCACCTCCACCCATAATGCATTAATTTGTCAGTACATGCCAACGAGTTCTTCATTAACACCATCAATCAACCCATGTATTGAGACCATCACCCATTAAAACTAACAATGTGGCCATATCACCTTTCTAACTTATGCCATAACATAATTCCCAAGTTCCATATAATTCAACAGTTCGCATAACCAATAGCACTATTACCTTGCCAAATGTGCCACCAAAATTTCATACCATATGCGTATCAATGATATAACTCAATCAGAATTTCATAACCATTTACTTGCTATCTAGGATTTAACAATAACTGTTAAGTCTTTCATGCATGTAGTATAGTTTATAGGATAGTTTTAAATTCTTCCCTTTTGCAATTGTTTTTCATTTCCTTCCAATTGTTCGCATGTAGTACTGCAGAATTGGATCCCTTTTCTATGCATTTGTTATAGTATTTTTGCCTATCTCAAAACTTCCCTTCATGTAATTTCACTAACATGTTTGTTGTGAAAGTGCGATAAGAACATATAGAAATGATATTAATGAATAGCATATGCGGTAGTAACATAAGGAATCAACACTTCATAATCTCAAATGATGACCAATAACAACAAGATCTCATCAACCATGTAAGCCATGTCGCACATCATCATAACATAAAAAATGAACATATCTGATCTTCAATAGTTTAAGGGGATCCCACCTACTAGTATTATTTAGTTTTTATAATAATAGGCTTTAGCAATACTTTGCGGGCGAAACTTCATTGACGTTTTTAATTGTCAACATTAATATTCTTTTCTTTGTATTAAAGCTCCACAAACTTATTTTGCACATTAATATTATTTATACCAACTAATCTGTCCATGGATATCCCAAGAAAATATTCACAACATCCATATATGTTACATGAAAATATAAATGAAAAACATATTCATCCATAGAAATATTCAAATATTTAAATTTTTTAACAATCTCACCCCCAACCTATGTGTTTTGAATATGTTTTGCGGGAACTTGCAATATTTTAGCGAAGTTATTATTGGTGAAATTGTGCTTTCTACTAGGGTTTATAAACATAACAACATTTTCCCATTGAATACATCCATGAACCTATAATAAGAAGTTTGTGCATGAAAACAAACCCTTGGTGATCTCTATGATCCTTCTTCCCAACATATTATCACCTATCTAAAAATACTTGTTTGTATGTTTAATTTGAAAATACCTTTATCTTTTTCAAGTTAAGCAAACCCCACCATATGGAAACATCAAGTTTTAAACCCATGTATAGCCCAATTTTCCAAATTGTTTCCCATAGATACTTTATTTCTTTGATGTATTATTCAATAATAAGACCATCAAATTTTTCTATTGTGAAAACCCAAAAATAGAACTAGGGTTTTGAAGAAATAACATATTTTTCAATGGAGCGTCTTTGTGCAACTAGGGTTTGAGGTAACTAATGTAAAATGATCATAAAATTTGTGATACTTCTCTGATTGCCTATTATGACCAAAATTATGCAATTCCATTGTCACTCTACATATATTAACACTGGTTTGATTGAAATTTGGGCCCTCTATCAAAATATATTTGATATGAAAACCATGTGACTGTCACTCCAAAAACCCTAAAACAATTGAATTTTAATTAGCAATAACTCTATTTCTTGGACTTTGATTCAACCATTTTTTTTTCTCTCTTTGGAATCTTTTCAAGATGAACTCAAATATATATTCGGTTTCTTCAAATTCCACACAAATGTTTTTATAAATCTATCTGAATTATATCGTCATCATTTACCCTAGAAAAATATGAAAACATAAAATTGTATTCCACTTTGTGCCCGAGAAAGAGCTTTGATACTAATTATAAACATTGATAAATATAAGATAAGACAAACCCTTAATCTTGAAAATAAACCTTCACTTCAAAAATGTCAAATGCATTCACACCATAAACAACACAAGAATATAAACAAGAACCCTTAAGGTAGGGTAACACCATCAAATACTCCTTATGGAAGGAATCACTCTACAAGACATGCTTGTTACAAGAATCAACATCAAACATATCTAAATACAATGATACCTGTGTGTATTTATACCTTCTCATGAGTATTCCTAGGGGTCTGTGCTAATTATCCCTTGTTGTTATATTATTTCCTCTTAAATATCTACTGAGTCTAATCAATACCCATAAACTACCAAGTGGCCTAAACCATGATTATGGATACATTACATTCATTATACCCTTGGGTACCTCCATAGGTACCCCATATTATTCTCCCTAGGCACATTACATACAATATCCTTCAACTACAACTTAAGATTCCCAATCAACATCACTTATTTCAGTAGTGAATTTTGAATCAAGTTAAGGAAATACAAAAGGAATATTCATGTAAATTTGTATTGGTATTTAAGAAAGAAGCAATGTTTAAAGCATTAGATGAAATTTCATAGTGAATTCCTTCACTTATTTCTATTTATCATCCTTGTGTGCGAAGGCATATTAAAAATACAAGAAAACTAATTGAATCACTAGAAGAGGAAATAGACAAATCCAATCTTCTTCTTTGGATCGATGATCCAAGTGGATATCAATGGCCACCCACCTATTCCACTAGCTCAAAGACCAGTTTCCATTTTAGCAGTTTTTCAGGTCCCAAACTTCCAGGGCCATTTTGAGGCCCTAAACAACATTTTTTGGGCTCAACAACACCTAGCATGTAATCAAAGGAAGATTTGAAGCCAAATGGAATATGTAATCCTCGGTTATACCTTTCCAACAATGTATCGAGTGCCCCAAACATAGATCGTATGAAAAAGTTACACCCTCGAGAAGTTGATGTATCAAATACCCCCATAGGAGCCCAAAAACCTTTTGGCCTTTCATCTCCTAGGGTTAGGGTTTTGTATGTTTAGGGTTTTCTCATTTATTTTTTATGTTAAAAAGACCTTTGGAGCCTCATTATACTCAAATTATTGCAAATGAGCGTAGCTAACACATCTCTTCTCAGAGATAAGTTACCACCATTCTAGCTAGCTTGTGTGTTTTTTCATTTTACAGTCTTTTTAATTTTAGATAGTCATTAATATAATCCTATATTTACTATATTATTGTGTTCCTTGCCACATATCAATGTATTAATTTGTTATATCTCTCTTATATTTATTCCTTCGTATCATTCCCCAAAATAATCCATATCAGTGGCATTAGAGAAGTCTTCTCCTTGTCGTTCTTAGTGCATGTCCCTGACGAGGTCAGGTTATAGAGAGTTAGGAATCAAGCTTGTTTATATTGAGGAAAACCTCTCTCGTGCACCCAAGAAACCTTCCATTATGGAAGAAAAGATGGATGACAAGACATAATATTCTTTGAAACTATTTCTCGAGGAAGCTCTCATGTGACAGAGGAATGAGATGATGGATAATTCCGCTCAGATCCCTGGACAGTTTCCAACAACAATGGAAGCACCTTCAACCATTGTCACTTCGGAGGTGCGATGCCATTCAATGTACAAGTTAACTTTGATATTCCTTTATTTGAAGGCCAGATAGATGCCAAATCTTTAGAAAAATGATTAAATATGATAGAGGGTTATTTCTTTGTCCATAATTTTTCCAATAGTGAAAATATCACCTTTGTGCTCCTTAAGGCCCTTCCCCATGTCAGAGATTGGTGTGAGACTTAATGTGAGCAACATGTCAAGGATGAGTCTGTAAGTTTTGGGCTAGGACCCACTTGGGTGACTTTTGTTGATGTATGTTTTGTTATCACTCCAAGAAACTCTTTGAGGTTGTATGTCAAAGATGCTGGGTAACTTAAAGTAAACTTGTTTTTGTGTTTTTTTATGTGTGGATCAATGGGATAACTCAACTTCAATATGGTATCCATACAATCAAAATGAATAATCAAATAAACCAATGCCCTCAAGGATCAATAATCAGATAATAGCTTTAAGTGGGTGAAGAAGACAATGCTTATAAACTAAATACACAATGATGCATTTAATAAACAATGTAAGAAACTATTAATCAAGTTATGAACTGACTAATGAGATGATAATCATTTTTCAGTTAAAACAACTTGAATATGAGTACAGAAGAAGGGTGTAAATATGACATTAATAGAGAGAGAAACTTGTGATCTGTATTATCATATGAAAAGTATGTTACAAAGGTATAGTTCATGTATCCAAAATAGAACCCCCCCTTTTGTTCATCAATAGTTTGTGTTTTTATAGCCTTTACAACAGATCTCAGATCCTAGAAAACTGGATCTAGATTTCTAAATATAGAAAACAGAATACAAAACTAAATACAATAGGATAACTAAAGATCTTGTTCATATGAATCGAATTGTCTTCAAAAGGTCTTTGACATCTGGTATTTATCATTGATGTACCTCTGATGTGTCAATGATGGGAAAGACACATGTCTTCAGTGGATGAAATATTTTACCAGCTGTGAGTAAAGTCTTCGCTGACCATGTGAGCATTTACCTGATATATCTGCACAAAATATTGAAACCAAATGCTTCAAAATTTGGTGATTAATTCTTTGATACTATCTTATAATTTAAATGACCCAAATATCTCTTTGTTTGAGCTCTAAATCCCCAAAATTTATTCTCTGCGGTTTCACCAGCTTTTCTGTCTTAAAATTTGCTAGTTAGTCGGTGAAATCTTTGCTTTTCAACGACTAATTGTTTGTAGATGCGCTTCCTGTGCTGGTGAAAGCTCTGCTTTGGCCAAAACAAAATCTTCAAAATGGGTTTACTCTGCCTCCATGGCTACCATTTGTTCTCTTTGATTTTGGGATCACAAATTTGGAACTTATGTGATTGTCTCCTTCTTCAAGAGATAACTATATCTCTTTTAGATCTTAACCTCATTCTTTCAACTGCAAACTTTGTGTCCAACATCATTGACAAAAGCTTTATTTTCCAGTTTTTGAATTCTGCAAGATATCGATGGTAATCATATTTCATCTCAAGATAGAATACCTTCGACTCATCAGACGTGGATGAAGGGATAAGGTGTGTGTCCAGAAGGCGTAGAATACCATCACAAATATTTATGGGCTCAGAATCAACCTCGCCTTTGTACGCTTGTATTTTATATTCATCATTTCCTCATAATGTAACAAAGGCAAAGAGAAACCCGATTTTTTAGTTATCAATACCCTTAAAAATCTGCAAATACTGAAACAACAAATCATGTATTTATAATACATGATTCTCCATATCTGCAAATGTATTATATGATAATCCAAATCATATAAACATTGCGAATTGAGAAAGGCATCGAAACAGGGTCATACTGGTACATGGGTTTGGATAAATCGTTCGATGATAGGAATGAAGTGGAACTCCGATTGTTTGCACTTGATGAATGTATCGACATGTAACCGAGTTGAGGTTTGACTCATGGCCTGTGCCTGTGACTTGATATTGTGGGTGAATTTTTGGCTTGGACTTGTGCATTGTGTGGTATGACTGATAGCTAGAAAACCTTAAGGATTGACTCGTGGCCTAGCTTTGACTTAGTTAATTGCGTGATTAACATGTAGAATGGTGTGACATGTGGACATGACATGATAGTTTGGAAGGTTGATAGCTTGATTCATGGAATTGCTTAAGTGTTAACTCATGGCTTGGGATTTGATGACTTTATGTGTTAAGTATTGTGGAGACTATCATACAACATGTAAACTAGGAGCTAGGAGTTTGGCATAAGTGACTGTAGTTTGAAAAGTGGTTTGGCTTATGGCCTGGGCCTGTGATTCCCTCAAAAGTTTGGTCAAATATTCAAAGCCCGAAAGGCCTTATTTAGCTTAAAAAACTCCATATGCGCATTTTGTAGACCTTGGCATAGATTTATACTTAGGATGATGACTATATTTGGGCTTAGGAATTTAGATTTAGTCTAGGATAAAGCCATTAAAAGCATGCTCCTCTTTTAATAAAAATCTCATCAAACTCAAGAATAGATTGTGCAGAGTTCAAATGAGATTTCTAACCATTTATTCGCAGGTCAAGGGGATGAAGCCAAAGGATTTTTGGGCAAAAGTAATCAATCGGGAGATTGAATAAAAATATGGAGGTTAAGACACTGGCCAAAAGACTGAAGAAAACTATAAGTCAAGTGAAGAGTGATGAAAACACTCATCAATATACCAGTGCATTTTGATCGCTAACAACTGTCTCCAACTAGGATGGAGACCTCTCTGCGAGGCTCCAAGAACCTAGTAGTTCCAATCGCCTTTACCCTTGGGATATGGAGTCATTTGGCCTTTAGAACTGATCCTCTGTAAACCTGTAACCTTCTTGTAGCCTACTTTTAGACTGTCTATGTATTGAAGAAAATTGAAAACAACTGAAAGAATCTACTTGCTCATAGGGCGAGCTTATTCTCTCTACCTACTCCTACTTTAACCCATTGTACTGCTGCTTGATCAAGTAAACTCGTGCTTCCAATGAAGCCATATCAGAAATTAATTTTCTAAACTTGTTCTTGATTTTGACCAGAAAAATAATGGAATGTATAGCCAACAAAAAAGTAGTTTGAACTGATGATAAAGCCAATTTTCATCTGACCAAAATAATTTAACATATGTGTTGTTCATAGATTCCAAATAGTTTGTGATAGGGTCATTTAAACCATAAAAGAATACCTCTTTGAACTACTGATCCAACTGACTGTATTGTAGCTGCTGATTGCTTTCACTGATCTTAATTCTGAAAGTGGACTGCTCAACCTTTGTCAGAGAAAAATGCAAGCTGAACTGATGATCTGAACCTTTCTTCTCCTCTTCACGATATCTCTGTAATATAATTTCATCATGATGATATGTTGTCTTATCATAGCTAACAATTTCTTCTCCAACAATAATATCTTTACAAGATATATCAAAACTAAGAAGATCTTCATTGGACTTATGACCAAAAGATTCGTAACAAGCATCAATCACATCATGCACACACTTTGGATCATCTCTCTGCTGAAAAGAAGTACTATTTGAAATTTTAGTAGACAATAAGTCTTCACAAACCTTAACATCTTCTTACTCTTCATTGTATTGATCAAATCCAGGAGCATCAAGATAAGATCCTAATGACAGAGATGAGACTTCTTGAATAGAAGGATCAACAATAAAATGTGAAAATAGATCTAGAAAAATATTACCTTGTTCTTTATGATTACTGCAACTTCCCTTGATCTACAAACCTAAAAAATGTGGGCTGCCCTCAACATCTGTTGTAGATCTGAAACTACCACCTGCTAATGAGTCAATTTGATAATCATCTTTGGGGTTTTCAAAGGGGACAATCTCATCTTCATGAAAACCTGAGTCATTAGATGTATTTGATACAATGAAAAAAGCATCACTATGGTTATCATAATGTGGATTACCGATCTCTTGATCATGATGAGAAATATCTTATGTTGTAGCAAAGTATTCATAATTATCTGAATCTTTATTCAGGACACTAAATTCATGACAACATTCTGGATAAAGAAGATCAGATGAAAAAATTGTTTTGCAAAACAAATGGAAGGCATCATGAAAATTTTCCAAAGAACTGATACTTTCATTTGGAAGAGATTGGCACCAGTTAAGAGAAAATCCCTCTAATGATTACTTGAAAATCTTAATTTGAACATCTTCATGTATAATTTCAACTCGATTAATAAAGTCATGAAAATCCAGCAGGTGTTCCGCTGATATTTCCCATTCTTCTCCTCGAAATCTGGGAATACTTATTTCCCATTCATCTTTACTAGGAATTGGATGAGGGTAACCAAAAATACTTGAAAAATTACAAAAAACATACCTCTTGTTCATTTCATACTAGTGGAGTCGCCATCATATTTATGAACAATAGATTCGCCACTGAATATTCCTTCATGGAGTCACTATATAGATGATTACAATCGATTCTGATGTATGATCCTTGTCTATCATCAACGGATCATCTCTATGTCATTTCCCAAGGAAGCTGAGCTTCAATCTCCTTTCCCCGACAATGACGCCAATTTTCATCACTCCAAGAAACTCTTTGAGGTTGTATGTCAAAGATGCTTGGTAACTTAAATTAAACTTGTTTTTGTGTTTTTGTATGTGTGGATCAATGAGATAACTCAACTACAATATGGTATCCAGACAGTCAAAATGAATAATCAAATAAACCAATGACCTCAAGGATCAATAATCAGATAATAGCTTTAAGTGGGTGAAGAAGACAATGCTTATAAACTAGATACACAATGATGGGTTTAATAAACAATGTAAGAAGGTATTAATCAAGTTATGAACTGACTAATGACATGACAATCATTTTGCAGTTAAAACAACTTGTATAAGAGTACAAAAGAAGGGTGGAAATCTGACATTAATAGAGAGAGAAACTTGTGATCTGTATTATCATATGAAAAGTTTGTTACAAAGGTATAGTTCCTGTATCCAAAATCAAACCCCCCCTTTTGTTCATCAACAATTTGTGGTTTTATAGCTTTTACAACAGATGTCAGATCCTAGAAAACTAGATCAGGATTTCTAAATATAGAAAACATAATACAAAACTAAATACAATAGGATAACTAAAGATCTAGTTCATATGAATTTAACTGTCTTCAAAAGGTATTTGACATCTGGTATTTATCATTGATGTGCCTCTGATGTGTCTCTGATGTGTCAATGATGGGAAAGACACATGTCTTCAGTGGTTGAAAGCTTTTACCAGCTGTGAGTAAAGTCTTAGCTGACCATGTGAGCATTTACCCGATATATCTCCACAAAATCTTGAAACCAAGTGCTTCAAAATTTGGTGATTAGTTCTTTGATACTATATTATACTTTAAATGACCCAAAGATCTCTTTGTCTGAGCTCTAAATCCCCAAAATTTCTTCTCTGCGGTTTCACCAGCTATCATGTCTTAAAATTTGCTAGTTAGCCGGTGAAAGATCCGATTTTCAATGGCTAACTGTTTGTAGATGCACTTCCTGTGCCGGTGAAAGATTTGCTTTGGCCAAAACAAACTCTTCAAAATGGGTATACTCTGCCTCCATGGTTGCCATCTATTTTCATTGATTTTGGGATCACAAATTTGGAACTTATGTGATTGTCTCCTTCTTCAAGAGATAACTATATCTCTTTCATATCTTAACCTCATTCTTTCAACTGCAAACTTTGTGTCCAACATCATTGACAAAGGCTTTATTTTCCAGTTTTTGAATTCTACAAGATATCGATGGTAATCATCTTTCATCTCAAGATATAATACCTTCGACTCATCAAACGTGGATGAAGGGATAAGATGTGTGTCTAGAAGGCGTAGAATACCATCACAAATATTTCTGGGCTTAGACTCAACCTCTCCTTTGTATGCTAGTATTTTATTGTCATCGTTTCCTCATAATGTAACAAAGGCAAAGAGAAACCCGATTTTGTAGTTATCAATACCCTTCAAAATATGTGAATACTAAAACAAAAAATCATGTATTTATAATACATGATTCTCCATATCTGTAAATGTATTATATCATAATCCAAATCATATAAACACTATGAACTGAGAAAGCCATCGAAACAGGGCCATACTGGTACACGGGTTTGGATAAATCGTTCGATGACAGGAATGAAGTGGAACTCCGATTGTTTGTGCTTGATGAATGTATCGACATGTAACCGAGTTGAGGTTTGACTCATGGCCTGTGCCTGTGACTTGAGACTGTGGGTGAATCCGTGGCTTGGAACTATGCATTGTGTGGTATGACTGATAGCTAGAAAACCTTAAGGCTTGACTCATGGCCTAGCTTTGACTTAGTTAATTTCATGATTAACATGTAGAATGGTGTAACATGTGGACATGACACGAGAGTTTGGCAGGTTGATAGCTTGATTCATGGAATGGATTAAGTGTTAACTCATGGCTTGGGCTTTGATGACCTTATGTGTTAAGTATTGTGGAGACTAGCATACGACATGTAAACTAGGAGCTAGGAGTTTGGAATAAGTGACTGTAGTTTGACAAGTGGTTTGGCTTATGGCCTGGGCTTGTGATTCCCTCAAAAATTTGGTCAAATCTTCAAAGCCCAAAAGGCCTTATTTAGCTTAAAAAACTCCATATGCACATTTTGTAGACCTTGACATAGATTTATACTTAGGATGATGACTAGATTTTGGCTTAGGACTTTAGATTTAGTCTAGGATAAATCCATTAAAAGCATGCTCCTCTTTTAATAAAAATCTCATCAAACTCAAGAATAGATTGTGCAGAGTTCAGATGAGACTTCTAACCATTTATTTGCAGGTCAAGGGGATGAAGCCAAAGGATTTTTGGGCAAAAGTAATCAATCAGGAGCTTGAAGAAAAATATGGAGGTTAAGACACTGGCCAAAAGACTGAAGAAAACGATAAATCAAGTGAAGAGTGATGAAAACACTCATCAAAACACCAGTTCATTTTGGTCGCTAATATGTTTGACGTGTGTTATATTCTTTGCACGAATAGGGTCAGTGAATTTTTTTTGCCTCGGAAAACATGTCACATTTGTGCCTCATTTTTTATGTCTCCTTATTTTTTTGTTCTTTCTCTTCTTACTTCTCTCTTGGGTTGACCCAGGTTTGAATCTAAATAGGTTTCCAATAAAACCCTCTAAAACTATCGACCCTCCTGGTAAACTAGAAGGAAACGCTACGCATAGGGTGCACAATGCGGTCTCACCCAAGATAGCTTTATGGGTGACTGAAATACCCAGTGTTTGCAATCTAGGAATGAGTGGGGATATGGGATTGTGTCCTTCCTTCTTCATGCATTAACCTTGTTAAATATTTAAGTATTTCTAGGATTCATTCATCTTTAGCCTTATGCATGCATGCTAATACATCTAGTTAATCATTCAGTTATAAGATAATCATTAACATAAAGTAAACAATCAATAAACATCATAGAGAACAAAATATTTACCATGGTTCACACCCTCCTGGGGCTATGTCCACAAATATCTGGATTCTCTGCTCTTTTATTTAATCTGTTGCAAAATCTTGCACTGTGCGCATTATATCTCAGTAATACAAGATCAAGGAAAGAATACTTTATGAGGTATATGAGATCACACTAGGCTCCTCAGCCTGTGACATAACCCTCAAGGGATCGCCAATTTGAATATTATATAGGATTTATTACAATTATCCACATAAAGATCCTTAACATCCTCAACTGAAATCTGACATCTCACATTACACATCCCTTCCTAGACCTCCTAGTTTCTTATTTATACTATTTTACAGGCTTATAGTTGTTACAATCCTTAACAAAAACCCTAACCCTATCACGGTTAGGCTTGTGTTCCTTCTTTCCACATTGTTTTTCCTCTTGCATGCTACTTTTCCTTCTTTTTATCCATGCTTCTTTCTTGCCACTTGTTGCTTGCGCTCCAACATTAGGTATTTCTTCCAATGGTTAGGTATTTCCTCAAAATAGACCCTTCTTCAAAAATAGGCCTGCACCCAAAATATACTTCTTTCTAAAAATAGGCCTATGCCTAAAAATACCTCAACACTGACATGTGGTGCGTCTCGAGCCACTCAGGTGGTGCACTCTCCCTAAACATCCTTTGCCAAGCTGTGAAAATTTCCTTCTAATTCTTCCCCTTTTACTCTAGCTTGCACAACTTTCCCTGTAATCTCTTCTACCCTCTGCGATGTGATATGTTCCTCGAGAGACTCTACGCTTACGGCATGATTTTGATCCATTCTTGTCTTCTCCTCTCCAGTTCCACAATTATTTTCACTGCTTTCTCCTGGAGAGGTTCTAACTAGGCTTGCCTGGCCTACTTGTTATTCTACGTAGTCTTCAATCCTTTCTGCAAGGTCTTCATCTCCTACACGCCCTTCAACTGCTTTGTAATGATCATGGAATTTTGTCGAAGCTTCAACTCCTGGATTGTAGTGCTGATCTCCTCCTCTTGTTGGTATAGTTGTTGGACCCTGTCATCATCCTCCAACATCATCCATAGTTGCGTGGTCCTGTCAAAACGTTCTGTGACCTTTTTATCTTCTTTCTCCATCATTTCCACTTGAAAATATTCATGTTGTTCCCTTTCAGTTGTGACTTCGGGAGGGGTAGTGGGTGTTAACGTTTCTTTGATATCCTCAATATCCTTTTTATAGTCTTTGAGCGTTTTCACAATGATTTGAATATGTTCTTCAACACTGCTTATGGCTACCTGCACACTATTTGGAATTATTGTGAATACTTCCTTCAACTTTTGCTCTAATTTATATTCACGCTGATTCTCCTCTTGTGTCTCTAGCTTGACCTGCTCTACCACTAGTTCGAGGGAATCCTTTCCATTTCTGGTTTCCTACAATTTCATTGTGTCTATTCTAGCTCACGTTTTCACTTCCTGTGCGACACTGACTTGTAGTTTGTACAATTCATTTGTTGGTATTTTATCCAATACCAACTGTACTTCCGCCACGTCTTTGAGTGGAATACAAGCTATGGACTCATCGACCTACAATATGTCTATTGTTATTCGGAAGCTTGGACTTGCTTGTGCTATGACATGGATTATGTATTCTTTGTTTTGTGCGGTCCTGTCCTCTACTTCTATCGCTCGAGGGATCGATTATGTTCCCCTTTATTTCATTTTCACTGCTTGTATCTGTTCCAAGACCTACATAATATTATCCAAATCGTTCCTTATCCTACCTATTTGGTTCATGACCTCTTCAAACTCACTTTCTACATGATCCTGTACCCTCTCTACAACAAGATCGACATCATCCTCAATGATTGTGTATTCCAGGATTTTTTTATGGGCCTTGGCCTTCTTGCGCAGCCCCCCTGTATGTATTATTGGTCATTTGGGTGGCATTGTCTCTTGCAGAGTAGTTTCCAATGGGGTTTGCGATGTTGTTGTGTCTGCTCTTCCTTGTTCTTCCTATGCTTGGGAATTGTCCTTATTTCTTGTTTGTGCATCCTTCTTTGGGACGTTGCGCTTCTTCTGTGCCATTTTCTTTTGATTGGGATTCACTTGCTATGTTGGTTTCTTTATCTTGGCACTGTCTCCTATAGATGTATCGAATGACCCTACCTCCACTTCATTTCCCTTGGGAATGTCCTTGGTGATGAATGGGATCTTCCAGTCCTTTTTCCAGTCTTTCATTTCCATTTCAACTTTCTCTATGTTGATGCATAAACAAATTTGTATCCATTCTTTCTCTGGATCCCTGCGTGCTTGGATCCACATGTTGTGTCATGTAGCCTTAAAGTTGGCTATCCCCTAGTACTGCATGACCACTTCTGGATTTATCCTCCATGTGTTGGCTATGTTGTCTAGAATCTCACTGAGATACTGATAAAGAGTGATGGCATTGACACTTATTCGCTTGGAATCATAAGTGATTCCCATCGATGTGTACTGTGTTGCTCAAAAACATCCTACTTCGTCACATAAATACAAGTAGGGAGGAGCCTTCCATCCAATTAAGTCTATTAGGATCATGAGCCAATAGTAATGGAACTCTGTTACCAAGTCCTATGCATCCTTGCAGTCATCTAGGAACAGATTCAGTAAATATGGGGCCCAAATGAGCATGGTTTTGTTTGTGCATTATGGTGCTACTATGACAGCCCCTGCAAGGACCTCCTCCTTGCAACATTTTCAAAGTAGTTGCATGCCATCAATTTTATTTCCATCCTGGTGGCTTCATCATTGATTCGTTTTATAACGATTCCACGTGAGCCTATTTTCATCCCGTATGTATTCTTCATCTCTTCTGTGAGATCCTTTTCCTTGGTTTTATCGTCCAAGTACTGTGCAGGCTTCTCACCATTTGATGGCAGGCTTGTGATGAATGCAATCAGCTCTACGCCGATGGATATTGGTTTTTCCAACCACAAAAATCTTCCATGGAGGACTGCCAGTAACTTCTTGACGCAATTTTTCACATCCTTCCCCCGTTCGAAGTGAGGAATATATAGAAAATTAAGAATCCCCATGTTTTCCAAGCTTGCCACCCATTGCTTTGGCTGCAATATTGGATCTCCTAATGGCCTTGCTCCCAATCTCTCCATATACACCTGTTGCATAAATTATGGGAATTTGTTGGTGTCATAAACATCCTGGTTTGTGTATCTTATCCTTTCGACGCAACCCAATAGACTTGGTGTGGCCTACACCCTATTTGGAATGCGCAAAAAATCAATCAAGGCATCAGGTTTCTTGTGTGGGGACTGCACGATGGGTTGTTTCCCTTTCTCTGTGATGGTGTGTTAGATGTCCCAACCTCTGGTTCTCATTTAGCCCGTGTTTTCATTATATATAATGCATCATAAATTCCTTGAATCTTCTTGGAGAAGCTTCTTTGATGGTTATTAATGCATTAAAGCTTGTCAAGTATTCTTCGTTCAGTTTCATAAATTCCTAATTCGTGCCTTTTTACCCCAATGGTCGGTTTTTGCTTTTCCAACCGTTGGCCCGGTTGTTGGTGTGCTGCAATTATTCAGTGCGTTGTACGTTCTTGCTATGAATTTTCCCTTAGTGTGCGGTGTTTTCTTCCTATGAAATATATGTTGTGCACAGTCACTTTTAATTTTTGTCATGTTGATTCCACTATCTACCGTGCACAATATTCCCCAGTATTTTGTATTTTCTTTCATTTTCTACTTTTTTCTTCCATTTTCTTCTTTTTCTACTTTTTTCTCCCTTTTTATGAGTTTTATTTCCTAAAATCTACTATAGTACACTATATACATGTATTTCTTATTACTTTGTAATGTTTAAGAATTAGTAGGTCAACTTTCCTTATACAGTTTCAGTCGACTATCGTTGATCATTCCTTTTCGTCATGTTCCTCCCAAATCTTTTAGATGCATAGATCCCCCATTTGTTATAATATTTACTTCATATGGACCTATCCAATGCATTCTAAACTTACCAGGGTGTTGGAAAAATTCACTGTCATAGAGTAGAACTAGGTCTCCCTCCTTAAAACTCTTCTTTTTAATATGTCTGTTATGCCATGATTTGTCTCTTTATTTCTGTACTTCCTGGTGAAATCCTACCAGAATCATGTCCTCTTCCATTTCCATTAGTTGACTTAGCCTCTCCTTTATTGCGCCTCTTTCTGTCATGTTGGTAATTGTTTCTACGCGCAGACTGGGTACTGGAAATTCTAATGTTACTATTGATTCCTGCCCATACACCAGTCTAAATGGTGCATGTCCTGTCAACTTCTTACATGTGGTCTTGTATGACCATAGTACTGCTAGTATTTTCAAGTCCCAATCATCTCTATTAACATTGCAGATCTTAGTCAAATCACTTTCCAAAATCTTATTGAAAGCTTCTACTATTCCATTTGCCTGAAGATGATATGGTGTACTCTTCTGGTGATGGAATTCAAACTCCCCAGTCAAAGCCCTGATGGTATTAATAAAATGAGTGCCTTGGTCACTCATTAAAATCCTAGGACATCCAAAAATGGTGATCACTTGCTCAAATATGAAGTGTTTTTTTGTCTCTTCATTGTAGTCCTTGACTGGTGCTGCCTTTTCCCATCTTGTTAAGTATTTAGTTGCAGTAATGATATATCTATCTCCTGACCTTTTTGTTGGTGGATTAATAGGTCCCACAAATTCTATTTCTCATTTTTAAAATACCTGTAGATTCACTTGTGGTCTTAATGGCATCTCATCCCTTATGTTGGGTTTTCCAACCCTATGACAAACACCACATTGATGGTAGTATTCCTTGGCATGTTTATGGATTGTTGGCCACCATAATCCTGCATGAAATACCTTATGTGTGGTAGCTTTACCTACATAGTGTCCTCCAACTATACCTTCATGAGATTCTACCAAAAGTTTGTCCTTTCATGTTCCAGTACACACCTTCTCAAAATGTTATCTATGCCCATTGTGTATAAATGTCCTACTGTTGGCACAGGGGCAGACCCAGGGTTCAACTCTAAAAGCGCACCAACAAGCCCTAACTAATGGCCCTTTTGGAAACACCTACAAAGAAGATGCAATCTCACCCAAAGTAGATATAGGGGGTTGTAGGACATAGGTGTCTACAACCAGAGGAAATGCAAAGGGGATCCTGGGCAACGCTCTCACACAGATCTAGTTATTCTTTATCTTTCTTAATCCTACTGCGTGAACTATATATTATATCTAACACAATATTTCATTAACAATATATCAGAGATCAGAAGAACACAACATCAATCACACACAACAATAGGATATACGTTGTTCACCCTCTCCCTAGGGATACGTCCATAGAACTTCACTTTATAATATATTAAGTGAAAGCATACAGTTTTATTTGCACTCTTAGCTTGAAGATCTATTTATTTCTTTCTCTTCTTCTCTCTCCCCTCCCTGTGCACCCAACTACAGGGTTGATCTTCACACCCAGCTGAAGATCTTACAACACAAACTTATCTCACCACACAATACCTCTCTCCCAACTATAAAAATAATCACTTATCATACATAATATCTAACTAACCCATACCAGGTCCACTTGACCTTTATTTATACATTACAATGACTCTCAGACATCCTTAGGTGGAAACCTAGGTGTCTAGAACCTTAGGTCAACTTGACCCACGTTTTCAGGGCTTCGTCAACCTGTCTTTCCTTCTTTCTTGCAAGGTTCGCCAAAGCATATATTGGTGGATTTTTCTCTTCCTGAGTCATCCATGATCCATCTTCCTTGTTGATTTTTCTTCCTCAATCTCCCCATCCAACAACTTGCTTTCTCTTACTTCGCTCTGTCTTTTCTTCTCTTTTGGCCACTTTGACCCAATCTCAGTCAACTTGTCTTTTGTGCAGTTTTCACTTCGCACTTCTTTCCTTAATATTCACAACCTTCCATAACCAAGGGCCAATAGGCCCCCAACACTCACATGTGACTTGTCCCGAGGAAGTTCAGTTTTGAACCTTTTGTGTTTCTTCATCTTTGGACTGTGCGGGGTAGCCTATGCTTTCTGCTCTATCCCACCCTTCTTTCCTATGCATACTATATTTTTTGTTTATGGTACCCATTTTCAACTGCACCTGGTACCTAGACCCATTTTCTCATGCTTCTACTGAGAGCTGTGAGGCAGCTAGTTTTCATAGTACAATTTCAACCAGCTCCCATTCACCAAACCTTCCTTCCATTCTCCATTCAAAGTTTTCAACTACACAACTCCTTATTTTGTAACATAAACAACCTCTTATGGCCCAAGTCAATGTGTCCTAAACTTCCCTGGATGTTTCATGAACTTATTGCCGTATACCAATACCAGATCTCCTTGCTTGAAGGCTTTCTTCTTGATGTGCCTATAATGATAGGCCTTTTCTTGTTCCTTCTGTACTTGCTGATGGAATCCTGCAATAAATCAATCTTCTTCTAGTTCTACGAACTGCACAAGACTCTCTTGAATAATGCCAGTGTCATCCACATCTGTGAATGCTGCAATTCTGAGACTAGGAACCAAGTATTCCATAGGGACAAATGCTTCTAGGCCATACACCAACTTGAAGGGAGTCTTCATTGTTATCTTCTTGCAAGTAGTTCTATAGTCCCATAGCACTACTGGTATTCTCAAATCCTAGTCATCCCTTTTCACACTGCAAATATTCGTCAACGTTGTCTCCAAGATCTTGTTGAAAGATTCGACCATCACGTTCGCTTGTGGATGGTAAGGAGTACTCTTCTGATGGCGAACTTCAAATTACTAAGTCAAAGCTTCAATAGTCTTATTAATAAAGTGTGTGCCTTGATCGATCATCAGGGTCTTCGGGCATCCAAACCTGGTTATGATATCCTCAAATATAAATCGCGTAGCTATAGTTGCACTACAATCCTTAACTGCTCTTGCTTTTGCCCATCTTGTCAAATACTCTATCGCAGTGATGATGTATCTCGCTCCTGTGCACTTCCCTAGTGGGTTTATAGGTCCCATGAAATATATTGCCCATTTCGCAAATGCCTGCAAAGTCAACTGTGGTGATAAAGGCATCTTATCTCTTCAGGAAGGATTCCCAACTCTTTGAGATACATCGCAGGATTTATAATATTCCTAGGTATATTTATGTAAAGTAGGCCACCAGAGGCCATCTCTAAGAACCTTCTGCACTATTGCTTTCCCTGTATGGTGTCCTCCTGCGACGCCTTCATGTTCTTTTGCTAAAAGTAGTGGTCTTTCTGCCTCCATAATGCATCTCCTCAGGATCTCATCAGGTCCCATCTTCTATAGTTTTCTGGCTATAAGTGAAAAATCTGTAGCACGCACTACCAGTTGTTTCTTCTGGATGATTGTATATTCACTAGGTGCCATTCTTGTTGACAGGAACTATAATATCTCATCGAAGTGATCATCAATCCTTCTAATGGCCAAAAACTATGCATCTGGTAGTGTATCCTCCAAACTAGTAGGACTAGTAGGTTCCTCTCCATGCTCTAACCTAGAAAAATGATCAAGTCCCTTGTTCATTAGCCCTGACCTGACCACAATCTCAAAATCATATTCCTGGAATAACAATAGCCATCTGCATATTCTTCCCCCCAACATTGGATTGTTGACTAGGTATTTCAATGAAAAATGATCAATGAACATCTTAAAATGGCCTCCTAATAAGTAGTGACGAAATGTATGCAGCACATACACCATGACTAAACCTTCTCTCTCAGTGGTGGTGTAATTTGTCTCAGTTGTTAAGAGCTTCCTTCTAGCAAAGGCTAACGGGTGGCCAATATCTCCTGCTCCTAATTGTGCTAACATTGCTCCTAGTGCAATAGAATATGCATCGACATGCACATGAAATTCCTTGCTCCAATCTGGGAAAACTAGAATAGGCGCAGTAACCATTTTTTGTTTCAGTGTGTCGAAGCTCTGCTGACATTCTTCTGTCCATTGAAACTGACAATCTTTCTTCAGAAGCTTCTCCATGGGTGTTGTAATCTGTGCATATCCCTTAATGAACTTCCTGTAATATCCAGTATGTCCCAGCACAGTGCACAACTATCTAACTAAAGTGGGAGGAGGTATATCAACAATAATAGCAATCTTGGATGGATCTACCAGCAACCCCTGCTTACACACAATATGGCCCAACAACACTCCAAAGGGTGAAAATAAGATGCACTTATTCAGGTTTAGGGCAACTGACATTGCCTGCACTTATCCAACATTAGTATTAAACATTCGATATGATTTTGTAATAAGCTAAAAATAGTCCAATCATCAAAATATGCTTCCAAAAATTTATGTAAAAGCTCCTTGAATGCTTCGACCACCACCATGGAAAATATGGTTGGTGCATTCTTCAATCTGAAAGGCATCACTGTATAGTGGTAGGAACCCCATTCTATTGCAAATGTGGTCTTATGGCGATCTTCCTTGGCAATCCTGATCTGGTGATAACCTGAAAATCCATCTGTAAAGGAATATACCTCCTGTCCTCCTACATTATCTAAAACTTCATCTGTAAACAGTGTAGGGAATGGGTCATGCAAATAGGCATCATTCATATTTCTAAGATCTACACAGATCCTGATCTCGCCTGTCTTCTTATCTTGTACCACCAAAGGGATAATCCATTCTGACTCTTCAACATGTTCTATGATTCCTGCTTCCAGCATTCAATCTAGTTCAATCTTAACTTTCTCCTTATATTTGGGATTCAATATGTAGGGCCTCTGCTTAACTAGCCTTGCATATAGATTCAAGGGGATCTTCATCTCTCCCATGGAAACTTTTATGCCCTTCATATCCTGATATTCATGCAGTAATTCTGTGATCTTATCAATGGTGGTATCATCCCGGTAATCCCCAACATTAGCAAACTTAGGTTCTTTCTCTGTTCCAATATTAACTTTCTTAATTTTTATTGGCTACCCAATGAAAGGTAGTTCGACTCTTGGTCCTTCTATGTCTCTCTATCCTTCCGTTTCTGCGATGTTCACATTCCTAGGATCACTATCTTCATTGGCATTGATATTGTAACATCCTTGCAGTTTTTGAAGAGGTGCAGTCCATTCATCCTCTTCTTGCTCCATAGGGAGGCTAGGTGCCTCCTTAAAGACTTTCTTTTTGACAACTTGTAGAGCTTGATCTATTGACGTTTACTGGATTTCAAATGAAAATGCAGCTATAAAGTTCTGAGTCATACCATACCAATCTGAAGTGGTGAGGCACAGTTCTGCTTGAAGATACCAATTGATAGGCGTTGTGTCTAGAGTATTGATGAATTTATGCACCCATTGTTCTTTAGGAATGTTGCTCTAGGACTCCTCACAACCTAGCACATGGTCCTTCAGACAAATTTGACCTGTGTATCGAACTTCACATCCTTCGATGTTGTCTGAAAATTGCACTGTCATCAAAGTGTGACATTGCATCCAGTCCACGATGTTCCTTTCATGTGTCCCCCACCATATTGATGGAGTAGATTTCAAAGCCTCATCCAGTGCCAACAATATCTGTTGTACTGGTACAACTTCTTCAAATTCCATTAAGAACGTTTCTAAGTGATTTAAAACATAAAATGTGGGCAAGTTACTTACTTCTGTGCCAATCCAACGAACTTCCTTTGTCAATCTGGCACATCTCTGCGCAAAAAAATCATACATTTTGTTCTGCCAGTTCTCCAGTGCTTCTTCTGAGTCTGATGAACATGCATTGTCACTTCGCTAGCTTAAATTCCCATTTGCTGTAGGGTTAATGTAATCCTATTGTCTTGCTATCAATTTATATATATTCTCTAGTTTGTATGCACGGTCTTCTTCTCTGATGGGTTTTGTGTATCTTCAACCTTCACTAGGATCCAGAGGTGCAATGACCCTAAGGCCATCACCTTCAAATGTCATTATTCTTTTCTTTAAGTCAACAACAGTGGAATTGTTGAAATCCCAATCAATTCCTAACAGCGTAGGATAAGGACATATATCATCAAATATCTCAATCACCTCGAAGTCCACAAATGTTGTTACCCTGTCAATGTCCACAAGGACATGCTCCATCCTACCAAAGGGGTTTACTTCTTGCTGATTAGCCATCCTAATCCTGATAGGGGAATAGATCAACTTAGGTTTTCCCATTAGTGCCCATGTCTTCTTCGTCATAACATTGACTTTTGACCCTAAGTCAAGGACCACATAATCTATATCATAATCTTCAATTTGGGCATTAAGGTGTAGTTCCTTATTTGTCCTTATCTTTTTGGATAGTTGATGTACTTCTTTATTTAGTAGAGGATTTGTCCTTCCTATCTCATATTTTCTGATCAAATTTTGTAGTTCTTGTATGGATTTTTCATCCTTAATCAAATTAATGCAAGTGCATAAGAATTCCATAGGTCTGCTTACCTATTTTCCTTCTCCAGGTGAAGAAGACTGATCAAAGGCCAGGGGCATTCCACATTCTCTCATTTCTGGTTTTTCCTTTGATGAAGAAGCCTAATCTCTTCCAAACTCTTTTCTTGCCTCTTCAAATATTTTCTTCTCTTTCTTTGGATCAAAATCCTGTGTCTTCTCCTTAGCTCTTATAACTCCTGATTCTTATGTAATCTTCTCTGTAGTCACCCTGTCTTCTCCTATAGAAATTCCTCCTCTAGTGATAACATCGGCTCTAGGATTTACTCTGCAAGGTTCTACTGAGATTAGTTTTACTTGTTGGTTCCCTCCTCGTCTTTCCCAAAGTTTGGATAACAACGCAGGACAAACTTCTATGACATGTTCAGATGAGTTGCAATAACTGCAAGTGGCACAAGGGTTATGATAGTCCCTTGCCAAGTGACCTGGCTGTGTGCTGTTATAACAAATGATCTGACCTCAACCTCAGCCCATGCCTCCTCCTTGTCCTCTTCCTCTGAATCCACCATGAGGGTTGAATTTTACTCTTCCTGGGGAGTTAAACTACTTAATATTTCCTTCTTGCTGTACTTTTCCTTTAATTATATATGCGTCTCTTGATATTTCATGCAATAGGTCATAATCCCTACAATAGGTCTCATCCCGCCCCACAAATTTACAGAATGTGCAGTACAGGTTGGTAGGTGTCTGGACATATTTTTGCATGTAATAACATTCTCCAGGGTAATGTCTATTTCTACATGCCTCGCACCAAGGTAGAGTAACTTGCTTCAAAGGGCTTGGGGCTCCTGAAGCCAAGTACTCATGGAATAGAGGGTAATTCTCTTTATCATGACCTTCTGATTTTCATTTGATACACCAAATATCTTCTCTTTTATCTTTTCCCTTATCTTTCTTCATATCTTCGACCTGCAGTGATAATCTAGTTAGCTGACTCAAAATTTGACTCATACTTGAACTGGACTCTCCCATAGGGGCTAATTCTAGTTTCATGGCGATCTCCAATGCCTAATCTTGTGTAGCAATATCCTATTGCATCAGAGGGACTCTGATGTGTGGTAAGAGGGCAACAATGACTCATTATTTAATTTGTTCGTGTGGAATCTAAAAACTCAAATGACCTGTCAGGGTCTTAAATCTCTGATCAAACTCCCAAACAGGTTTCACTACTTTCTGCTTGATTTATTTCAACTTTGTGATGCACTGCAAATCTGACTTGGGTTTATTGAATTCTACAATCAACGCAGTCTTGATCTCATTCAGTGGTTTCAACTGGACAACTCCTTGGAGAAACTTCATGTACCAGCTCAGTGCACAGTCTCTTAGGGTAGTACTAAGTTGAGCTCTCTTAATAACTTCATCGGTGACATTCTTAATACTCTATAATGCTTCACATAAGAACCATTATTGACCAGGATCTTCAGATCCATCTCCCCTAAAGGTGGGTAACCTCATTTCATCTACCATAGATCTTCCTAGGGTTCATCACTGATTATGCACTGAACCACTTCTACCAGTGCTCTGAGTTTTCTGATAGCTTAGGTTACTCTGGTTACTTAATGCTGTTAAAATAACATGAGGTGTAATAGTGCTTACTTCAACATTCTGCACATTCCCTGAAGTTTCTGACTCTTCTCGACAAGGTTCTTCAGTCTTTCTTTCTTCTGACCTAGAAAACTCTGAATGTTCCTCGTTTAGTAGCTCTTCTTCTTCTCCACTATAGAAACCTTCTTCCTGTGCTGGTGGTTTGTGATTCTTCTCAAACAAGTCCACCAGAGGAAATTCTCTGAAGGTTCTCCCACTACGCGTGTGTCTGACCTCTGTGTCGTTGTCGCTATTTTAATTCTTGAACATTAGATTTTTCAATCCGACCCGCTATTGTATCTTCAAGATGTTCTTCTCATGAAATATCATCTTGATCTTCAACTTCAGGAAATGCAAAATTTTTCCTCTCGGTCCCTTAAAGAAATATCTCTTTGCTTGGCTATATGATTCTACTCTATCAATAGAAAACTCAGTGATATACCCTCCAATGGTACTATCAAACAAGTGATCTACTTCTATTGACACGACGTTATCAACTCTCTTAACCTTCTTGATCAACATCGATATCCAAACCACATGTGGTCTAAGTTTGATCTCAAACTAGGTATCTGCTAATCTGGCTAGCCACTCGTATAACTCCTTATGAATTCCTCCAAAGAAAATATCGTGTATATCAGTAAAGATATACCTTCCCAACCAATCCTCTGTACAAAGATTAGGGTTCTTATTCTGAGCTTTAGCGAAGTCCTTCTCTTGTTCTTCTATCCACTTCTAAATCTCTGTCTTCAATGGAAACCACCTTGACATTCCTTCAAGAAGATCTTGGTCTCGACAATAGAACCATTTGTTGACACAGGGGCAGACCCAGGGTTCAACTCTAACATAGCACCAACAAGCTCGAACTACTAGCCCTTTCGGAAACACCTACAAAGCATATGCAATCTCACTCAAAGTAGCTATAGGGGGTTGCAAGACACATGTGTCTACAACTAGAGGAAATGCAAAGGGGATCCAAGGAAACACTCTCACATAAATCTAGTTATTATTTATCTTTCTTAAGCCTACTGCGTGAACTATATCTCATATCTAACACAATATTTCATTAACAATATATCAGAGATCATAAGAACACAACATCAATCACACACAACAACATGATATACATGGTTCACCCTCTCCCTAGGGCTACGTACACAGAACTGTGCTTTATAATATATTAGATGAAAGCACACCGTTCTATGTGCACTCTTAGCTTGTAGATCTCTCTCTTTATTTCTCTTCTTCTCTCTCCCCTCCCTGCACACCTAGTTGCAGGGTTGATCTTTGCACCTAGCTGAAGATCTTACAACACAAACTTCTCTCACCACACAATAATTCTCTCCCAACAATAACAATAATCACTTATCATACATAATCTCTAACTAACCCATCCCAGGTCCTCTTGACCTTTATTTATACATTACAATAACTCTCAGACATCCTTAGGTTGAAACCTAGGTGTCAAAAACCCTAAATACCAAAACCCTAGGTGTCTAAAACCCTAGGTCAACTTGACCTGTGTTTTCAGGGCTTCTCTAGCCTATCTTTCCTTCTTTCCTGTGAGGTGCTCCAAAGAATCTATTGGTGGATTTTTCCTCTTGTTGAGTCATCCACAATCCATCTTCCTTGATCTCCCCATCTAATGACTTTATTTGTCTTACTTCGCTCTGTCTTTTCTTCTCTTTTGGCCACTTTGGCCCAATCTCAGTCAACTTGTCTTCTACGCAGTTTGCACTTCATGCTTCTTTCCTTAATATTCACAACCTTCCATAACCAAGGGCCAACACCTGCAATAAGTTGATAGTTTGCAACTCTGAATACCGGATTTTTCTTCTGCGCAATGCTAAATTATTGTGGTGAAACCCCTGTGCTTAATTATTTAATAACATCAAAAAAGTATTCATCAACTACCTGTACTGAAAATAATTGTGCATTAGGGATGTTGTCTTCCAAGTTATTAGGTTCTTCTCCATTAGTTACCCTTGATAGGTGATCCGGTCTTGCATTCATCTTTCCTGGTTTTAATATCAATTTGAAATCAAACTCTTGGAATAATAATAGCCATCTACAGATCCTCCCCCCCAACACTATCTTGTTTATTAGATATTTGAGGGCAGAATGGTATGTGAACATTTTAAAGTGTTTACCTAGTAAATAGTGCCTAAATTTTTTAAGTGCATATACCATGGCTAGGCCTTCTCTTTATGTGGTGTTGTAATTCTGCTATGATTCTGACAACTTTCTTCTTGCAAAGGCTATATGATGGCCTAAGTCCCCTGCTCCTAGCTGCACTAGAATTGATCCAAGTGTTATGGTTGATGGATCTACATGCACATGAAATGTATTTTCCCAATATTAGAATACTATTATAGGTGTTGTTACCATGTTTTCCTTTAGAGTGTCCAATCCTTGCAGAAAGTCTTCATTCCATTGAAATATGGTGTCCTTCTTTAACAATTTTTCTATTGGTGCATGTTGAGGAAAACATATGAATTTATCTTACTCAAGCATTTTCGAATCTTGCTTCGATAAGGCAATATAGTTGAGAATATTAACCTATGTTCATAGCCTCAAAATGAATTTCCCAATCCACAAGTACTAATTACAAGGGCTTAGGTTGATTTTTTTAATAAAAAGATTGTTGCAAAATATAACATTTTTATATAATTTTCTGAATATATGCAGATTGTAGAAAATAAATGTGGAGATCAAAAGCAAAAATAACCAAGTCATGGATTAACACAAATGAGACAGAATAACAATCACTTTATTTCATTCCAAGAATGAAAAGTATCTTTCTCTTTACAAAAATCCATGTGGGGGCATGGACCAATTTCAAACTTAGATATCTCCGATGAAAACCATACAAAAGGACTCTGATAAGAAGTAAAAACTGAACTTTAAAATATGGATCAACTTGCCACAGACTGTTGCCCACTTGACTCTGCACAATATCCTTTATCAGTCATGAAACTCAATTCATAAAAAGACAAGTCTACACAGACTATCAAAGATAGATAAACAACTCTAAAACAAACATCTGAATGATATGGTTCATCCTTGAACCTTTCTGTCTACAATAGGACCCTACTATCATAAAAGAGAATTAGGATTTCAATGAATTGAAGAATGAATGAAAACTGAACTATCTCAATAAAAATCAAGAGAAAACCTTAGTATGATTTCTCCTTCTATTCCCCCTTTGTTCTTCCTTCTCATTTTGTTTTTATGCATCCCAAATTAGTTGAAGTAATTCAACTACCCCATTTCGTTAAGTTAACTAAAAATTAACTTACTTTAGTTTAGGGGAAATAATAATAATAATAATAATTAAGGGTCTTTTATTAAATAATAACTAAGTAGGTGGGACCCCTTGTGACTCCCTTTTATTTATTAACAAAAATAAACATAATTGGACAACCAATCAAACACATGCCTCCTTGTGGCTCCCATAATTATTTCCAAAATTTGAAATTTAAATATCATAAGTATTTCAAACTATATCCAAAACATGTAAATATCCACAATATCCCCAAAAATAGTTTTCGGTCCAAAATGTTTTGTAGTCCACAGTCCTCAATAAATCAATTATAAACACATAATCAAAATCCATATTTTCCACTTTGAGAGGCAATTCTTCCTTTGTCACTGCTATCCCCTTTGGACTTCCAAGAAATAGCCTTAGGTTGGGTGGAACCTTGAGGCTTGATCTCATTAATGACATGGGAGAAGCCATCCCTCAAATGCATACGAGAGGACACTGACTTGGCTGAGTCACTTGACTATTCATCAATTGCAAACATATTGCTTGTTGTCTTCAATAAAACAATTTAATTTCCCATAATTATTCAATTTATGTCAATCTGTGCATCCTATAAAATAACCATTCAATAACCATTTCCAATTCCACAGTCACATCATAACCATTCGAGCCACAATCCTGTATGTTTTAATGACGACCGTTTCCTTTTAAAACAAACATAATGTGCATAGTGATTCCTATTATGTATATCCAATATTCATCCCTGGAAATCAAATTCAATCAAATAATAATAGACCCAACACTAACCACCAACAATCAACTATGATCAAACAATAATCAGTCTCGATTTAATCACCCATAGGTCCTCTCTAAATCTGGACAGAATCAAGAGCATGTTCGATGAACCTATCATACACACAAGTCTTCAACAATATAATCATCGATACTGATATTAATTCGACCACAACACTTAACCCAAAACATGTAGCTCTGAACCCGAGATCTGCATTCATCAAACATATACATGCTTCCTTCCAAAAGAAATGCTCGATCCAAGACAAAGCCATATGATGTATGAAGAGAACATAACCATATCGGCACATGTTACACATTATTTTCGTCAACCCTATGACCGTTAATGATGTAAACCTATATGTTGCCTTCAGATGGGTCAGAGGCCCGAGGTCCTGAAGAGAGAAGGGAGAATAACTTTTCCTGAGAAAAGAAGTTGCATTTCCTGTGTAAAAACCTTATAAAAAAGGAAGTTTGCATGTTGCCTATGTATTAGGGTGCGAAAATGCCTGATTCTCGCAGGCTACATCATAGCTAGGGTGCGAACAGTTCCCAGGTTGCACTATAAGCAGGGTGCGAGAATGCTTACATGTGGGAAAAATGAGCGTTTTCTCGAATCTTCTAGAAGGAGAAACTTCCATGGTGAGGTGGCATCCGAATGGTTTGGATCTTACTCACTTTCATGATTTAGTGGGATCATCCTAACCTCCTCACCTTATCCTCTTCAACTTATAAAATGAGAGGAGCTCTCATGGAGAAAGCTTAGCTTTGGTTGGCTTGGAATTATTAGCTTGCTTAGAGTGGCTTTGAGATTTTCTTTGTCAAGATAGATTGTGAGTAGCTATCAGATCCATGGTCTCAGAATCCTTGGAGCAAAAAGTGTGTGGGGAACGAAGGACAGTTGGAAGGGACCTTACGACATCAAGGCCATGGTTGTAATCTCTCTTTCACATTTAATATGATACAGTAATATGAGTCTTTCCTATAAATCTTGTTGTGTTTTATTATATGATTCCTTGATCACATACATAGGTTTATATTGAGTTTATGCTATTATTATCACTTTGGTTGGTTGCGTTCTTTTGCAGGATCATCATTGTTTGAGCGTTGGAATGGAGCTAGGATGGCGATGGCGAGAGGAAGCGACATTTAAAAGGTATGTCACCCATCCCTCTTTAGTTAGTAAATTCAATATCTAAAACTTAAGGAAAGCATCATGTTCTATCCTGTTTTGTTCTAGATCTAAGTGGATCCAGGGAGATCAGTTAGTGTCCGCACCTACCGATTTGTCCGATAAAAAAATTGGTGACTCAACTGGGGATGGATTGTTTCCTAGTTAGTCTAGTTTCCCTTGATTTGATTGCTTATTTTCTTGTCTCTGAGTCCGTGGGAGATCCATCCAGACTCTCTGGATCTAAAAGTTCACTCAAATTTAGCCCTTTTTCAAATTTTTGCTTGTTTACAGGCATTCTCGCACTGTACCCTTTAGTGGCCTGTGAGAATCATTGATGTTCACACCCTACTGTTCAGTTAGGATCAAACTTCTCGCACCCTACCAATGTCTAGCTTGCGAGAATACCAAATTCTCGCACTGCACTCTATTGCTAGGCTGCAAACTTGTTTATGAAATTTTTTGGATTGGGTATTGTCATCTTTTGATGCCCAATTTTGCTTTGATTAGCTGGATTGAGCTTTTGGAGACTATATTGATCTGCTTACAGTCTGCTTGACATCCTTTGAGTTTCTTTTATCCACTTTTGCTTTATTTGGTTTTGAAGGATTAGTCTCTTGATTTGAGTGTCTTTCAATTACAAAGCATGTGTTTTCTTTAGAATTGTTTGGGGAAAGATCAGACTTCTTCTGAATAGTCCGCTTTAAAAGAGAACTTTTAGTTTGGGTTTCTTTGTTTTAAGAAAGTTCATTATTGATTTTAGTGAAATTTTTGAAACAAAAAGATTTAATTTCTTGCTTTATATTATATTGGGGGCATCCTTGCATTTGAAGTAGCGAAATTG